>JABSTQ010010498.1:0-383063 GCA_013358835.2 Ixodes persulcatus
TTCACTTAGAAAGGTCTTAAACCATGGTCCAAAGTTCTGCCTCCAGCCGACACTCCAGCCTTCTCAGCCCTTGGCGCTCTCCCGACGCGTAGCCGACAAGGTCAATGAAGACGTAATACCACGCTTGGTCTCGGAATGTGTGGATGCTCTTCATCGCCTGGACAGTCGACGCAAGGCATTCTCTGATCTTCGTCAATTTTGCTGTTGATAATCAGCCGCGTATCTTAGAAGCAGACATTGAAGGATACTTTGTGCCTTGTCGGAAGAAAAGTATCAAGAAAGAGCCAGTGATGCTGTATTAAAGAACTTTCGACCGGCGCGCGCTAGATCGAAGACAGTCATGTGTCAAGCAATGGAAATTTGCGAGCAGATGTCATTGACTAAGCTAGCTAAAAGCATGAAAACAGCAGAAGGGTCGCATATAGATGTATTTCTTAGCGCAAGACATATAAGGATACGTGCCCATTTTGTGCTGTTGTCCCTGAACGAGGCACACGGAAGCGCCAGGTAGCGGCCTTTCTTCAAAAGCACCTATACAGTTTAAGCCTTGCCAATCCTTTTATGGTGCGTAATTCTGAGGCAGTTGTCGAATCTTGAAAGTCTGGCAATTACAGCAATCATAGTGTTTTAGCGTAGACGTCTCTCCTCCCTTCATTATGCTACTACTTCTCTACTCGCTTCATTATGCTACTTTGGTCACCTCAGTTCAAACCAGTATTGAAAATAACGGTGAACTATCTTACCGAAATGCTAGTGGTGAATCGGTAGAATCTTTCCTGAACCTTTGGAAGTTTTATTTGAATTTTGTGTTCATTGGATTGTGCAACGGCCTTCACGCACAAAAGTAGGAGGGATGCATTGGCTCGTGTTTAGCTCCAGTCCTAAGTGATATTTTTTTTGTCAAGGGTAGATCAGGTTATTGAAGACAGTCTTAGAACCCTTCCCGTAAAAATGGTTTTCCACTTTGTCGATGATTTTCTAATTGTGCGCCCTAAAAACACAGAAGACAATTTTGTAGACCAGGTTTTGGCTATATTTGACAAGTGCGGTTTTCGGCTTAAATTCACTTGCTTGTTTGCTTGTGTCCGAACAAACCCTCTAAGGCAGTGGTTCTCTACCTTTGATGTTTCCGGACTCCTTGTGGATTGGCGGAGATGGTGGAGGATCCCGATCGTGGTGAGGAAAAGGGAAACGTATAGGTTAATTATAATATTGAGTTAATATATGGATATAACTAAGGACTAGTGTGAAGTCGGCTTCTCTCATTGACATACACACAAGAAAACTTAACCAGAAATTAAGCGTTTCTTCTCAATCTGCGCTTCTTCTCAATCTGAAAATATTCAACTTTTATTGCTTCACTTGACTGAATCGGCCGGGCTTCGCGGACGATTCAGGGTATTTATGCTCGCCGAGGTTTTTAGCTGTACATGAGATATGAGAGCCCAACTACCCAGAACACAATTTGCGGCCCGAAATTCGGCTTCTTTCCGCCCGAAATCCGCCGATCGAGAACTGGCAGGTTCGAGTCTCGCTCACTCTTTTTTCCGTGGTCACGGGCCGTTTTCTAAGGTTTAGACACAGCCACCAAACTAAATCAAAGTCGGTGGTCATTGAAGGCACACACTCAATATTCAAAATAGTTTAAAAATTATCAAACTCATTTTTGTTGCTTCTAAAAAGATGCAAATACGTTGATTGAAAAAAAAGTTGCACAGAGAACCGGAAGCATTCTGTGCGTTCCCTGCGCGTCGTTTTGCGTATCGTGGAACTCGCGGGGACGGAGATGGCAGCGGACGACGGGCGTGGGACCTCTACTTCAATACAGTCGTTCGCGGTACCGGCGAATTCTGTCTGCTCTTGAAAGAAAACTTTGGGACCGATCAAAAGAATTGGTATTCATCCCGTACGACACGCCCGACCACCGAGCCGATTTGCACGAAGACATCGCCGAGCCGTCGCCCCCTTCTCGTGGCTGA
Source organism: Ixodes persulcatus (assembly GCA_013358835.2). Taxonomy (NCBI): domain Eukaryota; kingdom Metazoa; phylum Arthropoda; class Arachnida; order Ixodida; family Ixodidae; genus Ixodes; species Ixodes persulcatus. Next base: position 1,980 of record JABSTQ010010498.1, read on the forward strand.
AGACATCGCTCGCGCAAATGTCAAGCACGAAGTGTGTACTTCGAGCTGAATATGCACGCGTACGAGTTATTTACTAGGGGCTAGAGGGGCCAATGCTTCCCGACTTCGACTCGGGAGTACTTCTGCTTGAGGAAAATCGGCAGCAAACTTTACAACTTACAGTTCACCGTCTGCATTATTACCAGGGAAAGAGTTCTCTCAGTAGCTCAGTGGAAAGACTTCCGCCTCACACGCGGTGGAACCGGGTGAAATCCCCAGTGTGGGTGTATCATTTTCTTTCTTTTTTTTCAAACATGTTGCGATATTTACGTTTCTTTTTTTACAATTATCACTGAAGACAACAACAAATGTTGTGGACGAAACGTCGCAGAACTAAATGGTATGGGATTTCCTTTTTGACACCTGCGAACTCAATGTAATCACTTTCCACAAAATGCAAAAAGCATATAAATCGGGTAGCGTCCGCTTTCCAAGGTGCCCGTAAATGTTCTACAGGAATTACAGCCAGCCATTGGTCCCGATCCCGTTGATCTTTGGAAACTTGTGCAAACTCTGCCGTACAATGCCACTTTCTTCGGACGCAGGCCATGTGAGCCAGGTCTTCACGCAACATCTTAGGGGTATTCTTTTCGGAGCCGATCACAGAAATTCGCCACGGGCACTCACTACTCATCTCCAACTCCTCAATCTATAAAACAACTAATCTTCAAGTACACAACAGCGAGCGGAACAGACATAATTGCAAAGGAATCGCACGGCAACGGTTCCCGCACCGCATGTCGTCTGCTGTGCACAGAGAAAAGAATGCGCACGGTCGGGTGTAGCCACGTGACTTCCGCCGCTCACTCTCTCCTCTCCACTTCACCGACCTCCGTGCGCGGGTTTCAGTTCGGTTTCGAGTAGTTGCGTCTTATGGCTGTAATAAAAATATACGTGACTCTGTTGCAAAATATTAATTGGGTAGTCTTCCGACACATAATCAATCGCCTGGCAAAAAATTAAATTCTTTTTTGGGGGGTGTCAGTGTCGGTTTAAATGCACTCGCGGACACCAGAGGGTCCGCGGACCCCCCCGTTGACAACCACTGCTCTAAGGAAAGGCAGAGATGCACACATCGAGCGGTTTCTCCTTTCTCCCTTCCAGTCTTTATCGACTACAAAAAGCATTTTGCTTGCCAAGGCCAAGCTACGCACGAAACGTTTTGGGTCCTTGACAAAGCATTGGGATTAACTCTTTACAGAGACATATGTGCTTCCTCAATCTCGCACAAACTATAACTTTCAGTCACTACATTATAATGTACCATGCTAATTAAACAAGTATATCACAAGCAACTTAAACATATACACGTTAAGCAAAAGACCTCCGCTTGTACTGTGTAGCTTCACGTAGTGGGATTTTGAATTGCATGTTTTTGCTGTGATTCTTTTTTCTTTTACATTTATATATATATATAACGTATGTTTTTCAGTGTCAAAGCTGCTGCCAATGGAAAGGCATCCCAGACCCAGTCAGTTGTTTTTAGAGCGCAGCTCTTAGGCGCCCGCTTCCGGCTTGAGCGGCGTCGGCGTCGCCGTCGGCGTCGGCGTCGGTGGCGCCGTTGGCGTAACCGTAAGGTCACGTGACCCCCCAGGTCAAGTGACCCCCCAAAGGTCACGTGACCCCCAAGTCACGTGACTTCCCCAGGTCACGTGACTACTCCAGGTCACGTGATCCCCCAGGTCACGTGAATCTCCCCCTCCCCGAGATCACGTGACCCCCAAGTCACGTGATTTCCCCAGGTCACGTGACCCCCGTGAGGGGAGGAGGAGAAAAAGAGGTTAACCAATACCACCTAGAACACAAGGCCTGCGCGTTTCCTCCTCTAAACGTCATCACTATAAGATCCCCTCAGCGCCCCCTAGGTAGCCCGGATGAGCACCGTCGTCTGCTACATCGTCTGCGACATCGTCTGCTCCATCGCCTGCTTCAGTGGTTTGTGTAGCAGATAATGAAACAGATGCTCCCGCCGAGTGTCTGTATAGCATACGATGAAGTTAGACGTTCACGTGGAGCGTCAAATGCATGAGTGAAAATGCCTTACTGCTGTGCGAAGGGCTGCAAAGACCTTCGCTGGACGCTGGACGCTGGCACTGGACGCTATTTTCGAGGGCGCTGTTTATACTCCGGGTCGCTGCTTTGAAGACAGTCTTAGAACCCTTCCCGTAAAAATGGTTTTCCACTTTGTCGATGATTTTCTAATTGTGCGCCCTAAAAACACAGAAGACAATTTTGTAGACCAGGTTTTGGCTATATTTGACAAGTGCGGTTTTCGGCTTAAATTCACTTGCTTGTTTGCTTGTGTCCGAACAAACCCTCTAAGGCAGTGGTTCTCTACCTTTGATGTTTCCGGACTCCTTGTGGATTGGCGGAGATGGTGGAGGATCCCGATCGTGGTGAGGAAAAGGGAAACGTATAGGTTAATTATAATATTGAGTTAATATATGGATATAACTAAGGACTAGTGTGAAGTCGGCTTCTCTCATTGACATACACACAAGAAAACTTAACCAGAAATTAAGCGTTTCTTCTCAATCTGCGCTTCTTCTCAATCTGAAAATATTCAACTTTTATTGCTTCACTTGACTGAATCGGCCGGGCTTCGCGGACGATTCAGGGTATTTATGCTCGCCGAGGTTTTTAGCTGTACATGAGATATGAGAGCCCAACTACCCAGAACACAATTTGCGGCCCGAAATTCGGCTTCTTTCCGCCCGAAATCCGCCGATCGAGAACTGGCAGGTTCGAGTCTCGCTCACTCTTTTTTCCGTGGTCACGGGCCGTTTTCTAAGGTTTAGACACAGCCACCAAACTAAATCAAAGTCGGTGGTCATTGAAGGCACACACTCAATATTCAAAATAGTTTAAAAATTATCAAACCCATTTTTGTTGCTTCTAAAAAGATGCAAATACGTTGATTGAAAAAAAAAGTTGCACAGAGAACCGGAAGCATCCTGTGCGTTCCCTGCGCGTCGTTTTGCGTATCGTGGAACTCGCGGGGACGGAGATGGCAGCGGACGACGGGCGTGGGACCTCTACTTCAATACAGTCGTTCGCGGTACCGGCGAATTCTGTCTGCTCTTGAAAGAAAACTTTGGGACCGATCAAAAGAATTGGTATTCATCCCGTACGACACGCCCGACCACCGAGCCGATTTGCACGAAGACATCGCCGAGCCGTCGCCCCCTTCTCGTGGCTGAAGACATCGCTCGCGCAAATGTCAAGCACGAAGTGTGTACTTCGAGCTGAATATGCACGCGTACGAGTTATTTACTAGGGGCTAGAGGGGCCAATGCTTCCCGACTTCGACTCGGGAGTACTTCTGCTTGAGGAAAATCGGCAGCAAACTTTACAACTTACAGTTCACCGTCTGCATTATTACCAGGGAAAGAGTTCTCTCAGTAGCTCAGTGGAAAGACTTCCGCCTCACACGCGGTGGAACCGGGTGAAATCCCCAGTGTGGGTGTATCATTTTCTTTCTTTTTTTTTTCAAACATGTTGCGATATTTACGTTTCTTTTTTTACAATTATCGCTGAAGACAACAACAAATGTTGTGAACGAAACGTCGCAGAACTAAATGGTATGGGATTTCCTTTTTGACACCTGCGAACTCAATGAAATCACTTTCCACAAAATGCAAAAAGCATATAAATCGGGTAGCGTCCGCTTTCCAAGGTGCCCGTAAATGTTCTACAGGAATTACAGCCAGCCATTTGTCCCGATCCCGTGGACGCGATTATGTCCTCTGTGACCGATTCGCGAAAAATAAGGGCCGCGAAAATATAGGGTTTTACAGTGCCCTCCCCTCCTCCTCGATCCTCAAGCGCTGCGCTCCAATTCGGAGTTACAGGGAGTTGTAAACGGCTTTCATTTTTTAACAGCTTTTTGTCTGGCGATCCCTCCAGTTTTCTGGAAATAAAGATTTGATTTGATTTGATTTCGGTCGTTTGTTGTTCACGATGGTCGAAGCTAACGGTTGGACCTTGCTTGGTGAACGAGCAATAAGGCTGGAGGTCTGCGTCTTTAGTCCCCTTATGTTTTAAAATGTGTTGACATCACTGGTGACGTGCCCCTCGCATTGTAGCCTATAAGCCGTTAACCCCCAAGATGGCAATGCAATGGAAGCTATAGCTGCTCGTTAGACCAGTCACACGTGTATCTTTCGCCCCGTCACCAGGCTCTCGTTCATACCTACGGCAAAGAAGCGGTGAATTGATAAAAAGAAGGCGGCTTATTGGTTCCGGTAAACTCGTAGATCCCACCACACTGCCAGCTAAAGGGTGAACTATGTATATACTCCGTTCACCCCTAAACTGAGACTGCCTGTTATGGAAGCTAGGTCCTCGTTGGACAAGTCGTAAGTCTCTCGCCACGTGATAACGCTCCCGCCATATCGACGCGCAGAGAGTCGGATCAGGTGATGAAAGGGAGGCGTCTGATTGGTCCGGCGGGTATGTAGCTCCCACCGCAGTCTCGGCTTAGGGGTGAACGGAATATAGCACCGTCATAATTATGTGGCGCCGTGAATCTGTCCTGTCTGGAGTTTGTGAGTCGTTGTGGTCTTCATGCGATGTCTTCACATCAAGGCTTTTCTTCATCTCCATTTCCTTTCAAGCCCGCCTTTGTGCGTCTGTCGTACTTTTTGTGCGAGGTTTTTGCGCTAAGATGGTGCAGAGCTGTTTTGTCGTGTGCTATTTTCACAGATGTTGTTTTGTCGCTGTGCTATATTCACGCCGCGCTGTTTTGAGGCATGCTGTTTCGACCGTGCTGTTTGGTCGTGTGTTAATGTTATATGTGCTGTTTAGTCACGCTCCCTTACTCCTCCTCTTGTCCACAAAGCTTTTGGCGATTATTCTCTGATCGCCTTGGTTGGGCCCTGGTTTCTGGTGCAACTTGCAGTGACAATGACGTCAGTCAAAGGTCTTTTTGGTGAGACCAGGTTCAATAAGCAGACACATCGACATATCAAGCAATGTTTGGCTCATTTTCTAGGCAACATTATTTTTACTCGGGCGTGCCAAGAATGCTCAGTTGGAGTCTCATATTATGCTTGGCCAACTATTCAGTGAACTTTTTGTTTGAGTACTCTCCTTCGGAGTCACTACGAAAGATCTTCACTGTCGGGTGTGGAGATTTTTGCAATGCATCTGTACTCATCAATCTCCTGAAACACCTTTTGCTTGGCCTTCAGGTACACCACGGTGTATTTAGAGTACTACTCGTGTGTGAAGGTTACAAAATAACTGAAGCGCCCTTTGGACGTTGGTATGATTTTTCCTATCACATCTAAATACACCAGCTCCAACGGCACTTTGGCCCGTGTTACCTTACCCTTCGAAAAACAAATCCTTCTTACCTTTCCCAGACAAAATGTGTCAAATTTGTTGTACAGAGGGTCTTTACGTCTCATACGATACTCCTCATCCTTTACCCGGTTTTCGTCACGACGCAGCTTTTTCTTCTCTTCAAATGGTAGCCTTGTCTTCACTCCTTCGTTCACCAATGTCTATTCGTCCTACTCCAAGTCTAAACTGAGCGCTTCACACGTAGCAGGAAGCTTCATTAGCATCACTAGTGCAACCTTTATGTCGGTAAATTCGTAGTCTGCTTTCGACAAATTTCTGTGCACCTTCATTAATCTTCCCATGTAGTTATTTATTAGCTCGTTTCTCTTTATTGTTACGCTCAAAAAGTCACGCATCAGCTCAAGTATGTGCAAAAGTCCAAACCTTGAGTGCATTTTCTGCAGCGTATTCCAAGTTATTTTGCTGTTCTGCCTATCGCGATGTCATCCAGGTAATTTCCCTTGATGACAAGGAACAAAACAGTCAGGCTCTTGATGTGGACCTTTTTTTTTATTTCTCTTCTTGAGTAGCCAGGATCGATTCCTTTCGTCATTTATGAGAGCGGCTCTTACCCTTATTGACCAGGTGGGATAGTAGTCCGATGACAACTTTGGCAGTTTGAACTCACCTAATGACGACTTGCTTTGATTTTTCAATCGAGCGCCTCACTTTCTTCTCCTCGGGCGAAAACCATTCGTCGTTCACTTTTTCCCGCCAATTTCGCCGCATTCGCGCTTTTTTGTCTAGACGTTTTCAGCACACTTTCAGCATCGAGCCTGAAGAAACAGGTGTCATTTAGAGTTTCGTTCTACCAAGGACAAACGCGCAATTCCCAGTGTTGTACGGAACGGGTTTTCAAGGAACGGCGTTCCTGGAACGCGTTCCTTTTAAAAGGAACGAAGGAACGCCTCCGTTCCATCTTGCATCGGTGGAACTGGAACGGGAACTCGTTACATTTTTACGGGAATGGAAGAAGGAACGGCGTTCATTTTTCTTCGTCCAGTGGGGTATTTTTTATTTTATTTCTAAGAGGGGAATTCTTAAGAAGTATAAAAACAATATATTTACGAAAAGCAGGATCTCGTTCGTTTTTTTTTTTTTTTTGTTACTTAGGGTTCATTTTGTAAGGTCCCCGCTTGATAAAAGTCGGGTGCAGGAGAGCTAGTGCATTGATCCTCTTTTCAGTGCCCGAGACCGCGGTACAGAAATCAAAATATTTCTTCGAAGGAAGACAGAAAAAGGGACGTTTCCAACTCAGCTACTTTCTTTGCTTCCACGAATCCTCATACACCCAGAAATCTAAGCAAGGCTACAGCCATCACTGAACTTCTACAAAGAAACGTGCAGTTACACCAAAAGAACAGGTTACCAGACATCGAACACACCCTTGTATCCCGAACATTGGCTAGATGCACAAAAATTAGCCTTCATTCACTCTCCTCTTCTCCCACTTCAAATTGAACAACGAATCCAACCTTCACAAAAAACGACTGGTGGTTCTCAAGACCGCCCTTCCAAAAGCCCTACCCTCTTCTCCACATGCTCGTCTTGCGGACAGCAACACCGAGAAGCAACTGTTGTTATGTTCGAACAAGGTACTTTGTCAGGATGAAACGTGTGAGTTTGTTGTAAAACACTCGTGCAATGTGGGGTAACAGTACATTTGGCTCGTCTGAATCGCCCACCACAAACATGAATATGGAAACACGCTGAGAGTTAAAAAAAAAATACCAACAAATGAAACCTTGCTTCCGCTTGCTCTCTTTACCTGGTTTCCTTCCATCACAGCTTTCAAATTCGTAGGTTGCCATATAATGGGATAGACAAAAAAAAACTTTGTTTGATCTAACTAAATATGGTAATTAGCGCAATACAAATGTAACGTATATGTAACGATACGTTCCATTTTAAAACGGTAACGGGAACGAGTTCCTTTCTCACAGATGAAACGTATTACAGGAACGCGTTCCAAAAATTAAAATAAACGAGGAACGAGCTTCCGTTCCTCTTTTTGAGGGACGTGTACAACACTGGCAATTTCCAGCATGCACACACCACCTGCCAGTCACTTCTTCCGACAAACACGCCACAGTCATGCTTTGTGTGACCGGACGTCTTCCGCACATGGTCGCCGTGAAGTTTGTAGCGAGGCAGGTGCTGTGGGTTGTTCCGTCCTCGTAAATAAAAAAAAAAAAAAACGCACCACTTCTTCTTCACAGGCACACGCCGTGTCAATCGCCTTTTCCCGACAATATTACCGCTCTCACGCTTCCTGTCGAAACTTCTACAGACATCGTCATAATGTAGCGAAAATGGTGATGCTCGAAATGTTTCTTCAATGTGATCACACTTCTCGTCAATCACTCACGGTACTTCGGTAATCACGGTTGATGCGTCGTCCTCAGCCCATAACCTGTTGGCATTTTAAGTTTTCGCAGCTTTAACGGATTACCTGCCGCGGCTGAAGCGAGATCGGGGTTCAACCAAAATAACGAACAGCATGTCAAGCTGTCATCTATGTTTCTTTGACCGGGAAGTGGGGGGGGGGGCGTTAAAAAGGCGAATGCGACTCTGCGGTCCTTTGCCGTAAAACACCCTTTTCTGCTGATTAAATTGACAAGAACCTCATTTTCTCACTCAGCCGTTGGTCACAGCAGTACGGGCTCAAAATTATTTTTTTTATCCTTAGCCAAACGCTGTTCTCAATTTTCCGGCGTCTCATTGGCAAAAAGGACACGCTGAACCTCAGTGGACCGCTGCTTCTGTTCGGCGCAGTCCTTTTTAGTTCGCTCCTTTCTCTTGCGAGGCATTGTGAGGACGACCGGAACGTTCCCAGCAAGCGTGTGTCTTCCATCGTAAGACAAATAAATGAATGGATGTTATTGGCTATACCCTTTGATTTGTGCGGTAGCTAGCATCACTTAATCTAAAATCCTTTACACCCCAGCGCTTTGAACTTTGCTATAATATTCGTTTCTCGTAAAATCATGTACACTACCAATTTTGCGCATTATCAAATTTCTTGGGACCTGCTCACTCAATCTTGAAACCTCATTTTTGTTATTTTAGTCCTTTGTCTCACCGTTCTTTCACCTTTTCCAGAAAACCCCAGACCTCCCGCAAATTCAGCTACCCTAAAGGGAGGGCAGGAGGAAGCCCCGTGCACTTAAAAGCCACATGTTCGAGCTTTTGTTTTTGTTTTTTTTTTTGTCAGTCCCTACGCATACGACATTTACCCTTTATGTCTACCTCCTGAAATTTGGCTTTATATGTCATTGTCCTTAAAGAGATACTCCGGCAATTTTTTTAGCTGCCCCATATAACTATATTTTCGGAACTCTCGGCCTTTGCACCTTCTGGTATGCTGCTTATTATCGCGAAATTCAAAATAGGTATTGTGAAATAGGCAAACGAAAATGACGCCCAAAACCAACCTTCACATATACCAGCGCTTTTCAGTGCCGTTATCTCAGTGGCAGGCAGGCTCTCCAGTTGAAAAGGCAGCCTCAAAAATGAATTCTACCGAGCATTTGTTTTGCGCTGCTGCTCGCGTGCTCGAGCGAGCTTTCAAAGCATCCATTTGACAGCTAGAAATTGCTTGTAATCAGTTGGAAACAAATTCTACAGTACAAAGAGTGAACCCCAGCCTGCCGCTGGCGTCAATTGTAATGTCAATAACTTCGCGAAAAAAAATTCTTTTGACCGAATGTTTCGGATTCTATTTCATCGATGTGTGTTGGTGTGTTTAGAAAATTTTCACAAATCGGTGACCACGAAGAAAACGCCGGAGTACCCCGTAAATCATCAAACACCTGTTATTTTCTTATGTTCTGTTTCGTGACTTGTACATTGCTAGAGCTGATTTTTCCTGCGCTCTTTCCGCACAGGGTTTTCTTACTGCTTCTTTTACTCTCTTTCCCACTGAAATAGTCTGCTCGGTTCCATCAGTCTATTGTGTATACATTTTTTCACGATTAATTCCTCGAATACTTTTGTGAGTAACCCGTACCCTCTACTTCAATTACCTTTTGTTCAATTTTTAAATTACTAATTACCCCTCGTCATGCTCTCAAAAGCCGACTACCCGATGTTTTCCTGCACCTCCTCATTTGGTGTGCTCCCTACGGTCCCAGCGCCAATCAGCCCACGATGCTTTGCCGAATTTCTAATCCTGATTAAACCTTTAACGTCATGACCAGTTTCAATCACTTATTTCAACATACTCCAGACCATTTCACATCTGTTACAGTTCCACGGTGTCTAGGGCTTCATAATAGCTGGATTCATTTTCACTTCTCCGACTATAGGGGGTATTCATTGGCCGCCATATTTGAGGTCACTGTTTAGAGCGCATGCTCAGAACGAGCTCGCATCAATAGGCTGCCAAGACCGGCAATCTTGATGGTGCGGGGTGCACGTTTCAAAAGAACTGTGGAAGCTCACCGTCAGCACGTGCTCAGCATTAGCGCACACAGATATGGCCGCCAGTGAATACACCCTATATTTACATCGTGTCTCTCTAGATATTTATTTCACTCATTGAGCCATATTTCGAGATATGCGTATTTTTCTACATGATATATACGATGTGCTGTATTGCCCGAGATGTCCTCTTCCTCTCCAACTATCACAGTTAATTACTGCAATGTATTCCGAATATTTTCATTGGGCACTACGTACACTGCATTGAAAAGAAAATCAAGACGTGGACAGGGCGCCAATAGGGATGTGGCGCCATCTGTTGGGGCCCCGTTGCACTACCAACAGCTTTTGCCGCCAAAACTGTTTCGCCGCCGACTTGGGTGTTCGTCGTGGTAGTTTGCGTCAACGCCACATTCGCGTACATTACTATTCCTCGTGTCGCACAGTCTCCTGATCGGTTTACTGACGCGAGTCATCTTATCTCAAACAACGAGCGCGAACGGCCATGGTCGTCTGCTGCTTCCGAGATAGCGGGTAATTCAAATAGGCCTTTAAAGGGCCGCCCACACTAGCGAGAAAACGCGAAAACGACTGCGAGAAACCAGGACATCCGTGCTGCTTATATCGCGTGCCAAGATGATTCCTTGAATTGGATTCCATGCTTCATACGAAGCACAGATGTGCCGGTTTCTCGCAGTCGTTTTCGCGTTTTCTCGCGGCCGGGCCAGGCTTGCCACGCAGACTCGTATAGAAAGATTGGCTAGTCTATAGTCGGTTGCAAGCTAAGAAAAAACCGGAAATGCCTCTCAGAGGAAAATGTATTCCTACGCCGAGAAACGCCAGCCAATCGTTTTCATGACGTCACGATTCCGTGGACCAATCGCGATCATTTTGAAAAAAAAAAAAAAAAAAAAAAGCTCAACATGGCTGCTGGCCTTAGCAACGCGACGCTAGTTTCTCGTGACAATTATTCTGCTTTTTTGCACCGTGTTTTACGCACCGCTGGCCGCTGTTCAAAACCCGACCTCGCTTGTGCTTCTTGAAGAACCGCTTTGGTGTCGCCGGTAAGGCTGCACCAGGCTGTTTCGTCCAAGAAGAATCGGGGGAATCGCTTTCCGATGTCACCTCAGTGGGATCCATAACGGAAGACAAAGAGAGCGGGGCGCGGTGGTGGTGTCGATGACTTGGGTGAGTGCCGATTTGTCAAACCCGAAAAGTATAATTATTCTTGTTTTCTATTCATCCAACAAAATAAAGGCACACATTTCGTGCGCAAAGCCAACAAAACTAAGTAAATCACTAAATATTTATTATTTGCAGGAACTATAAGTGCTTTGTTATTTATAATTTTGGCGAGAGAAAGGTTGGTTTCGTTTTCGCCGCTTTCCATCAATCGAAGGCGCTGGAAGACGGTATGTTAGACAGTATCTTGGACAGAAAATGAATTGGGAAGACGGTACATTGGACATGACTTTCTTTCTTTACTAAACAGCTACTTCTTTGACAAAAACGTATTCTAACTTATTTAAACGTCCTGAATGAATTAAATAAATATTGTAGTAGTTTAAGACACGTTTACTGGAGGAAGAAAAAGCAACGTTGCTAGCGAACTACTTTCTTGACGGCGGAGGCACTTCAGATGGGCGCTATGCGCTTGTGGGTGGAGCTAAAGGATTGTTCTTAGGTTGCATCCGACTATAGTTAGGCCCGCTTGAGACAGGTCAACTTTCCCAGCAATTTAATTGTTGCTGGAAAGTTTTTCCCTAGCCTTCCCTAGATCCCAAATGAAGTTGCTGGGAGAAATTGCCCCGTCTGAAGCGGGCCTCATCAAACCACCTGAGGAGGTTGCCTGGATGGCTAGGTTGGACATTTGAGAAAAGGTACATGGAAGTGACGTCATGGGAAGGAGGAACGTATCCTAGCAACACTCACGTGGCGGTTCCGCCCACTTTGACGCCGATACGTCATCGCAAACTTGACACCTGTCACCCGTTTGAGCGACGTCCGGAGCCAACCCCCGACGAGCGGAAGGAGCTACACATTCCCCGAGGCGCCCCTACGCGCGGGATACGGGGTAGGATTTACTACGACGCGGGGAGCAGTTCCTGCGTTTAGTGAACGAACGGCAACCAATCCTGTGCGTCGCTGGCCGTCGCATCTGTTCTTGTACAGGTAAAAGTATTGAAAAACAATAAAAACCTGTTGGGCGTTGTTAAAACAAACCGTTTATTTGTGTCCTTTTGCAATACATTTAAGAGTAAATAGGAGAGAAAGTTGTTTCAATATTACAAGGAATGCGGGATGCGCGCTTCGCGCCTTCTTTTAAAGCAACATGTCGGAGCAAGCCAGAATCGCGGGGTTGATGGCTGCACATAAAGAGCTCCCGTTTCGTGGTCCCGGCGCGTAATGAAGGCGCGGAAGCAAGCAGACGACCTGAACAAAAACGCCTGCTTGCTCTGTTGAACACAAGAAACATTCGGTTGATATGACTTAGCCTGAGATAGGGAATAAACAAGATTCGTAAAAGGAACGCGGTCAACACACAGCGTATCCAAAAACAGCTGTGTGTGCGGAGACGCGCCTAAATTTCTTTTCCTTCCTGTCTCAGGTCAAGGTATGTCCACTTTTTACGAGCTCGCCTGCGCCTTCACATTTTTTGAGACCTACAGTGTAGTCATAACTTGCAACAGCAACTACTTTCATCTTGTCTGGAATACCTCAGTAGCAAACTTCGCCACGTCTTTTTTGTATATGCTGTAAACGACTTAATTTTCGCGAATCGCCTACAATTCGCAAAAAATAAGTCCCGCGAACAATTCCGGTAAGAAGTCAACACATTGGAATCTATATTGAGATCCCACCGCGTCGTGAAAATTAGAACCCGCGAATTATTTCAAAACTTCAGCTTTAACCGAAATCGCGAAATATTGAGCCCTCGAAAAATAGGTCGCTCACAGTATATTATTGTCTAGCTGCATTTCATCTTGTCTCGAATATGGCAGGCCTTCGTGTATATTAGTAGATATGTTACGAGATACAACCTAGAGGTAGTGTGCTGCAAAACGTGTTCAAAAAAGAGATCAATGTTTGACATAACACGTGATTTAAGAATGTCCGATTGTTTACGTTATGCTATGCTAGTCAGTGTTCATTTTTACTTTCGAGAATGAAATATTGCAAAACCTGTTTTCATATAATTTTACTTTTTCAAGTTACGGTTTTGCATTCTAAAAATAAAGCACTTTCAAAAATAAACTAGCTGTGCAACATAACATAAACCCTGATACTCTATGTAAAAAAGGACACATACACCGAAAGGTCTCAAACACAGCTGAAATTTTTATTTTCCAAAAAGAGCTAAAATAGGCACCATGACAAAAAGTAAGGGGGAGAGAGTAACCTGGAATGACTTGAGAGATCCTGACACAAATCCCAATACTAACATCAAGAGGCACACCTGAGTGATGTAGTCATAATACAGAGGGTAATAACGGGATGTTTAAAACCACAGGGGATATGAAACAATACCCAAAATGGCAATATCCCTGGTTTAATCAACACCGAGAAATAGGTCATTACAGGTCTACAGATGGTCTAAAGTATTTCTCGGCTCTTTGCAGGGGAAAGCCAGGTGACCTTTGTTGGTTTGGCAACCCGCAAGCCTTCTCTGTCATTATCCCACGCATTTCATGCCTTCTGCTCATAAAATCGAAAGGCTATCGATATCACCGCTATGCACTCAACACATATCCGGGGGCAGTACCATCCGTCTCTAAACACAGCACATGAAATACCTGTGAACAAGTCCATCATGTTCCTCAACCTCACACTGGAATTTAAAGATATAAACATATGTTGGAAGTATGAACCAAGGTCATGCAAAAGATTTCTTTTGTTTGCATCTGGACATTCCAAAACTATAAAATGCAGTGTTTCCTACATTGCTCATGTATCGGCCTTAAAGAAATGTCGTCACCAGAACAATGGGCAAAGTTTTGAAAAGCAATTTTCCTGCCTACGTGATTCTGGCTATCCGATTGGTGTCCTGGTACGCTCACCTGAAAACATTTGCACCAAACTAACACAAATCAGCTGACACAGATATGGAACAGAGAAGACAAGAACTAAGCAAAAAATTGTAGTACCCTACATTCATGGCATAACCCATACATTGAAAGGAAGTAGTTGCGAGGCAGGGCAATAAGGTTGTGTGCTCTGCTCTAAACTCGGCGTATTGTATGAACAAAGGTATAAAACGCAGGCGAGCTGGTGGATGACATCCATAGCAACCCTGAGACGTAGGAACAATAAAAAAAACGGACAGAACAATGAAGTCTCTAACACAGCTTGAAATTTATTGAACACCCATCGCCTTATATACATGTCCCAGACCTCTTTTTACAATTCGAACGACCTCCTCGCCCACCACACAGTGTACCCTAACAAGACAAAGTAAATTGCAACTTCAACCAGAAAAAAATGTCCAACATTTCTTACAAGACACAATGTGCCCCGTGTTACATAGAGGTTGTTTATTACATTCCCCTACCACGTGGCAAATGTCCCATCGGTCAAACTGGTAGGTGAGTAAATGTGTAAACAGATGCTGCTTGACAGAGCATGCAGCATCTGTCAAGAAAACTACAGCAGGTCATTGCCGCACCTGTAAATGCAGTGTTGTGTTCAGCAGCATCACCATTCTTGCAAGAAACAAAAGCCTGTATGCACGAGAAATGCGAAAACATATAAAACAATGGCCATCGAAGGAAACAAAGTAGCATGCGTCAGTGTGCCTTCCATTAAACTCGACAAGAAAAGCAATAGTGTTTGGAATGTTTTACGTCCCGCTGAAATGCGGGACGTTTCAAACTAAATTGTATCTACAGCTCTCAGAATAAAGAACAAAAAGAAACAGATAGCTGAGGCACATGAAGAGGAAGAGGCATTAAACCATAGTTGGTAGTCCAGCGATAGGTTTTTCTCTCAAGTTCAAGCTGGCCCTAGCCATGGTGGCTGTGCGATGAACTGTCCAAGGTGTTGGAGCTGAAGCGACTGCAGAGATTATGGACGGCCATGATTGCGGAGCAGCGAGCGAAGTGTGCACTTGACGGCTTTCACGGGGAGGGCTTCAGTGACGGCAAGGAAACAGATGGGTCCTTGGTGGTCGGGACCGCAGTCGTGGTGGTGAGCGGCTCCCCGTCGCCGGTGGCGTTCGTGCTGGGCATCACCGTGGCGAGGGCAGTAGGGGCTCCCCGACGGCGTCCTTTGGGGCGAGACCACCGTCGTGGCGACAGACTCCTTGATGCCGGCGGTGTCCCTCATGGGTGGGACTGCAATCCTGGCGTGTGTGGCGCTGCGCAGGGGCACGGCTGCAGCAGGTCTCGAACCGGGCGACAAGGCGTTGCCTCAAAGCACTGTCTGAGAGGCCGACCAGAAGGTTGGCAGGAGCCAGCCTCTCGCCATCAGACGCTGACTCCTCCGAGCTCGGCTCAGACTCCAACTCTCACTTTTCAGGCTCGGAACCTGACTCCGGTTTTGGCTCACTCAATACAAGGCTGGCGTTGTCCAGCACTGCACGTGTCGCTATAATGGTGGTGGTGGCTATTGATGGATGATAATGCAGAGTCCGGTGCCTTTGGAGACACGAGAATTTGTTTTTCAACAGCCCACTGCAGCGCTCCACAACGGACCTGACCGAGGAATGTGCCTTACTAGACTGGCAGCAAGCAATGGAGGTCACGTGGATCCCAAGGACAGGGGTGATGAACCATGACTCCAAGCCGTAGCAGTCGTCGCCTGCACGTTTAGAGGATGGAATCTATTATAATCTGTTCTTTTTTTAAAATTGACAGCAAGAAAGCAGCGAAAAGAGCTGATTGCAACTTGTGTTTTCCTGGTACTACGCTCCTTCGGATAGTATTTACAAAGACGTGCCAGAGGTATAGACACAGGGCCTGCACAGTTATTTTAATGTTAGGTACAGCACATTTTCTGTGGTACTGTGGTTTTCAAGCGGTACACAGCCACCGCATGCAAGAGGAATGAATCGAGCATGCTCACCGAGGAGGAGCCTGTCGTCGTCTACCAGCTGCCCTTGCTTGATGTTGCCAAAGAGCCAAGAGAAGCATTACACAAAGGCGTCGTGCACCGACCCAGGGCACCGTGGCTCTATGCATCTTACCCAGCATTCGGCGTCACGCATCTGCAAGTGTGAGAGAGATACCGACATGAATTTACTTGAATGTTCCAGTCATGGTTCACAAAGCAGTCTCAATTCCGGAACCTTCCAAGTTTATTTGACAAGATAATTAAAGGGGCGATGCAACGATTTTTGTATTTTGCGCAAATACCGCTTAGAACGGATCCCTGACGTTAATGACCTCTGAAATACCCGTTCGTTTTTCACCACACGCAATCGAAGTCGCAGAAAAAAAATAAAGAAAAACGAGCAGAGTTCACCCCCTCAACTCGCAGCCAGAACAAGCGGCCACGTGATCTGGAGCCGATTATACGCCGCCAATGTTGATCATAGCCATGCGCTGGGGTTGGCAAGGCACAGTGCCCACGCAATGCTCGGGTCCAATCTATGAGCCGCATTCAAATATCGTCACTGGGCGGTACTGCTACCGCCCAGCTACGTCATCAGGTTTTGCGAAGGAAAGATTGAATGAAAACGCTCGGTTTTGTCCTCGAAATTACAGCGCAACAAAGCAGTTTCTTGGTCAGTGGCGTTGCCTGCAAGTATCCTTGAGTCCCACTAGGGCCAGTAAGCTCGTGTAAAGTGAAAAAAATTCTAATTGAATATCGTTGCACCGTCCCTTTAAAGGGGTAGGGAAACGAAATTTCAGCGCTCATTTTCTTGCTTGAATGTGTTGCATGTTGCACCCTAACCTCAAAAACACCAGTCTTCCGTTGAAAGGCACAAGAAAACTAATTTTAAAGCTAAATAAACGATCTTCCAATGTGCACCTGGTGGATGCATGCGGAGCCTATTTGGGAGGTAGTCTAGCAACGTTGTGGAATCTGCTACGTAGTCGTGACGTAGCAGATTCCTCTGGAGCAGCGCCGCTCTTTGGAAGTACGCTCAACTGTTTAAAGTCACCTCGGCCTGAACGTGTTTGCCCCTTTTCGAATGAATGCGAAAGCTTGATAATGTGGATGCTTGGGCAAGTTGGTAATTCATGCTTGGATGGAACAGCGCGGATGAACAGTCACACTCACATGCACACAAGAAGCAAACTGACTCGCAGCGCTGACTTTCAACTCAGTTCTGTATTTCTTCTTCCTCAAATCTTCTACTTCTTCACCTTTGCCGTTAATGAGAACAATTTAAATTTTTACACACCAGAGACCAAATAGCCAATACACATTAAAAATAACTAATAATTAAATAAATCATGCAAAGACAACTAAAGAAAATAATACTAAAAAATTAAAAATTAAAAATTAAATTTAAAAAATAATAAAGCCGACACGCCGGGTTGGAGGTTGCTGGTCCGGCCTTTCTTCCTCGGCTTCAGAGGAAGACGAAGCCGAGGGGTCGTACTGGTAGGGCCGGAGGCCGAATCCCCTTTCCGAAAGGAATACAGAGTGGGCGGTGTCGGTCTCCTCATCCTCACTGTGCCGTCGTTCCCGAGAAACTCGTCCTGAAGCGCCATTGCAGTGGGCCAGACGAACACGACGCAGACGACGCGACGACGCTCGCACAATCGATTTCACACTCTCACACGACAGGTGAAACGCCCGTCACCCCGCGGGCACTTCCAACGGCTCGGTTGTAACGCGCTGACGGTATTGACACCACTACAACGCTGACAACGCCACCAACGGCAAAGCTCATAACCAAGCTTGTCTTGCCACGTCACGGATGCGGGGAGTCTTTTTTGTTGTTTTTGTTTGCGCCGGATATCCCATGACGCATCGCGCCCTCCGTTCGCTTCTCTTCGAGCGCTCGCTCGAGTGCACCGTTTGGAACGAAAAATATAGCCAATCGTTCAAAATACAAATGTGCGATTATGAATTACGGTTATTATCCGTCATGCTTGACCCATTTCCGAACGAAATTTGAATATTTCCATTTTTGTTTCCGTACCCCTTTAACATGATTGCAACACACCTTCATGGACGCAAGATATGATGACAAGAAACCACTTCTTTCAAACAAACATAATGTGGCGGGCGGAAGGATGCACGTTTTAAAAGTCACGGCATACTACCTAGAGCACACGCTCGTGCAGTCGGAGCACAGGGGCGGATTCAGAGGGGGTGGTCCGGATGACCTGATGCCCCCTCTTGAATTCTGCATGTTTCAAAATTTAGGGCGTGGAAACGAGGGGGGGGGGGGGGACATATGATACGCTGACCACAATCCTGACCCCCCCCCCCCCCCCCTCGAAATACCTGCGTCCGCCCCTGGCGGAGCACACAAGCCCGCACCTCTCATTTATAAAATGGCATATCCACACCGTACCGGCGTTACGCTGTATTCTTTTTGACACACACGGAACTGATTTTGAGTACGTAATACGAGCGTACTTACCACCGTCACGTTGAGGGCGTAGAAATGCTTGCGGCACAGTGCACCACCTTCATGGCGGTGGGATCGTTCTTGGACGGGCCGACGATGGCGATCATCGTTTCGTTCACGCAACCGACGACGCCGGATATCCTACCGAGCGGTCTGAGGCCCGTCTCCACGTCGTACCTCTCGCTCGGCGTCTTGGGGAAGCGGAGCCAGCCGCGCCGGACCCCGACACGACGCACGATAGCGACGGACACGACGCGGACAGAGACGATGACTGTCTTCAGTTCCACGCTGCATGCTCGTCGCTCGCCACCAAACTTTGGAGGCACTCTGTGGCGTAGAAACGAAGTGTACAACACTTGAAGCTCAACAGTCGTGAACGTCCACGAGCTTCGTTTCGCAGTCTCTTCAACTCCGGTTCCTCGCGCCAACGTTGTCTCGGAGTCTGCCGGCGCTGCGTTGCACGCTCGCAATCCTCCGGGAGCTCGAATGCTGCGCTGTGCTGTCGGGTAAATCTTCCCGAAGAAACAATAACTAAATTAGTTGAAAAGTGGCATAATCGCCCGACGACGACGCGGTTTGGAAATATGACCAACGAGCGATACCTACTAAGGAGCTAGTACCTTTTGAAACGTACTCGGTACAAAGTGAAACGTCACTTTGTGGTCACGTCCGGTAGCCGACTCCGCCCAGTTTTGCCGACTCCGCCTACGCGTTTCTAGGGAAATTACGTCACTTTTGCTTCCAACCAATCAGACGTGATGACGTCACTTTCATGTACTTTTAAAAGGAACATGTACAATGTCGAACCTAGCCATCCAGGTGAATGCGGGTATCTCTCACAGTAGCTAAAATCCCTGCAAGAGGGATTTTCTGGCCACATGACCTGCTTCGTGTAGACCAGGTGCCTATAGACAAGGTGCCTTCTTCACCAGATGTATCTGTGGTGAAGAATAAAGTTATTATTATTATTAGTATTATTATAAGAAAAAAACTCCGCTTCCAATATTTTCTGCTACGTTGTAAAGGCTAGCGTAGCTTCCCCACTGCTGCAGCTCTGCAGCGCTGCTAGAGCATGTGGCTTCGACTTGCGTCTTATGCGGAGCGCAAATTCGTCTCCTTTTGCAGGGGTTGTAGTGATGTCAGAACAACGAGCTCTGATTGGCTCTGATTAAAGGATAGTGCTAGACGCCAATGCTAGACGCCTTCAGGTCTATCCACTATTTTTAGGGGCGAAGCTCCTTAGGGGCTAGCCATGTCCGTATGTCCGTCCGCCGTAGGCCCGGCGTCGCGTGCTCGTGCTTCTGCTCGTGAGATCACGTGCTCACGAGCACGTGAGCGCATGCTCACGTTGCTCGTGTAGGGCAAAAAAATTAGAAAAAAAGATGAAAAAATATATGAAAAAAGAAAAGGAAGAAAAAAAAGAGTAGAGGGTTCTGAGTTTGCCATCCCATCTGTCTGCTTAAAAAAAAAAAAAAAAGAAGAAAACCACACATTCTCCTACTGACATGAATGAAAAGGCTCGGCATGCAGCGGCTCGGCGTCTACGCAGACAAGCACCACCAGAGCTTCGCCCCAAGCAACATCATTCACCACGTGGAGATGCGGTCAATTTTTTGTGCTTGTACTCCACATTCGCGAGCTTGCACTCTACATTCGCACGTGCTCTCGAGCGAAAGAGACGCAAATGAAGCGGCGCGCTCGCTATTAGCCCGTGCGCGACCGAAAGCGTCGCTGTGGTCGGCCTTCCACGATTGGCCGAACGCTGACTATGACGTCGGAAAGGGGATTTATCATCGACGGAAATAAGAGGAATGAAAGAACTTTAATTTTGACAGTGTTGGTAGTGTTCCTTTGAGAGCGCAATGATTTCAAGCTTCCACCATGCTAATAACAAACACCATCGAACTTGTTGTTTGCAAGGTAATGACGTCACAGGGGGGAACCACAGGAGGGCGCCACCAAAACATCTCGCCGCTAAGAGTAGCTGTAACAGCGTTAAGCCTGGTTCGGACAGTTGCGTTTGACTGCGTTTGACTGCGTTGCGGCTACGAGAAACTAGGACATCCCTGGTGCGTATATCGCGTGCCAAGATGATTGCTTGAAATGGATTCCATACTTCACACGAAGCACAGATGTGCAAGTGACTCGCTTGCGGTTCTCGACGCAACGCAGTCAAACGCAGTCAAACGCAAGTGTCTGAACCGGCCTTTAGAGCAGTGTGAAAGCTTTGCCAGGCTTCACTATGCAGCACAAAATAGTTGATGCCGAACAGGCAACTGTCTGCTGCATGTCCGTCCTCGCTTCGATTATTCAAGTTCACTTTTGCGAGCAGAAGAAGGCAAACAGGCTTGAAACATAAGTTAAATAAACCGCATTTGTGTACGTTAAGTGCGGCATCTAATTATATTTCTGGTAAAGATCGTGTTAAACGAATACTGCGCAAATTGTGCCACTGAACACTTTTTCACAGTACCGCATTCGCATTCTTTAATGCTTTGCCTACAAGAATCTCACTCTAGCCGAGATTGTTTTGATTTTCTGCGGCATCATTGGATGGCAGCAGTCACGTGAGATGTGCGACGTCACTATCATCGTCACAGTTTCGAATCGCACCCCTGGGCCACCATATTGTGGCCGGTCAGCTTCTGCTGCGGCGCTCCGGGTCGCTTTTCAGCCACTTAGTGCCGCGACGCACGTATTTTTAGGGAGTCGCATCCTAGCGTTTCATATTTCACGGCTCCTACATGCCAGGGCCGTGTATTGGGAGAGTTTGGCCAATAGGCGGAGCAAAGGCCGCCGCCAGCGCCAAATATTCCCCCCACGCTTAGAGCGGAAACTAAATTTGTGACACAGCGTCGACCAATCAGGAGACCTCTACTTCATCTCACAAATGTCTGCAGTGCAGACAAAGGCACAGGCGCGTGAGCCTAGCTCAGCGAAACGCTTTTGTTTGTACGAGACCTCGTGCATAGGAGGCACTTTCCAAAGCCACGCGCTCGTGCCCATGCCTTTGTCTGCACTGCTAGACAGCGTCCTGAGACTGGCTGAAAGAAAGCAGAGCAAAGGGTGGGGTGCGCGAGCGTCTTGAGACGCGGAGTTCCGCTCGGCACGGCTCAAATTATACTTCGTTTCACTTTATCTGCGAGCGAAGCCAAAGCTAGAAGCGCGAGACCAGCGCTTTTTGCATTTCTCCCCAGCTCGCGTGCTCGAGCAAAGCCTGAACGCACGGAGCTTCCGTGCTCGCGCTTCCAGTTTTGCCTTCGCTCGCACATAAGGTGAAACGAAGTATAGTCGTGTCACAAATTTAGAGCACACGACCACCGCTAGGGGCTGTTTCGCGGCCTGTGGTTGGCTCCGAGATGCTCGCCTTTTCAAACCAATGTATGGCCAAACTCTCTTAATAAACGGCTCCGCTACATGCCTGCTTGCAGTGCCTTCGTGTGGAGAAGCAGGTCAAATAAGGCAAAAAAAAACTCTTCCGGTTTCCGTCAGGCAAGAACGCTACACCGAAGGGGAGGAGTACTTGGCTTGCCATTACAAGACGAAAGTATTTCAAGCCCAATACAGGAATCAAGATTCGTGAGGTGAGTGTATTTCACTGGTCTCCTTATCGTTCGTCGTCTCGCAGTCGATCAGGTTGCTTTGATTAAGCTTGGTTATGAACGAACGGCGCCCGGAAAAACGCTTCAAGTCGCTTCGCTTCGCATGAAGCGTAAAATTGATGTAAGGAGTAGTCTTGTAGCGAAATTGCAAGCGCGAATCTTTGGGTGACTCATAACGCAAGTTATGCAAACACTCTTGTGTGAATAGACACTTACGCGGTTGTCATCTAAAAAGTTTTGTTGAAGGCATTGCTGTTATCCTATCTTATGGCACAAAAAACGATTACAAATGCCAGTGGCTAAATGTGATGACAGAAATAGGCAGCTAAGCTCCAAATGATCAAGAACTCCACTGCAACGGGAACACGGCACAGACCACCCTCGTCGAATTAAATATAGGCCTGTCTGGATAATGAGATAGTGAAAGCGATTAATCTCAAAATTAGCACCCGTATTCACCAGGCGCGAGTAGCGCCTGCTTAACCACTGACTAGTGACGTCATCGACTAAAACGATCACGTGGCGAGCGATAGTCGCCGCTAAGTGAGCGCTTGGTATTCACCGGTCGTGTTTAGGGTCTAGTCGCCCCGCGCGACTAAGAAGTCGACTAACAATCTTAGTCATGGGTAGGGCTAGTTTAGCCGGTGTTAGCGGGTGACTAGCGGCTCAGCGCCATGGCCGACTCGTATCACCTGCTGATCGCCAGCGATAACGAAGCACTTACTGTCTCGGAACGCTGGAGGACACATCTAGAAAGAATTGGAGGAGCAAATAATGTGTAAATAACCACGTTCAGTCGTCAGAGATACCGCTAAATAGATCTCAGCAGGGCGCTGGACGACGAGAGAAAACGCATTTACGGGCGCTTCCATATTTGCTTATGTCGCTGGCAATGCGGCTTCCGTGTTTCTCCCTGGGGTTGTTTTTTTTTTAATTTTTCTTTGTAAAACTCTGTCTCGGACAATATGTCTCTCATTGCAACTTTTTTTTTTTCCTGATACACATTTAAAGTTTATTTTTTATACGATAAAGTACCCATTTATGCAGTGGCGTTTAAGTATGCCTATGCGTGACCTATCTTTTTACGTCGCTACCGCTTGTTAGTTCTGACTAGATAGTCACCCGCTCGCTTCGCGCTCGTGAATACCGCAGAACATAATCGCTCGTAGTCGCGGATTTCTCGTTTAGCTCGCGACTACTTAGTCGTGCTACTAACCTTAAAACGGCGCTAGTTAGTCGCGCCTGGTGAATACGGGTGTAGATATTTGACCAGTGCGGTATGACTGCCAACTTGGCGTCTTTAACATGAACCGCGAAGTAATGATTACACGAGTGCAGCTATAGACTGTAATGTAAATGATGTCGTAAATGATTTATGGTGGCTATCAATAGTGCCACACACTTACCCGAAAAACCTGCTGACAACTCCAGCGGCACGCTATGCGTACAGTTATCGAGCAGTCTACTATGCAAGCCTTCAAAATGGTGGCACGGATATGGATAAATTTGAGCGCCACGGCGCAGACCTTGGGAGTTTCGGTACTCTGGAAACCTATTCAGTGACTCTACTCCCTGCCATCTGAGCCGGTCACGTGGCATAAAAATCGTTCATAGACACCGGAGGAATATCCGCATGCATTGCAATGCGTCCTTGGGACAGTTTGCTAGAAATACGGCGAGCAAGTGTTGCAAATTGCGTTTTTGACGCATTGGAGAGCAAGGGCACCACGCAGGGAACGCGAGATGACGAGGCAGCCAAGCACGCGTCGTCAATGGTTGAGGTCGGGGAAAAACAAAAGCACGTGGTCGCATTTTGTGAGTAAACAAACGCACGAGGCGCGCAAGGAGCAGACGAAGTTGCACGCCGTATAGACGTTGGTAAGCGGCCACGTTTCGAGTGCTAATCTGGCCACTGTGGAAGGAAACGCTTTGTTTGGGCGCCCGTCTGGAAGCCGAGGGGTATGCGTCAGCAGTGCTGGACTATCAGACGATCTACACACACGAGCAGCAAGATGGCGGCGGCCAGAGGCCGTAATGGCAAATGTCCAAAACATTACAGAGGGGGCTCGAGCAATTTTACTTCACGTGTGCCTCAATCAAGAGGACATATTCGCATATCACTCTTAGTACGTGACAGTTTATTCATCTTTTTCTTGCATTTGTATAGACCTTTTTGTTTGTTTTTGTGGCGGCCAGCATGTTGATTCCCGACGTAGCTAAGTTGAAGATAAACCGCAAATCGATTCTTTTTTTTTTTTTTGCCGAATGGAAGGCGCTAGAATGCAATGGTTTGTGCCACTAGTTCTACATTTTATTGGCTATAGATTTTTTTATCGCAGTTATGCATAGACTATTTACTTCATTTTTGTCGCCCAACCGAACCACGTCATGTAACGACATGACAGTCATAACACGAAAACAATCTCTAGCAGGGGTTTCCAACACGCAGCTCGCGGGCCGCACGCGTCCCGCGCCTCGCTGGCATGCGGCCCGCAGGCAACCGGTTTCGAACCAGGGCCCGTTTCCATGTCTCGAGCGCTTGAAATGACATTCATTTTCCCTCGAAACTTAGCTATCTTCTAAGAATGTATTCACATAGTTTATACTATTCTGTTTTTGTTTTGTTTTTTGCTTTGTGTTTTGTTTTAATATTTTCTTCCCAGCTTTTTGTCGCGTTAAAACCTTCTGTACGACAACAGACATTTTGCTAAATTACTCAAGTTCAAGGAAAATGCGCGAGTGTAGTTCCACGCGCTGCACGTACTGCCTTCTGCAGCAGGAACTGTTCTAAAATAAAAATCCAAAACAAATAGCACTTCGCACGCGCATTCATCAACGTCTTAATATGGTTGGTTACTTCGAATATTTAGCACGGATAAAGCGCACGCATGCAGCGCGTGTACTTACGTTCGCAACATTATTTTTCATGCTTATATATTTTTTAAAGCCTGAAGTGCGTGCTGTTTGCTCAAGAACGCACCTCGGCTGCATGAACTCTTTCTCTGAGCAGGAACAACTGTCAAAGATAAAGCTATGAGATCAGGATTCTCGCATTTAGAAAATATCACCATTAAAATACAATTATTTTTCTTTTCAGACTGCTGCTGCAAATATCGTGACGAAAGCAAAAACTCTTATGTAAAGTTTTTTTTTTTTTTTAGACATGTTACGCGTGATTAATGTCTGAGTGAATTGAGCTACAGGAACTGCAGCTTGCTTTCTCTCTCGTCCTACTAAAAATGCCACTTCGATGGTGGGGCGGTGCCAGTTTAATTCTTGGTGTCACTTTATGTGAGGGCCCAAAGTACTATAAGAAAATTAAAGCTAAAGATGGGGCAAAGTGCTAGCTAAAACAGCAGGTGAAAAGTTTCCATTTCTTTCATCGGCAGAAAGAGCTCTCTGAAAGCCTTCCAAAAGCGTAGAGGGAAATGCACCGTCCCGTGCTTGCCTGAACCATATGATTGGAGACATTGAGTCTGCTTGCTAATATCTTGCAAAGAAACTGGAAGAGTGTTAAAACCTTTCCACGATTTGTTCTCAGATGAATGCCTGGGAAGTGTTAAACTTCGCCGGTTATATTTGGATTCCCTAGAGCTGGTAACCCCTGTTTCATTGTACCGTGCGTGTCCAATTATTCCTCGTCAGTGGCGTAGCCAGGGGGGGTCTTATAAGCCACCTTGCCCCCTGGTTTAAAAAGTTTATAAAGTTTAAGGCATTCCACCCCCCCCCCCCCCCAAAAAAAAAAAAATTCAGCCGACCCTAAAATATACAGATGCATTTTGACACCTCCTTCCTCCCCCCCTCCGCACCCTAAGTCATGGGCATCCCAGCCACCTTGCCCCCCCCCCCCCCAAAAAAAAAAAACAATTATGGCTGCGTCACTTATGAACTGCTTATACGCTATATACAGTTAAAATTTAAAAAAAAAAATTCTTTTAGTAGCAATAAATTGACTCGTCCACGAAGTTGCAACAAATCGACTCGTCCAGAAAGCCTGCAAATACCTTCTGGACTATTTACGAGAAAAAGCTTTTTAATTTGAATAAAAACTTGCACGAATGATAAACACACGTTTCCCAAACATAAGAAAAATTTGCAAGTTTTCAACATTTTTTTCAATGCGGAGTTACAAAACTTCGAATTTTGGAAATTTTGTAGTATGTTTAATATTTGTAATTTTTTTATTACAAACTAAAGATACTTTGTAAATATCAAGAAATGTTTAACTCATGTTACAGTATGTCTAGTTTCTGCACAAAATATATTAAGTCAACAGCAAACAACAGTCTGTGTTTTATAACTATTCAAAATGCCCATTGCAGGTCGTGAAACGCGCATTTGACCGCACTTGACCGACGCTCTACATATTATTCCGGAATGATGATACACAAAATTGTACGATTCTTCTGGCGCATCTCACATCAAGTTAAATGTACTCTATTCATAGGCTGTGAATATGTATCCTTTAACACTCAAAAGTGTAAAAATTTAATTATCTTGACTCAAAACGCCTAATTAAATAAAACAATTTCCATCCGCGGTCATCAACCAACCATAACAGAAACAGTCGACCGCTTCCACGTTCAACAAGCGTCTTACATTCTGGCTTACGTTTGCTGTGAAGCCCAGCCCTTGTCAACCCCGCACGGCCGTGTCCCTTAAGCAATTCAACGCGAGGCTTTCACGTGAATGGGAATTGGAAGACATTAAAAACACTGCAGTGCCCCAGTCTCTTATACTGTATTTTTCTGCAGTTCGAGGTTCTCGCCCTTTCTGCAGCATCTTGGATAATTTGTTCTTAAAGCAAACGTCCACTTCGAAGAACTATTTCTGGCTCTGAGATGACCCGAAGACACCCCGGTGCACGTTTCACCTTGAGGCGCCGTTTATCTTGCGACTCCTCCGTCTTCTAAAGGAGAACTGCTTCCGATACACAGCTGAAGACACGAGCTTGTCACACCACTCCCTTTTGATGCTTTACGTAGTCCGTACGCTGCATATACCTAGGAAGCCCACCTCTGATGAAAGAAAACAAAATGCTCTGCAACTCAGCGCAGGAACGACGTGCTTATATGTTTCCCCCAGATAAATATTCCAGTTAGCACAATTCATCGCGTAATCCTTCTTCACACATATACTTCTTGAGCCGGCGGGGTGTCTGTGTCAGCTTCTTTGTTTCCCAATGAAGCAACGATTTTAGTCAACTCTCGTTCAAGCTCCACGTACGGCTTGATTATGAGATCTTCTTCGGGGAGACCTTGTCCACTGGCATAAAACACGCTCTTCATTTGCAACAAAGCGTTGTGTAACCCAAAGTAGCTGAGAGACGCCGTCCTCATTCGGAAAAAGTAGTCTTTCTGAACCGATGCAGCTTCCATCCGAACTGCACTCACGGCGCCTTTCCACAGCAAGCGCAGTATATTCCGAAACGCGACCGCTTCCAGATACTCGTAAAGCGTCGAGATGCAGGTGTTCACGTACTGCACCAGCAAATAGAGCTGCCTCTCCTGGAGGAATGTCGAGCTCGCGTTCACAACTTCGGACAGCCTTGCGCAAAGTTCAGGTTTCAATTTATCCACAGCCTCGGAACACACGCGGGTGACGATAGTGAGCGTTTCGTTGAGAGCAAGTTCCATGCAGAAAACGACCTGATTCACTTTGGGTGCGAGATTCGAGTCGCTCGACAGAGAAAGTTCCAGCTGGGAGATGGTGTCCTGCAAAAAAGACGACATGAAGGACAGACTGCTGATAGCGACGCACAGCTGTCTCGAAATCTCGAATTCCCCGACGGCGTCAAAATATCCCTCGGCTGCGATTCGATCGGCCAGGCACTTTGAAAAATTCAGACCGCCTTCGCTTACGGATGTCGCAAAAGCGAGAGCACAACGGAAGTCACGAAACTGGAGCTTTTGCCACAACCGAACGTAGCGACCGTGGAAAATGTCCAGTGTGTCACGGACCGCGGTTCCGTATTTAATATCGGCAGTAAGAGGTGACATGGTGTCTTTCCTGACCAAATCCAAGATCCATCCAGACACAGGAGCTTTGGCAAAATCAAACCATAGCATCACCATGTCTGAGCCAAACCACTCTTGAACCTTATCCAGTTCAAGTTCATTTCTTTCAGATGCTAGTGCTTTTCTCAACGTGACATGAAAGCCGTGGAGACAGTAATATGCTCTAAGACTCAATTCAACTTTCTCGAGATTACCGATGTCAGCCCCTTTTTTTTCCTTCTCAAGATCGGAGCACAGTTTTCTCAGGCCGGGCTTGAAAGTACTTGAGAGAAACTTGTCAAGTACTTTGCTCACAATCTGACTGTACGTTTCGTTCCACGCAGTCTGGAATATCTTATCCGCTTCTTCGTGGTATATCTGAATGGTTGAAATCACGTTGCCAAGACACTGACAAAGCAAGGCTGGATCTTCCGCCCTCAAGTCTTCTACGTTTACAAGACTCCTGTACCAGACAGCCGCATCTTTCATTATATCTGTGCTCGCAGGATCCGTCACTTCAATAGTACTCAAAGCTTCGATGGTGACACAGCAAAAGAGCAGCCCTAATAAGTCAATGCGCTGGTATTTCTTCTCAAAACTAAACCGCTCGTGCAGTCTGCTGAAGTGCGCCAGACACGTTGTGGACAGAGTCTTAAGAACGTTTTCCAGAGCGTTCTTAATAAGCTGATTGTGCGCCTCACGAACTAAATATCTCATCCGGGCTAGCAACCGGTAGAGGACCGAAAAGTTCACTCGCACTTTGCCCGACCTTGACACGTCTGCGAGCGCTGTGATGCGACAGAAACACTGTTCGACTTCTACTAAGCTCTTGCATAGTGCGTGCCTGAAAAGCAACGTTAAGCCTTCTTCGGAAAGACACTCGTCCCACTGACACCTCCTAAGAACGACGTCAGGGTGAACCGCCGTACTATCATGAAGCAAAAAAACAAGACTGAGGTAGTAGTGATGCTTCAAAACCGTCCACGCGTCCGGGTGATTGGCCGACGGGCATATGAACCCTAGCTTTACATAGACTTTCCCGTACGTTCCCTGACCACGCCTGTCTTTCAGCGTGAGCCACGTCTCGCTACCTGTGCAAGGAATTTCGTTGATGAATCTGACTACACCTCCAATAAAATCGTCCACCTCGCTCCGGAAGAACAGTTCAAAGAACTCCCGGAGGAAGACTAAACAGGAGGCGCACGAACGCACGTCATAGAGCTCCCGACAGACACCACACAGGGTACGTGGGTCTTTGTCCCAAACTTCGAGGGTAAGAGCATCAGTCGCGGGGTTCTCGATTCGAATCTGAAACGCTTCATTCCAACTCGGATTGATGGTTTTATGCTTCACGCTGCTCCGCTCCGCCTGCGAAGAGCCAACGCGAAGGACGCAATAAGGATCGGACATGCCGCTCACGTCTTTGGCGACGAGATTCTGTGCTTGAACGACAGTGACGTGTAAGTCGACTTGGACTTCCGGTGATCTCCCAGTGGCATCGAAGAGTTTTTCTTCGCTCGTGTTTTGGAAGACCTCGTCGAATGTCGCCCTCACGTACTCTTTCAGCTCTTGCTTGATGGCTCCATAGGGCTTGGTCGGTTTGCCGATGTCTCGCTCGGAGAGAGAGAGACACTCGATGCACAGGTTGAAGAAGTCTTGCGCGGAGATGGTGTCGAAGATGCGTTCGAGCTCCACGTCCAAAGCTTTGTCCATTGTGAACCTCAAAGGCTGGTTTTCTGGCACGCTCTTTTCCTCGTACAATGTGACGTCACAGCGTGCATGCCACGAGCGGCATACAGCAGCGTCCTCTCGACCTGTAGAATCGAACAAGAACAGCAGGAACATGGACTCCGAAATTCATAGCGCGCAAAGCTCTCCTCCGGCCACTCCATTCGTCTGGAAAAAGTGAGATAGCGAAAAAATTGCTCGAGGCTGTTTCCGCCGTGCGGTGGTGCTAGGTTTAGGCCGGAAAATCATCAAAATAATCTTGATTATGATAACCTATAAGGGCTCTGACAGAACACACAAGTGGCGAAAACCAGACAGATTTGGAGAACACCTTAGTAAAGGCCCACGTTAGTAGAGAAGGTCAGTTTGCGAACTCGAGTAAAGCGCTGAATATACCCACTTATCCAAGTACCGCCATTGTTTGATCGTACCGCGGGCGCTATTATTGGATGCCGGTGACGCGTCGCCATTTTTGGCTCATGGGGCATAGAGTCACAGTATTAGCGGCGAGATGTTTTGGTGGCGCCCTCCTGTGGTTCCCCCTTGTGACGTCATTACCCTGCAAACAACAAGTTCGATGGTGTTTGTTGTTAGCATGGTGGAAGCTTGAATCATTGCGCTCTCAAAGGAACACTGCCAACACCGTCAAAATTAAAGTTCTTTCATTCCTCTTATTTCCGTCGATGATAAAACCCCTTTCCGACGTCATAGTCAGCGTTCGGCCAATCGTGGAAGGCCGACCACAGCGACGCTTTCGGTCGCGCACGGGGCTAATGGGTTCCCAGAGTAACGCATTCCTTTTCTTTTTGCGCTTTGCCGACAACATACTCACTCTAGCCGATCATGTTTTGGCTTGGTGAGCATCATTGGACGATAGCGATCACGTGACACAAGCACCGCTAGACTCACCTCTATCAGCGCTTCAAGCGGCTCTAATCGCCACCATCTTGGGTCCAGCAAACAGCTGCACACACGCACGCTCTGCTGCTCCTTGGACGCGCGTTTACGCGCCGTCTTTTCCACGTGGTAACCGACGTCAAAGCAAGGAGGTTGTGTACTTAAGGCTGAACTCCATGGAGCGAATTATGTGACGAATAACTGGCGAACGCCGCCCGACGGCACGCTCGTTTTGCGCGCGACGTAGCAGCCACTGTGTTGATTCCACGCGCAGAGCAAAAGCCGCCGGCCAAAATTCGTCGTAAAGCGTGTTTCACATGCAGCGGTTTTGGCCCTAGAGCGGCGCGATTTCTGCCGTCGCGGTGCTCTGGCCAGCAACAACGGTTGAGCGGCACGAGCGCCGCGACGGCAGAAATTGCGCCGCTCTAGGGCCAAAATCGTTGCATGTGAACCAGGCTTTATTCGCAGCATATTCGTCCCATGGAGTTCAGCCTTTAGTGGCACAATACCTGCTTGTTGCGCTTTTGGGTGCAGCAGCAGGTAGGAGGATGGAAAGAGGCTCTCCCGGATCCCGTTTGGAACACTCTAAGAAAACGGGGGTGTACGCGGGTACTCCCCTTGTCCCATATGTAACTCCCCAAAACTACATTTCGTCGTTCTGTCCCCTGACGTCGAGCTGGCGATACCAACTTTTACGAGCGGATTGATAGTCGACCGATGCAACTTATTAAAATAGCTAATGTACGCATTAAAGGCTACATTAAGACAATCATGTTTTTTTCCGGCCCGGCTGCAAAACCTCAGTAATTCTTTTCTTAGTCTTTGATACGCACATTAGCTATTTAGTACGTTATATCCAACGGCTATCAAGCCGCTTGTAAAAGTTGGTATCGCCAGATCGACGTCAGTGGACTGAAAGAAGAAATGTAGTTTTGGGGAGTTACATATGGGACATAGGGAGTACCCGTGTACACCCCTTTTTCTTAGAGTGAAAGAACGCAACTGCAAGACGGAGGAAGAAGGCTTGGCTGGCCACAGTAAAACGGAAAGATTTCGAGCCCACTGTAACAAGCAAGCTTTGTGAGGCGAGTGCCGATTACAGCTGGTTCATTCCGCCTATCGCTCGTTGCCTTGCAGCCGAACAGGCGTCAGCTGTGTTCGGTTTCGCACGAGCGAAGCTCTTGCGATTTGGTAAGCGACGGACTAAGCTTAAGCCGGTGTTGGGTCAGATTTGTCGCTGACAGTCGCTGTCACATATCGCGTCGCTCAATTTTAGATGTGTAGCAAACGTATAGCTAATCCATCGAAGGTCGCGTGCATGCGGTTGCCTCTTGGAGTGACGTACCGAGCGAAAGTGGGTCCTTGTGACTCTGGGAAAAATGCTTTCATGCAGTTTATATTCTCGCTACACTCTAACAAAAATGGAGGAAAAATGTAGCAACGGCGCGTCTTCCTCCCTTCTACTGACGCGCCTCCAAGCGGACACGAGAAGAAGGGAGGAAGGAGACGTTTTTCTCGTTCTCCAGGCAGACGGGAGAAAGCTTTCGCCCTCCCGACTCGTCTTCTTTCGGTTTCGTTTTTCGAGCACGTCGCGCCCGTTGTTTTATAAATGTTGTTGAGTTGATTGAGCTTCAGCGGCAGCGAAGGCCGCCTATAATTCTTTCTTCTAGTCCAAACGTGCAGAACATTTCGGTTGCATTGACGTTTTTATCACTAATTTTATCAAACGAGCAAACGAAGCCGCTAGAGACAGCGAAGTTCCAGAGCAGTGCCAGCGGTGCTACGTACACTGGGCCGCCTCCGGATCGCGGGACCCACGCCGAACTACAGTCCTACGGTAGCGGAACCACGCGGAACTGTGTTGACGTTTTCGACGGTATGGAAATCGCAGGAACTGCGTCCAAGACAGGCAGGTTTTGCTGCCGGCTGCCTGGGTGCCTTCCGTACTGAGTTCGGTTCTGTTTTCCGATGCCGAGTGCCAACCGGCGTTCAACGTGGTTCTGTATATCTGCGTGTCAGCAACATCGTGATGGCAGTGTTGTGGGTTGTGAACAGAAGACTGGAATTATCGCCGATAAGACCATGTGTTCGCGTATCAGTGTATCAGTGGTGTAACAACAAGATGAGATGACGTAAACTGTCGGGCATTGATGCCGCTGGTCGGGCCGTGATCGGAGGGGGCGGGGTGTCGCAGGTTGACATTCTGCTTTATATTAAAACGTTTAAGACCACTTGAGAGATTAGGTGCAATCGATCGACGTGCGGATAGTCAAGTCGGAACGCTGGTCTGAACAGTAAGCTCCTATCGTACAGTGGCCAATGTGACCGTCGGTTGTCTCCTCCCCGAGAGCGATCGCGCTCTGGGGAAAGGACTGAACAGTACGAAATTATGACGGAAAGTACGTATATTTACAGTGTGGAATTTTAGCATTAAAAAATAGTAGGTAAAATAAAAAAAAGCTACCCTTTATTTTGCTGTTTAAATATACTACGGTTTCTGGAGAAACTGCCCTCCAAATGGCGCGCTGCGGATGAGCGCTAGACGTTTCCGAGCTCGCCACGGCGTAGCTCCGTACACTTAACACCTGCCGCAAGTCGTGGCTTTGACTGCATTCAAGTTGATCGAAAAGCGATTTCTCTGCCTGTGAAGCATCACTTCCAGCTGAGTGAATATCCGCTCTACAGAGATTAATTCAAGACGGCCATTGCAGCCGTGCGCGAACAGCACAAATAGAAAAACAAGCACTACAATAGAAATACAGGCTGCGACGTGCCGTGCGGGGAAACAAACTCACGGCTTCGAACCGCATTGGAGCGGCTTGATTTATTGACTTTCAAATAATTACGGCATAATCGAGCGTTTACTTTTAATAAGAGATTCATCCCCTGGGCCATTCAAAATACTCTCAGAGGTATGACATTGCTGGAAAAAAAGCAACATGCTGGGAATATGTTTCATTGCTTAGGCAGTCATCGAGGAATTCCGTACGTTCAAAACGACCAGCATAAAAGACAAAGACACAGACCTCCGGTGTAGCGATCGGGGTAGTGTGCCGTTGCATAGATGTTTGTGTGTGCTCTGTATGTGTATGTTCACCTAATGCGTGTAGTGTGCGTAATCTGTCTACATGTGTGTATAATAGAGGATCCCAAAGCGCAATAGTGGCGTCAGAAAAAAAAAAAAAAAACTTTTTGTAGAATATGAATTGGGCGGTACCCGCCACCTAGCCTAGCTACTTGCAATTACTCTGCTTGACCCTGCCATCTGGTGGCAAGCGATTTAACCTTTCACGCTACGCGATAAACGGCGGCTTCGAGTTTGTTCTTTTGAGAGCGGCTTTTGGTTTTGCGGATTGGTTTGCCATTCCTCCGTGATGTGCGGTTGACGACGGAATTGTGACTCGAGGAGCAGCAGAGGTAAGACGTAAAGTGAGCGGAGTAACTGTGTATCGGTTGTCTCCGTTTAACATCGCAGTGCTGACGACGAGAAGACTGAGTAACTGCTTTTGAAACACAAGTGTCTGTATCTGCGGGGGAATCTGGCTTCGGAAATAAACACAGTTCGAGGAAAGCTCGTGTTACGCTTTTATTCGCTGCTCCTTTCGTCCCGCACAAGAGACGTAGCGTCCTCGTTAAGCCTTATTGAGCTCGATTTGCTCGATTTTGGGCCGCCATAATGAGATGCAGGCGACGGAGGAACTTTGCTACCCTGCTTGAGGGACGAAAGTTTCTCTCTTTCTAAAGGAACATAGTTACAAGACCGTTCCTCCCCTTAGGGAGGACTATCGATACCCTTTTTGTCTAAGAGTGTACTCTCGTAGTTTCGAGAAATGGTTCTGAATAGCATTTAGATCGCAGTGTTTTCCGTTCAGATTGCCTCAACATGCTGCGTCGTTTTATTACAATGACTTCTAGGATTAGTTCGAAGAGTCTCAATTCGAAACGCACAGAGCCGTTGGCAGAAAGCTCCTCAAACAGAGCGTAGTCTCTACGATTCTTGGCGCTGGATTTGTTATCGCAACCAAGCAAAAAAGGGTAAGAGAGCAAATCATGTAATGTAATGTTAATTATCTACGGAAGCTACTCACAGCACCACAGAAGCTTTTGTGTAGCCCATCGACCCGTTTAAATAAAGCTCTTTCAACACGCTCCGACGCATGTCACAATTTCATTCATACCCTCGTCGACGCGTGGACCCAAGATGGCGGCGCCACGGTATCGGTTTCAGCGCCGCGCCGCGGTTCTAAAACGAACCTTCAGAGTTTCGTTACTCTGGGAGCCCCTACAGTGACTCCAATGGGGCATTCCACACCTAGTGTCACTGGATAAGTTTTCAGAGTACCGCATTCCTTTTCCCTTCGTCGCTCGCCTTCGCATTCGCCAATTCTGGTCACGTGGGAGGAAGTGCCGCCATGAAGCGTCCAACTACACCAGCGCTACTTACTTTCCTGTTTCCCGGCATTTCCAGTTCCGGTAGATTTAATAATAATAATAATAATAATAATAATAATAATAATAATAATAATAATAATAATAATTTTTATTTGCACGAGAAAGTTTGCCCACTCAGCGGCGTTTGGGAGCGTTTTTTTTTTTTTTTTTCATGTGGATGAACGGGTTCGAGCGATAAGATGATAATGCCTGGGTGCTGCGCCAAGGGCTGCAGCAATAGGGCAGACTTTGGGAAAGCGCTGTTTAGCATTCTTCAACTACAGTGTTTCTCAAGCCATCGATGTTTCGGGACCCCTTGTGGATCGGCGGAGAGGATGGAGGACCCCGTTCGTGGTGAAGGGAAGGGAAAGTATAGGTTAATTATGATAGTGATTTAATAAAAAAAATGGAACTAAGGGCTAGTGTGAAGCAGACTTCTATTATTGACATATACACGAGAAAACAAACCCGAAAATTTGAACGTTTCTTCTGAATCTGAGAAAATACAACTTTTATTTCCGGATTTGACTGATGAGGCTGGGCTTCGTGGACCCCTAGAGTGCCTTCGCGGACCCCAAAGGGTCCGCGGACCCCCACTTGAGAACCACTGCCTCAACAGAATGCAGACCGAGAACAGTAAACGAAGTGACTACACGGCATCAATCGAACGAACTTCAAATGAGATCGCATTTCTGAAAGCATAAATCATTTTACTTCATGTAAACATCTTTAGACAACAAGCTGTAGCGCTACACTCTGCTGGGGCTAATGTGGAACACCGATTAATACTTATCGCAGCTAAGGTTGTACCCACGGTGGTTGTGCCCGGCAGTCTTCGAGTCGTTGAACGCAAACCACGAGCTTCCGATATCAACACAAGCTCCCGCTGAACCGTTGTCGTTTTCCGAAGCGGCGCCAACCCAGGTCCGCGTATGGGTGGTTTAGATCGACGATCAAGCCTTCCGGTGCGAGACGTAAGAAAGCAATATTTTTTTGTGTGTGTGACGTGACATATCACTAGAGCAGTGTTGTACGGAACGACGTTCCAAGGAACGGCGTTCCTGAAACGCATTATTTTTAGGAGGAACGAAGGAACGCCGCCGTTCCATTTTGCATTAGTGGAACTGGAACGGTAACTCGTTACGTTTTTACTGGAACGGAAAGAGGAACGGAGCTCCTTTTTTTCGTCCAGCGGGGTCATTTTAAATTTATTTCTAAGAGGGAAGTTCTAAAATCTGCAAAAACAATATCATCACAAAGAACA
Organism: Ixodes persulcatus; assembly: GCA_013358835.2. Lineage (NCBI taxonomy): Eukaryota > Metazoa > Arthropoda > Arachnida > Ixodida > Ixodidae > Ixodes > Ixodes persulcatus. Next base: position 38,232 of record JABSTQ010010498.1, read on the forward strand.
GGGTCGCCTTAACTTTTTTGTTAGTTATCTTAGAGTTGTTTTGCGGGGTTCTCGCGTGGTAACAGTTGGGTGCAGGAGTTTTAACGGACATTACATTTTTTTCGGTGTCCGAGACTGGGGAACAAAAACAAAAAAAAAACTTTTAGTCATTGTAAAAGACACAGACAGAGGGAGGTCAGAAAGTCAAACTCTGCTACTTTCTTTGCTTCCCCCCCCCCCCCCCCGAAACCCCATACACCCAGAAACCTAAGGCCGACTACAGCCATCACTGAACTTTTGCAAGGAGATCTACAGTTACAACAGAAGAACAGGTTAGCTGACATGGAACGCAACCTTATAGACTTTTCATTTCAGTACTTGCCTAACCGGCGGGTAGAGGGCGCTTGCGCACTCGCCGCCAGCGCCCTCGCTTTTACAGCGAGATCTCGCTTTTACAGCGAGATCCGGGAATACATTGAAAGACGACAAAGAGAGATTGGACGCCAGGCACTAGGATGCCACAGCAGGGTTGCCAATCAACTTGTTCAAGGAGATCTCGGATGGTCCTCTTTCGAGGCACGTGAAGCCAGCAGCAAACTTGAATATTATGCCCGACTTCGACATATGAATGGAGACTGCTGGGCGAGGAGAATTTTCGTATACCTACATCTAAAAAACGTACACACAACGTGGAGGCGGCGAGTCATTCGACTTGGGACAAAGTATGGTGCCTTCTCAATGACCGACGAGCCAGCTACAAAGAAAGACTGGGTAGCCAAGGTTAGAGGGCAGATAAAGACTGTTGAGGCAGACCGCTGGAGGGCAGACATGCAAGAACATTCAAGTATGCACCTCTACGCGTCTTACAAGACCGACATCGCTCCTATCCGCTGGTGTGGAAATACGTTGGGAAGTCGACTCCTCGCCGAGGCCCGCGGTGGTGCCTTGCGTACCCGTCTGTACAGAAGAAGATATGACAACAACGTAACGGACGTGCTGTGCAGTGCATGTGGTGATGCGGACGAAACTTTACAACATTTGCTTCTCGAGTGTCCAGCACTGGAACCTGCAGCAGGAGTCGGTACTCGCATTGAGCAAGCTCTTGGATTTACAGAAGAAACCAAATGTGTGGCGTGCGCGAAGCGGAGGCTCGAGGCTTGGTGGGCGATCCACCTGTAACCCTCGCCGAGAAGGCATCGCTGAAGACGCTGCTACGAGACTCGTGCAACAGATCGACTACTCGGACAAGGAGCCGGGAGGCTCTGCTTAGGGTGAACGAGGAAATGGCAGGCAAGATAACTTCAACGGACAACACCATTCATGGTTTAGAAGATGCTTCCCGAAGTAGCGCCATTGCTGCTTCCGAAGCAAACAAAGTGGCGGAGAAGAGGAAGGCGTTGGTAGAGCAGATGGAGTCATGCCTGCTGGAGGAAGAGGAGAAACACAGGCTGGCCCCGGAGAAAATGTGGCAAGAGTTTGAAGACAAGCTACACTTGTCGAACGAAGCACTTCCTGTTGAGCACGAGAGTGCGGCGAAGGTGATAGAGAACGAAGCGGCGCTGACACTGTACAAGCGTCTGCTGCCCTCTCTGAAAGAGGAGGTGCTTCAGCTCAAGGCTGAGGCGCAAGAACGCGTGGACATGCTACAGAACGCAGTCGAGGAGTCCAAAGATGACCTGAAACAGTGCAAAGCAAGGCAAGGTTTGGACGACTGCACCAAGCTCAAATCGCAGCTGGACGATGCCGTAAAGGATCTCACCATTCATCTGGTGATGTGAAACAACCAGAAGTGCGATTTCGAGGAGAAAGCAAAGAAGCTGAAGCAAGAGCTAAAGGACAACATCGAGGAGCGCAAGATGCAGGACAAGGGAGGATTGTCTACGGTGAAGGAGTTGAAGAGGCAGTTCCAGACGGAAAGAAGACGGGCAGACAAGTTTCAGGAGAGACTTCAGGAAGTTCTCAACGGCACGAGTTTCGGGAAATCTGACGAGCTGTTTCAGCCCATTAGCTACGTCGAGCGCCAGCGCGGCGACTCCAGCTACAACAATACTCCAATTTCTTTTCTTTTTTTTTTGGGGGGGGGGGGCGTGTCTGTTTTGCAGACGCTCGTTTCAAAGAGCAAGCGCCGCATAAATACATACATACATACATACCATTAAGTTGCTTCAATTTGGTTGGTTTCGGTTTTGACGTGCACGCGATTGTGTTGCCATTTCGTGCCGCTTTCGATTAGTTTTGCGATATAACTTTCTTTGTTGTAGCGCACGGGGAATGAAACAATAGTACTAAGCCACTTGGCGAACCATGCAGTGGTTTTGAGCCTAAATTGCGATCTTTTCTACGAAGACCATAAGCGTCTGATTACGTCCATCGTTATTTTCGGCCAGGTTCGGCGGTGAAATAACTGCTTTGATGCACAAGGAGGATTACCATTGTCCACGGCCGTACCCGAGAACACTAGTTTTCAGAACAAAAAAAAAAAATAAAGAGCAAGACGAGCTCCGCCTGCAGCACGCGCTCGTTGCCTGCCGCCGTGCATTGGCTGCGCGTGCACCTAGCGGTACGGAATTTAAATAGCTCGCGCTCAAGTCAGAGCTGCTACTGCTAGCCTTGTATTGAAACAGACTATAACGCATGAGTGATTAGTAAAAAAACAGGTCGACAACATGACTAACATTCTGCTGAATCACCAAAAACAGTTGAACTGACACGTTAACGGCTGGATGTTTGGTTTTCCTACTTCAACGTTTTCTGAACTTCGGAGACTGGAAACTAATGACGAGCCCAGCAGCCGACGGAATGCCAAACAGAACAGAACCAGTTTATTCAGGACGCCATACTTTATATACATACACAAGGACACCATGTTGCCAACCGAGCATCTGGAAACCGAAACTGAACAGTGTTCAATAATTCACACAATACACAACATATTCCCTTCCTTGAATTTGTTTGGGTGACAATTGGTTAGTAGGTTAAATGGTTAGTGGATTGTTAGCAACGACTTGCCTATCAGATATATACAACCAATATATACACATATATACATCATACAATTCGTACAAACATTATACAATTTTTACAGAACTGCATCTGACTTGCTTACAGCTCACAATCACAACAGAAGGCATAGTACAAAAAAACGGAAGGCAACATTAGGCATCGTCCCGGAACCTAGCAGGTGGATGCCTGTCCCTATAGGGTTGGACTCGACGTTGCGGCCCGGGCTCTTCAGGCGGTGTAGTTTGCTGGCCTGGCACAGGGTCCTCGGGCGGCACCGGTTCCTGGGACGGCACAGGCACCTCGGGCGGCACAGGCTCCTCGGGCGGCACCGGTTCCTGGGACGGCACCGGTTCCTGGGACGGCACCGCCACCTCGGGCCGCACCGGTTCCTGGGACGTCACAGGCACCTCGGGCGGCGTAGTTCGTACTTGCCCCTGAGATGAAGCACTGCGGGGCACCCAGGTGTCACTTGGCTGAATGCAGTCTTGGTCAGCCGGAACTGCAGGCACCTTGCACAACTTGGAGGCGTTCCAAGTACGTCCGTCGTCGAGGAGGAAGGACGACGGGCCACGCTGCTTGACGACCTTTTTTGGACGACTGAAAACAGGATCACCCTTGAAGGAAACGGATGGCTTCTTAACCCTGACGTGGTCTCCTACAGCAACTTTTGTGTTCTTTGCTGCTCTCCTTCTGTCGGTGTACTGTTTGCTGTAAAGCTGGTGACGCTTCACTCGCTGTCTCAACTTTGACAGCTCTCTCGCTGGTTCCTCCTCGAGCAACGGTGATGGAAAACCGACGACGTTCAGCCGTGTTCTTGGCAATCTCCCATGAAGGAGAACAGCAGGGGCAATCCCTGTAGTAGCATGCGGAGTGCACCTGTAGATTCCGAGGTACTCGGTAATAGCCAGTCGCAGCGGTCGACGTTCCAAAACAGCCAGCTGAATGAATGCCTTAAAAGTGCGATTGAACCGTTCTATTTGGCCATTGGCCTGGGGATAGTACACTGATGAATGTGAGAGCCGAATGGACCGTTCTTGCAGAAAGTGGACAAACTCCCTGGACGTGAATTGTGGACCATTATCACATACTACCTCATCAGGGTAGCCTTCCCTGGCAAATACGCTGAGCAAGAACTCCGTTACAGTTCTTGATGTTACTTCCGAGCTGAAATGGACTTCCGGCCATTTGGAGTGGTAGTCGATCAGAGTAATCACGAACCGGCAGCTCTGAGGGGCTCTCTCCAGGGGACCAACTATGTCTATTGCAACCTTCTGCCATGGTCGTTCGGGAAACTCAACCGGTTGCATTGGAGTAGTTGATGTCTTGGCTGACTTGTCGGCTTCCTGGCAAGTACTGCAGCTCTTGATGGCCGTCTCAACTTGGTTGTCCATTCCCGGCCACCAGAATTGTTCGCGAAGCCTTGCCTTAGTGCGAACGATTCCTGGGTGGCTTTCATGCGCCGTAGCAATGAGCTGGGCCGACAGAGACGAGGGAACAACCAGCCTTTCTGCTCTTAGTAGGACTTCATCTACCACTGACAGTTCTTCTCGAATTCTGAAAAACGGCAACAGATTTTCAGGAAGGCTTCTGTGCGGAGGCCAAGAACCGATGACGTAGGACTTCACTTGAGTCAGAACAGCGTCACTCAGAACTGCTTGCTGGAATTGTTCCATGGTGACACACGTAGGCTCAACAAGGCAGACAGCTTCTTCCTCAAAAACCAGCTCGGGGTCCCTGGTCGGGGCGGGAAGACGAGACAGAGCGTCCGCTACACTGTTCTGCGCACCTTTCTGATACTCGACTGTAAAATTGTAGCAGAGCAGTCTTGCACACCAGCGTGCGACCCTAAGCGGACGTCGTCCCAAACCACGTGAAGACAGAAGCGAAACCAGGGCTTGGTGGTCTGTTCGCAGTGTAAATGGGCGTCCCCAGAGGAACACATGCCAGTGTTCACATGCCCAAATGCAGGCCAGTGCTTCTTTTTCGCCAACAGCATACTTCCTTTCAGCAGGTGAAAGGGTGCGCGAAGCAAAAGCGACGGTGCGAAGTGTCTGGCCCTGTCGCTGCTGGAGAACGGCTCCTAGTCCGCATTCAGATGCATCTGTCGAGACTACGATTGGAAGAGCAGGGTCAAACATACAAAGCACCAGGTCAGAAGAAAGCAGGAGCTTGACCTTGCAAAAGCTGGCATCAATTTGTGAGGTCCACACAAACGGTTGGTCCTTGCGAAGAAGAGCTCTCATTGGCTCCACGACTTCAGCTAGGTGAGGAACGAACTTCGAATAATAGTCCACGAGACCTAAAAAGGAGCGGAGTTCTGCAGCCTTGGTTGGAACAGGCGTGTTCACGATTGAATCTACCTTTTCTGGGAGGGGCGAAATGCCTTGGGCAGTCACCTTGTGACCTAGAAATGTCAACTCTGTGACATTGAAAACGCATTTGTGATTCAGTTTAAGGCCTGCATCCTTGATGCGTTGCAGGACTTTGGCCAGGTTCTGCAAATGTTCCTCCGACGACTTGCCGAAGACAATAACGTCGTCAATATAAAAGAGGACGCCAGGACAGCCATGAAGAATCTGCGACATCAGGCGTTGGAACGCTGCTGGCGCTGAGGCCAACCCAAAACAAACTCTTTTGAAACGGAACAAGCCGTCGTGGGTGATGAAGGCTGTTAAGTCTCTGCTGTCTTTGTGCAGGAGGACCTGGTGGTAGGCTGAAGCTAGGTCAAGTTTTGAAAAGTGGGTGGCTCCCACCAGTGCATGAAGCAGCTCTTCCATGTGTGGCAGGGGGAACATGTCGGGAACGATGGCCTTGTTGGGTTCGCGAAGGTCCACACAAAGTCTAATGCTCCCATCTCTCTTCTGAATGACAACAATGGGAGAAACCCACTCCGACGCTTCGATGCGTTCGATGATGTCAAGGCTTTCCAAGCGCTGAAGCTCAGCTGACACCCGAGGTCGCAAAAATAAAGGCAGGCGACGAAGCTTTGATGCTACGGGCTGGACCGAAGAGCGCGTCTTGACTTTGTGAACAAAGCCTTTGGCGAGGCCTAAGTCTGGAGTGAAAAGAGGCGTGAAGTGAACAAGCGCCGAAGGCAGTGGCGGAAGGCCGACAGCAGTGGAGGTCTGTTCCTCAGGGACGGAGGAAGCTTGAAGGCACTGCATAGTGGACCCTTCAATGCGCAAGTTCAGAGCCTTGATACCATCAATACCAATGAGCGAAGTTCCATGCTCTACAACGTAGAAGAGAAGTTGCGCCTGGCGTCCTTGAAAGGAGACTTCGGAGAAGAAGCAACCTCGAACTGAAATGGGCCTTTTCGAGAAGTCTAGCAGGGTGACACGCGGAACAGGCAGAAGAGCTAGACCCGGAAAGTGTTCGTCGAATACTCGTTTCGACAAAATGGACACAGATGACCCAGAATCAACTAGAAGTTGCAAGTTAACCTGCCCGACTTGAACATCGATATGAATTCCGCAGGTTGTAGGACGCTGAAGCACAAGGACCTGAACGGCATCATCCTCCGACGAATTGTCGACCACTACCTCGCGAACGGTCGACTGCGAGCGTTTCTGGTTGCATACTTTTTTGAAATGTCCAATGCGACCACAAAATAAACAGCGTTGTCCCTGTGCTGGACAACGAGTCCATGACGCGCGGTGCCGACGAGAGCCGCAACGGAAGCAGTGCGGCGACTGTGCGCGTGGTGCTGAAGGCGAGCGACGGCGGTCGCGGCGGTCACGAGATGAGGGGCGGTTCCCTTGAGCAGCGCGTGACGTGGTAGCGCTTCGAGAAATATGCTGCTGGTGACTTCGCGTAACGTGCCGTGAGCGTGAAAACTGTGAAGGGGGCTCGGAATACTTGCTAGGACGCGCCGACACTGGTTGTACAGACGCGGAGAATTCTTTCATTTGTTCGGCCGCTTGTTCTTGTTGAAGGGCTATCTGGACTGCGGTGGAAAACGGCAGTGACGAACCTTCCAGCAACAGGCGTTCACGAACGCGGTTAGAAGACACGCCGGTCACGAATTGGTCTCGTAGTGCCTCTTCTTGTGACGCGAAGCAACACGGCGTTGCGAGCTCACGTAGCGCGGCAACAAAGTCATGAACAGACTCGCCTGGAGATTGGAAACGCCGGTGGAAGCGGTGTCGCTCGATGACCAGGTTGCTGGTTGTAGCGAAGTGTTGGGCCAAGGAAGCGACGGCGATGTCGTACTCGTCCGGCTTGCTCGTTGCGTCTTTGCCGGTGTCCTGGGCGGTGCTTGGAGGCTTCGTGTCAGGTAGTGTGTTGAAAATTCGCTGGCCTTCGGCTCCCAGACAGTGCAGCAGAAGGGCCTTGCGTCGCTCCGGGGGAAATTCGGCAGCACCAGACGCAAGCAGGTAGACGTTGAACATGCCATGCCACTGCGGCCAGGGCACGGACGGGCGTCCCGGTGTCGGCAGGAACGGTTCCGGAGGGGCGAGACCGGCGAAGGCCATGGCGAGGCTCGTTAGGGGCGGCGCCGTTTACGCGCTACATATCGAAGGGGAGGACATCCTCGTCGCCATGTAATGACGAGCCCAGCAGCCGACGGAATGCCAAACAGAACAGAACCAGTTTATTCAGGACGCCATACTTTATATACATACACAAGGACACCATGTTGCCAACCGAGCATCTGAAACCGAAACTGAACAGTGTTCAATAATTCACACAATACACAACAGAAACGTCTCCTATAATGGTGTAGACAATATAAAAAAGAAGTGATACTGTCTCGGCCTGTTTTATTTAAATAAATTAAGCTTTCGAGAAATATTTCTGATAAACCAACCGGGGCTTACTAGAAAATTTATTTAACTAAACTACTCATTAACAGCATTTCAAAGTATTGGTCTTATGAAATAGACTATTTGTTATATGGACATTTGCTTAGGACGTTCTCAAAGTATGAGAATGGTGAAATAAGTGAATGTCAGACTTCAAATGAAGTCTGATATTTATCTTCCATATAACTTGGCAAAACAAGTTAAAGATCGCAAAAGGAGTGATCCCTGGCAAATTTGGCTGAAGCCGAACCCCAGGTGCCACCCTGAGGACCTGTGTACAAAGCTGTTTATCGGTTTGAACCGATCCGCTTTGCACATATTGGCGTCACCAGCTACTGAAAGTAAATCCCTATTCGCCGTCGACAGCGCTGCAGTCGGGTTATTTTTATGCAGAAGGATTCTTTTTGGCGTCACATATTGTGAACCCCAGGCACTATCAAGCTGTCTGTGGCCGTTCCTTACGCGGGGAGTCCCACTCTTTGTTTTGAAATGAATTAATTGAAACTGCATGGTTATCCCAAAAAATAAATCACTTAAGCATCTGAAAGACTATGGACATGCGACCAAGCGCGGTATACAATTTCGTGGAATTCATAAATAAACTGATCAAGCGAATGCTTATATCGCACACGCGATTAAGAACGTCAAACAGATATAGGTGTGATATTGTGAACAAACAAGTTGCCTAATGTTGAGGTACCATTATTTCTAGCATAAATGTAAATCAAAATAAACGCTTGTTCCCGCATCTTGTCTACAATTTTCCCGATGTAATCAAAATAAACTGTTTTCGATATGTTATAACTACAAAACACTATGCTTTCAGGAAAAGCACGTGGCTAATTACGCTGAGTATTTCTGTATCCTTCCTTGGGACCCTAAAAGCGCACTTATATATATATATATCATTACATTTTGCTTCCTATTGCGAATGTTCAGCCCTTATTTGTAAGCAAACCTGAGTTCTCATACGTTATTTGTATTTGAACTGTCGGGCTCTCTCAAAGTCAAGTATGTACTCAATGTGCGCGCGTGCTAACGCTGATTCCTGTTCCCATATAGCCCTTTCACACTTATCTCACACGCCGACGGTAAAACATAGTCAAAACGTGTTACAAAATGAATTGCAGAAGTTGCGCACATAATCATGTAACGCAATTACATGGTAAGTATAAGTATCAGACCACACTTTACGGACTAAGATAAGAGACTTTGTGAAACGCGACGAAAAACACGAATTCAACGCATCCGCAAAGGCGCCGAAGGGAGTGAGGAGCGACGAGTTGAAGCAACCTATTGGCGGCCGCACCACGTGATTACAAGATGGCAGCGCCCATGCGGCGGAGGGTGAAAAGGTCTATATCCCGAACATTGGTCCCTTAATATATACGCACAAATTCGTTCTCTCTCCCCTTGACTTCCGCCCCCTGCAGCTGAACAAGGAATCCAAGCTTCATGAAGGACAGGGAAGTTTCCAGACTGGCCTTCAGAAATCCCTCTTCTTCCCTTGCTCGTGTTGCGGACAGAAACATCGAGAAGCAAGTGTTGGTAATTTCGTACACTTTGTTAGATTAAAAGGTGCGAGGTTGTTGTAAAACACTCGTTCAATATAGGGTATCAGTACATTTGACTCGTTTGAATCGCTCATCGCAAAGAATATGACCCAAAGCTGAGATTTTGAAAGGTGAATATATCAACAAATGAAGCCTTGTTTCCGCTTGTTTTCTTCTCCTGGTGTTTTTCCATCTCGGTATTCAAATTCGTATGATTCCATTTATTGGAATAGATAAAAACAACAAAAAATCTTTTTTTTATCTAATTGTATATAGAATCACCAAAATAAAAAAGTAACGTATATATGTAACGTCAAGTTCCATTTTTTAAACTGTAACGAGAACGAGTTTCTTTTTCAGAAATGGGACTTGTAACGGGATCGCGTTCCAAAAATCTGAAGGAACAAGGAACGAGCTTTCGTTCCTTTTTTTGAGGAACGTGTACAACACTGCACTAGAGTCTTGATAGCGTCGTCGCACTTTTGGTCAGCCGTAACGCCGAACACATCCCGCGAACAAGCACGGTTCCTGGCGTCCGTGTGGCCGCCAAAAAGCAATAATAGCACGAAACTGTGTTTGCACTTTGTTCTTGACGCTTCTCGGCAACAATTATTTTCTTTTTCTTGAACACATTTAGAATTCGTAAACACAAACCTGACACTTCGCTGAGCGGCACGGCTGGTCGTCTCGTCGTCTCGAGCGCTGGACGAAACATGGAGGACTTTGCGCAGCGTTGCCGGACTCTTTTGTAGTGATTGCGATGCTCTGAAAACTTATCCAGTGACCCTATCCACACCCAGACTTGCACGTTCCTATTAGTCTGCTATGACTGCCGGTGTCGCGCCGCCGTTTGAGAGCACGCTTCATTGGTCTACTGTAGATGCTGGCGCCGCGCCACCGCAAGAAACTAGATTGGCGGCGACGCTCCGCCATTTTTGGCTCAAGTGCGCTCAAGCATGCACTAGCTTGGCGGTACTCGAGCGGCCTTCAGTGGCGCTGTCGTCGCCGTGAGACAGCGCCGTTTATACTGAGAGAGTTTGGCCTCCTTAAGGAGATTTCGAGAGCCTGGTAACCACAGCAGCGTTGTCTGACGACCGGGGGGATGACTGCTTCCTTCCGCCATTTTGAGGCTCTGACTCATAGGAAATCTATGCGATTTCTCAGGAATGAAGAAGACAAAGAAGTTATGCTATTCTGTGTTATCGCGAAATTCGCTGGTTCTAGCTAGAGTTCCTGTATAGACGCTTTCAGGCAGCTGTGCATGGGCGCCGCCATAACCGACCTTCAGTTTTTGTTTCCTCTTATTCCGTTCGCTTCACATCATCATTACCACAGCAGGACAGGTTATTGACACTTTAGCTGCTACTGCGTCCTTCTCCCCAGCATACGCCTTTGTGGAGGCTCGTCAACGCCCGCTTCAGTGGCTAGGAATCTCGGTAAGGCAGGAGAAGGTCGGCAATGGCGGCTCACTCTAGCGCGTGTCGGGCGCGTGTTTAAAGCGTCTATAGGCTCCCTACGGGAGCCAGAGTTGCGCGTTCATCCCCGTAGCGCCGTCTTTCCTGCAAGGCATGTTTATCCAGCTCCTCACGTGACGGATTTCGGCGAATAGCAGCGCCGCGCGCTCAAAAGCAGGGGAACGTTTAGCGGGGCGCGTGCAACGTCTACCTTCCTGCACGGCACTTGATCCGGCTCATCACGTGATCGGATCTCGGCGAATAGCGGCGCGGCGGCACGTGGAAAAAAGACGCGCAACTCTGGCTCCCGTAGGGAGCCTATAGACCCTTTTCATGGAAAACGCCACCAGGAGGTGTTCTAGTCTTTGACGTCCCAGAGAACTTCCGGTTCATAAAAAGTATGAACAAAGCCCACCACACCGCTGTTTGAAATGTCGATGAAACGTTTAACCACTAATTCTCCAGGTGAACGCCAAAAGAACGAAGAAGTCCGAGATATGTTAAATATTTTCGAATACTCTTGTAAACCAACTTGCCACCTCCAAGATGTTAAATTGACCAGCCGAGGGCCCTCGTTAAATCTCCAACTTTGATGTGCGCGTAGAATTCATGCTTTCTAGCACTGGCGACAGAAGCAAGCTCGACAGTCTTGCAAAGACGGAGCGACCGGAAGTCGCTTGGGACGCAGGAGGCAGCTCATGTTTGTAAACAGCAAAAGGGTCTATAGACGCTTTACACACGCGCCAGACTGAGCCGCCATAGCCGCCCTTCTCTTGTCTTACCGAAATGCCGAGCCACTGAAGCGGGCGTTGACGACTCTCCACAACGGCCTATGCTGGGGTGAAGGACACAGTAACACTTAAAATGGCAATAACATGTCCTTCTGTGGAAATGATGAAGTCATGCGAACGGAATAAGAGGGAACAAAAACTGAAGGTCAGTTATGGCGGCGCCCGTGCACAGCTGCTGTAAAGCGTCTATACAGGAACTCTAGTTCTAGCGGGCAACAAGCTCCGCCTATTGGCCATACTCCCTCAGTATGAACGGCACTGCCGTGATATTAATGTAGATTCAGTCGCTATTTATTTGTAGCATTTTCCTCATAGATGGCGCACATATTTTCCGGAACAAAACAAGTTGCATGCTCGCAGCCGAGCATGCAGGTCGGGCGCTCGGGGTGAGCTCGGGCCACGGACCGTTCGCCGTCGATTAAGGCAAACGAGATTTTGTTCGCCCGGCCTCCGCCACTAACGGCAAGGGCCAACGGCCGGCGCCGCGCTCGAGCAATTTAGTCAAAGAAATGGCTCTGATTTCTGACCGACTCCCAAGTTGGAACAACGTTCGAACCATCCAAACGTATTTTGTGAACACCTTATTTGCTCATTTTGTTGTGCGTCAGTAGTGCACTCGGGTTTTCAGCGTTTGCAAGTGCGTCCCTTGTGTGTAGATGAAATCGCTGGCGCACCTAATGCCTTGACATCATCTATACGGAGCGCAAGTTCGTCTGCTTTTTTTGCAGGGGTTGTGGTGACGTCAGAACGCCGAGCTCTGAATGGCTCTGATTGAAAGATAGCGGGTAGACCTCAAAGGCCTTGACGTCCACACACTATCCTTCAATCAGGGTCAATCAGATTATTAAAATATGGCAACCAACCAATTCCTAAACATATAGGAGCCCTACGTTTTGAACCGAATTGGTTCTTCGTCAGGGGCGACTGTGGCCGTTGAGGAGCGGCGTTTTTCGGTCTTCTTTTTCTTCTTTCAGGGATGTGGGGCATTTCTCGATCTTCTTTCACGAATATGGCGAAGCCCGTTCACATACACTGTTGCTAAACCACCAGGGCACCTATTTATGTTGCCTGGCCTCGTTTGAATGTGCCAGGACTCGATGAAAAGCCTATGTCGGTTGTTAGTCTCTGCGTCGATAATGCTGATGTTGTCGAAATCAATCCTGCGGTCTTCGACTTCGCAGTGCTCAGCGACTGCGCTGTGCTTGTGGTCGAGCTTACGAACGTCGTTTTTTCGTTGGCGTAATCTTTCATTAAAGTTCTTTGTCTCGCCGATGTAAGTGGCTGGACAATCTGCACAAAGGATCTTATAAACCTCACTCTGCGTTTATTCTTTCGGAGGGTCAATCAGAGCTCGGCGATCTGACGTAGCAACAACCCTTGCAAAGGAAGCAGACGAACTTGCGCTCCGCATTGGCTTCCGCGGCGTTTATTGCTTGTTTGTCGTATGAAATTTTGTTTTCGACGGATACGTAACGGCGTGTTGTGATAGATTTTTGCAGCGATAATTTTTTTTGTAATCTTTGCTCCACCGAGTTCAGTCTTTAGACGCGAGCTTGTAATTAGTTACGTCAGATTGTAAGCACGAGTCACAGTTGTAGGCAGAAAAAAGCTTCTGACCGTAGTGCCATTTTCAGCGCTTGTACGTACGGCCATAGTACGGCGCGCAGTTTGCTCGTTTTTACAATAGACAAACACTTGCGTGCTGATCTGTGACATAGCTTCTTCTATGCTCACAAAGCCTGGCAGTTCGACGACGGAGCCATAGAGAGAGCGGTTGCAGATTTGGAGCGCGAGGATCTGGTAGCACAGGGCATCAAAGAGCCTTTTCTCGGGGAACCTGGACGTCAGCGCACAGCTTTTGCAGCGGCGAGGACCCCAAACACACTTGCTCGCTCGAAAGAATTGTGTTTCGGCGTCTCGCCGCAACGAAAAATCCTAGCAGTCTGCGCTGTGATTTTGCAAACGTAGAAACGGTGCATAAACATCCTTCAACATTTGCTTACCAACGCTAATAAAGCGTAACAAAACATAATACACCACATTTAGCTTTTATCGCGACACTAACAATGGTCTTCTTTGGGACTACGCGAAAAATGTGGCAACGCTCACGGAGGCACAACAAGAGCCAATCATCCTACGAAAGGAAAGAGTGGCAATGCATTCCCTAGTGCGAATGCACACGGCCCCGTCGGCACAGTACATTCTTGCCAACCTGCTGAAACGACCATCGTCGCATCTTGGTCAACTAGCTGCACAATTTCAGTGTAACATCGGAAGCCCTGGAGTGTTATATTCTTCACGTCCCCCACACTCCACACGCCCACCGCTAGACGTGCGTGAAACACTTCCAGACCTGCCTCGGAAAAAAGATATTCACCCAACTGTCGCCCGCACAGCTGTCGCAGTGGCTCTCGAAAATGAATACGTTGAACATCTTGAGGTCTACACAGACGGCTCAGTTGACAAGAAGAGAGGAACTGCAACCGCGGCATACACGATCCCCGCAATGTCAACTGAAAGTGCGGTTCTCTTAAACATCGAGACGTCCTCTACCACAGCGGAGACGGTTGCGATTCTTCTGGCACTTACGGCACTGCAGGAACGTCCTGCAATCGGTAAGGCTGTGATTTTAACCGATTCCCGAAGTGCGCTAGTTCACATCGCCAACCCCGAGCACGCTCCCTTGATCGCCCAGGAGGCTGCACACATAGCAACAAAGCTAGAGGACAACGGTTGGAGACTGGTATTTCAGTGGGTGCCATCTCACAGCGGAATTCTTGGAAATGAACGTGCAGATACCCTGGCAACAAGGGCACATAGCATCTCGACTACCACGCACAACCTGCGACGCTTCCACGAGGCGCGCCTTCTCATCGCACGCGATCTCAGGAAAAGACACCCCGATCCCGGGACAGCCAATGGAGAAGGTCCTGTACCAGTCCCAACCTCTAAACTGACGCGGAAAGACGCAACGGTTTTGCATCGTCTCCGAACTAATAGCGCGTTCACGAGGAAGACATTGCATCGCTTTGGAAGGACGTCTCAGAGAAGCAATGCTGACTGCACTGCGTGCGGGGAGGTTGAAGACATCGATCACATACTATGGCACTGCCCGGAATACGAGAAAGCACGGAAAACATTACTAGCTTCGGTTAGGGCGACAGGGGCACAGGTGTCCACAACAGAGGAACTGCTATTCCCTACTGGTGGCAAGCAACGGGCGCGGGTCATATTCCGTGCAGTGCTCGAGTTTGCGCATGTGACTGAGATTTCAGACCGCCTCTAACTTCCGCGCGCAATTCGGAAACCGGAAAAGATCTCGTCACACGTTTGCGACATGACAATGATGCAAAACTCCAGTGAACATAATTGTGTTGTGGCAGAACTGCGGAACTGCGGCTGTGAAACACAAGTTTCGCCGCCGCTTCGCGGCGGCGCGACATGTTACACATGTTAAGCTCGTCGCCGCTCCGCGGCGACGAGCTGTACTTGTGCAATTCACCAAATGTTGGGAGCGATTCAGCGACTGTTGGCACTTGCGCGTTTTATCGAACGTTTACTTTGAACCATGTTTTAGCCGTGTGTTAGCAACGCTTCGCCCCCCCCCCCTCCCTCTACCCTACAAATGATTTGATTGGCGCTTTCCCCTTGTAACTTCCAAAATATTTTTATTCAACCATCTCAATCCACATCTTTCCTTCCCTCTCCCCTTTGGCTATGCGAGTCTTTTCCCTGTCTGGAGAATAACATTTCGCATAGCCATTAAACCCCCTTTCCCGTTTTATACACCACATCCCCCCCCCCCCGTAACTCTTATTTTATTTCACATTTATTGTTTGCCTGCACGTGAGCTAGCGTGCTGAGGTGAAGGGCATTTCTGAAGAAGTAAAGAGCGCGCGTGTACAGCCTTGAGCAAAGTTCAAAGCTACGCGACTGCACGGCCGCCTATAGCATTGACTTCATAGCCAGGGAAAGTTGTAGGTACATCTGTGACAAGCAAATGGTGCACGACACGCTCCCTATACCTTGACACCGGGCACGGGTGAGATCGATTTTTCCGGATAACTCCAAGAATCTCTTGCCGTCTAGGAAATGGGACTGAATACCCCCCCCCCCCCTCCTCCCCCCCCCCCCCCAACCCGCCTAAAATAATCAAAGCATGTGCATTAGAATTTTAATGCCACCACAATGAGATCGAGCGTAGACACAAATTAGACACAAGCGCAGCGTTAACGTTCGGCTGGAAGTAATGTCCAGTCAACGCGTCGAAAGACGCTCAATGTCTGGCTCGGGCCGAATTAGTGAGTTGGCGCAATTCGTGTGATGACCGTTGAACACGAGTGTGATGAGCGAAGAAGACGAAGTTGTTCACAAGCTTGTCTGAGACACGGTGGAAGAAACATTTAGGTAATGACTTTCTGTCATGGTGGAAGAAACACAAATAGGTGAGGACTCTGGCCGCTCTTCCCGCGGGGAGCGAGCGGCCGGATCGTGTTCGGAGTTAGCCTCGAACCAGCAGTAGTTAGTTCCGCACCGCCGCGGAGGGCGCTGCGGTGTGGGGTGCCTCGATTTCTGGTTACAAGGGAACTGCGGTAGAGCTGCAATCGATTTCTGGTTACAAGACAACTCTGGAAAGCAGCCATGGTACCTGGCCTAACGTTTGCTAATGCTGTTGTGTGCATTCCTGGAGACGTGAGGGACATTCTAGAGCGCCGGCAGCGCGAAGTTGGGAGGCAGGCCCTAGGCTGCCATGGCATGGTGGCGAACGAAGCTGTCCAAGGAGATCTTGGATGGTCATCGTTTGAAGCCAGAGAAGCAGCTAGCAAGATCGGCTACGACGGGCGTCTGCGACTCATGGACCGAGGACGGTGGGCCAAACGAATATTTGTGTACATAGCACCTGACAGGGATACAGACAAAGTGGAGAAAGCGACTGTACCAGCTGGAAAAGAAATATGGCTTCTTTAATGTGCCCGTGGCTGCCACTACAGAGCAAAAGTGGGAACTGGAGGTGCGGAAGAGAGTGCGCGAGGAAGAGGCTGTGCAGTGGTCGGAGGCGGCCCGCTCAAAGTCAACCCTGCAAGTGTACAACCGCTGCAAAAATGAAATATCGACAGAGACACCCTGTATGATAATAGCCTGGGCAGCCGCCTGCTTTTTGAAGCACGTGCGGGAGGGCTAAGAACGCTAGTGTACAGGCAGCGGTTTGACCAACAGGTACAATCAACATCATGCCGGGTATGTGGAGAAACCGAGGAAACTATCAAGCATATTGTGCTCTCCTGCCCAACTCTCGTACCAAGACACCCGGTGGATTGGGGCCAGGCGCCAGACAATGGGCTGCATCTAGACGAGGCACATTCACACGAACAATTTCTGGCAGAAGCCCTCGGCTTCCGAGTTGGGGACACAGGCAGGGATGCTGTGTGCTGGCCCAGTGCGGACTTAAATCGCGCTGCAGTGGCACTGCAGTCCAGCTGGAAGTGCAGCAACGCAGTCGAGAGGACTAAAAGGAGGCTGGAGGACTGGTGGCGAAGAATGCAACAGTAGTGCAGTTTTTTTTTTTTTTTCTCTCCGTTTTTATTCGGCTAGGTATGATTTCTATTCAAACCGCCCGCTTCAAAGGGAACAGCCGCAAAATCATCATCATCATCATCATCATCATCATCATCATCATCATCACCTCCTCGGCGGCCACGGTGTTTGTGGCGTAGCGTACTCGCCTTTTTCGCGGTGTGGTAGGGTGTTGGTGATGTGCAGCCAGTGGCTGGCCTGGTGTTTTGCTTTGGTGCTGTGCCGATCACAGGTGCCACCATCATGCACGAAGGAAGGTGAGCCTTAACCCGAAAAAGAAGAAGGAAGAGAACACAGATTTACGGACTCTGGCGGCTTGGTGGCAGCGTGGCGGTGGTGAGGTGCCACAAGAAGCTGTGAGCGAGGGAATGCGGGACCACCCCTGGGACAAACAACCGGAGCAGTCGGTTCGCGAGGGACGCCATACTTGGGCGCAATCTATCCCCGTGCGAGTGAAGCGCGCTCGGTGCGCCGAACATAATGTGGCCGCAGCGTCGGACAGAGAGTCATCATCTAAGTGTGTTACTTCCACCGTGGGTACAACAAGAAGCGGTGAGCGAGGGTGTGCGGGACCACCGCTGGGAGAAACAACCGGAGCGGTCGGTTTGGGAGGGTCCTGATATTTGGGCGCCATCTATCCCCGTGTGAGTGAAGCGCTCGGTGCGCCGAACATAATGTGGTCGCCGCGTCGGACAGTGAGTCATCACTGTGATAGCTGGCGCTGTACACACAAGGGTGCACCGCCGTGGTAAATAAAAAGACGACAAAGACGATGCCTCACTGCGCCAGTCAATGCGGTCTACGTCCTCAATTTGGAATGGTGTCCCTGACCTTGACTCGGGCGATGTGCCTGGCGTGGATTATCACAACTGGCGACGAGCGATAAAGAACGGTCGCGCACGTCTTACCTGTTTGTCCTCATCAACTTCAGCAGCGATGCTTGTCATCGGGAAGGTGGAACCGTTCGACTCGGCTACGTCAGATTGGACCGAGTATCGCGAACGGGTAGAATTGTACTTCGCCGCGAACGACATTGCTGCTACGAAGAGGACTGCCGTGTTTCTGACGTGCTGCGGGTCAGAAACTTACTCGCTGCTGTGGAGCCTGCACGCCCCTACGAAGCCTGCACGCCCCTACGAAGCCTGCCGATGCAACATTGGCTGCGATTTCCGAAGCTCTGAACAAGCACTACTCGCCGAGGGTATCGGCGGTGGTGGCCAGCTTCAAGTTTTTTTTTCTCGGCATTGGCGGGACGAAAAGCCGGTCAATGATTACATCGCAGCGCTGAAGAATCTTGCCGAAGACTGCAAGTTCGCATCGTCTCGAGAGCGGATGCTACGGGACCAAATCGTGAGCGGAATCAACGACGTCGCGATGCAGACTCGCCTGCTGGAAACGGCCGAGTTGGACTTTGAGAACGCGAGGAACACCGTAATCGCCATGGAGGCAGCCAAGAAAGCTTCCCGTGCATTACATGCTCAACTGGCTCAAGCGACACCTGCGCAGGCCGGGAGTCTGCGAATGTTGTCAAGACTAAGCCGACCAACAGCAGGCAAGTGGTTCTTGCTTCTGCTGTGGGAGTAATCAACTCTGTTTCAAGTCTGTTTCAAGTGTGAGCACAGAGGGCATTTGGCGCGGGTATGCAGATCAAATGCATGTCAAACGGAAAAGGCGAGACCCAGGAGTGAATCGAGACCTGTCCACAACGTGAATGACGAGCTGGCAGCGCCGAAATCCAAACCAGGAACGCAGGAGGCGTACGACCTTTGGGCGCTTCAAGCGGCCGCACCAGAATCAATGCGAGTCGAAGTTGCCGTCAACGCAGTGACATTGAACATGGAGTTGGATACCAGTGCCAGCGTGTCAACCATCAGCGAGAGGAAGTTTACGGAGCTGTTCTCTTCGGCGACACTGGAGCCATTGGACGTCCAGTTAATAAGTTTTTTTGGCGACATGAAGCCTGTGGTGGGCAAGCTTGAGGCAACCGTGAAGCTGGGCGAGAACGAGCGCGTTCTGCCCTTGTTCGTCGTAAAGGGCCCATGTTCTACGCTTTTCGGAAGAAGCTGGATGAGAGAATTCAAGCTAGAAATCGTCAAGCCAGAAGTCGTCAACGCTGTGACGTCCGTGAAGGAAGCGATGAGCCAAATCATTGAGGTATTTTCGGAGGGACTGGGTACCTTTGATTGCGTGGCCGTCCAGATTACCGTACAGGAGGGTACTAAACCAAGATTTGTCAAGCCGCGAGTCGTCCCGTTCGCGTTACGGGACAGAGTTACTGAGGAGTTGCAGAGGATGGAGCGCGAGGGCGTCATTCGACCAGTGAAGACGTCCAAATGGGCCTCGCCCATCGTTCCCGTAGTAAAGCGGGATGGCCGAGTTCGCCTGTGTGGCGCCTTCAAGGTAACAGTCAACCCTGTGACGGTGCTCGAGTCGTACCCGATCCTTCGCATCGAGGAGCTGTTCGCAAGGCTAACGGGGGGAGTCAAGTTTACGAAGCTCGCTCTGAAAGATGCATACCAGCAGGTCAAGTGACCGGCACCAACGACAGCAACTATTGGGCAAATGTGAGCCAAGTCCTGGAGCGACTGAAGAAAGCTGGACTGCGGCTAAAGCTGTCCAAAGGTGAGTTCATGGCGGCCAAGGTGGAGTATCTGGGGCACATCATCAGCTCAGCTGGTCTTCAGCCAAATCCAACCAAGACAGAAGCCGTGCTGGCGGCACCAGTGCCTCGGAATGTGAAGGAACTGCAAAGCTACTTGGGTTTGATCAACTTTTATAGAAGGTTCATGCCAAATCTGTCGGATGTGTTGTATCCTTTGAACCGCTTGCTGGGACAGGAGCCCGCTGGTGTTGGACATCTGAAGAAGAGCAAGCATCCAGAGAAGTAAAAAGCTGCTGGCATCCGCTGGAGTGTTAGCACATTTCGACCCTGCAAGGCCGACGGTGCTGATCACGGATGCCTCACCGTATGGACTCGGAGCCGTCTTGGCACAGCGAGAAGCGTCGGGAGAGGAGCGTCCCATTGCTTTTGCATCTCGAAGAAATGCAGCTACGGAAACAAACTACAGCCAGCTGGACAAAGAAGCTTTGGGCCTCGTGTTCGGAGTAACGAAATTCAGGCAATACCTGTGGGGCCGACCATTTGAAGCCATCACAGATTACAAGCCGCTACTGGGCCTGCTCGCGTCGGATAAGCCTGTTTCAGAGTCGTGCTCTCCAAGGGTGCTGCGATGGGCCGTGCTGTTGTCTGGGTATCGCTATAAACTGAGCTACAAGCCTGGTAGCCATATCGCACATGCGCACGGACTGAGTCGCCTGCCACTGCCAAGAACAGATTTTCCCGTGGACTGCCCTGCTGAAGTCTTCATGCTGGCGGGGCTGTACCCACGTGTGCTGTCGTCAACGGCTGTCGCTGAGGCCACCGCCCGGGACCCAGTGGTCTCACGAGTAAGAGAGGCCTTGTTGACTGGCCGCCGGTCGGATTTGGGACCCGAGGAGAAACCGTATGAAACGCAGTTCACAGAGATAAGTGTGCAAGGCAACTGTGTGCTCTGGGGCATTCGTGTGCTGATTCCTGCATCTCTCCAACGCGACGTCCTGAGACTTCTTCACGAGAGCCATCCAGGGATATCCAAGATGAAGGCTGTAGCACGGAGCCACGTGTGATGGCCTACAATAGACGATGATATTGTTGCTGCTGTGCAAGAGTGTCCCACCTGTCAGGAGCAGCAGCGAGCGTCACGGCCAATACCCGTCATGCCATGGCCGTTCCCAGACAGACCCTTGTCGAGACTTCATGTCGACTACTCTGAGCCTTACCGCAACACTAATTTTTTTTTATTGCAGTGGATGCATTGTCCAATTGGATTGAGGTGTTTCCCGTTTCAACTCCGTCTGCGGAGGCTACCATCACGTGTCTGCGAGCGATGTTTGCATTCGCGGACATTGTGGTGTCAGACAATGGGCCAGCGTTTGTGAGCGACATGTATGCCAGATTTCTAAAGAAGAATGGAGTGAGACGAATATTGGTACCACCGTACCACCTAGCGTCTAATGGCGCTGCAGAGCGTGCAGTTCAGACTGTAAAAGGGAAGTTGCAGGAGGCTGGACCGGGGGACCTTCGTGCACAAATTGCGCGCATGTTGATCACTTACAGATCGACACCAGATGAGGTTACGGGTTGCAGCCTCTCCGAGTTACTGCTGGGACGAAAAATGAAGACTGCGATAGACCTGCTTCGACCCTACCTGAGGACCGCGGTGCAGCAGAAGCAGCTCAAGCAGAAGGTCAGATGTGACAAAGGAACGAAGCCTCAGATTAAAGCACAGCCTGGTGATCAGGTATTTGCCAGGAACTTTTGTCCAGGCCCTGCAAGGATGGCGGCTGTGGTCACAGCCCAGGGAACATTTTCATCGGACCTTCAGCTGGCTGACGGGCGACAGTGGACGCGTCACCATGATCATCTGCGACAGCTGAACCCTTTGCCGCAAGTTCAGCACTGTAGACAGGCTGGAACAGCTGCAGAAACGGACCCTGACATTCCAGGCACCGTTCCTGATATGTCCAAAACGGCAGAGCATGTTCTTGCACCTGATCTCTCCTGTCTGATGCCTGAACTCACCTGCCCAGAGCTTCCAGAAACGAACCCTGACATTCCAGGCACCGTTCCTGACATGTCCAAAACGGCAGCCAAGGGCTGCAGAAAGCACAGCGTCCCCTCGTCAAACGATTATCACCACGCCTCCCCGTCGAGGCACCAGGGTTCGTCGGCCTGTGCAACGCTACTCTCCATAATCCCTTTGAGTGATGCTATTTGTTTTCACTAATCTTTTTTTTATATCTCTTAGATTCAGTCAGTGCGAACGTAGACCGCACTGACTGGGCCAGTCAGTGCGGTCTACGTCCTCGATTTGGAAAGTTGTCCCTGACCTTGACTCGGGCGATGTGCCTGGCGTGGATTAACACAATCACCTAAATGTGTTTCTTCCACCGTGGGTACAACAAGAAGCGGTGAGCGAGGGAATGCGGAACCACCGCTGGGAGAAACAAACAAAGCGGTCGGTTTGGGAGGGACCCGATACTTGGGTGCCATTTATCCCCGTGCGAGTGAAGCGCTTGGTGCGCCGAACATTATGTGCTCGCCGCGTCGGACAGAGAGTCATCACCTAAATGTTTCTTCCACCGTGCTCTCTGCCTGGCGCGGCGACCTCGTTACGTTTGGCGCACCGAGCGCTTCACTCGCACGGGGATAGATGGCACTTAAGTATCGGGTCTCTCCCAAACCGACCGCTCCGGTTGATTCTCCCAGCGGTGGTACCGCAATTCCTCGCTCACCGCTTCTTGTTGTACCCTACCGCCGTCACGTCATCACCAAGTCACCAGAGTCCGTAAATCTGTGTTCTCTTCCTTCTTCTTCTTCTTCTTCTTCTTCTTCGGGTTAAAGCTCACCTTCGTGAACGATGGTGGCACCTGTGATCGGCACAGCACCAAAGCAAAACACGAGGCCAGTCGCTGGCCGCACCCGCCACCACACCACCACACCACGAAAAAGGAGAGCACGCTACGCCGCCGACACCGTGGCCGCCGAGGAGGGACATCATACCTCAGCGCCCTCCGCGGCGGCGCAGAACTAACTATCCTGGTTCGAGGTTAGCTCCCAACACGATGGTCGCTCGCTCCCCGCGGGTGGAACGGCCAGAGTCATCACCTAAATGTGTTTCTTCCACCGTGATCCAAACTAACCCCTCTATAGTAACGTTCAATCTGACGGAGAAGTGAGAAGGAACCGTGCAACGAAGATTTCGGTTGCAAGTCAAAATATCTCCAGTTGTTCAAGAAATTAAGATGCTGTATTTTTTTCTGGGGTATGCCAGGAGCCCTTGGTTGGTTTGGCCCTAAGTTCTGAATTTTGACTTTCATTAACCTTAGATAAGAGAACAGCGAACTCTACGGGCCGATAAAGACAATCAAGCCGCGCCAAAAGCGCACGGTCATGTAGTTTTTTTTTATATTTCTGCGATCATCTGCTAAACCAAGCACCGTGACTACGCCGTGACATTGCGTCTTTAGTGTGTGTGTTCGCGTGTTTTAGAGCGCAGCTCTTAGGCGCCCGTTTGCGGCTTGAGCGGCGTCGGCGTCGCCGTTGCCGTCGACGTAACTGCGCGGTGCATTATGGGGCATTTCCCATGATGCACAGCGTGGGGAGGAGGGGGAGGGGAACAAGGGGGAGGGGAGGAGGAAGGAGTGAGGGGGAGGAGGAGGAGGAGAGTAGGGGAGGAACTTGAAGGATGAGGGGAGGAGGAAATGAAGGAGGAAAAGGAGGGGAGGAGGAGGAGCATGGAGGGTGAGGAGGAGGGAGGAGGGGTATACCCTCTCCTCAGTACCCTTCCGTCCTCCTCCTCAAGAGCTGCGCTCTAATTCGGTGTTACAGGGAGTTGTAAACGGCTTGCATTTTTTAGTCCGTTAGCATTTGAACGTTCCATTTGACGAAAACCCGCCGGTGTCTTTCGTTTGTCAGTTGTCGGGTGCGACGCTCTCATTGGTTCGAAGCGCTGACGTGAGCACGCGTCAACCTCTCCTTTTCTTCCCGCCGCTGACAAACTGACCGTCAAAACGAGCCATTTCGCTTTCAACAAAGTAACACACACAGCTGGCGTGGAGCCAGAGAGGAGGAGGCGCCGCGCAACACCTCCTAGATAACAAAGCCGTAGTGCTGAATGAGATGGCTTAATGAGAGAAGGCCAATGCTGGACACAGATTGAAAACGAATGCTGCGTCAGCGCTGGGCCTCGAGTCAAATTTGAGTCGAACATGACACAATCGTCGTGCCCAATCTGTGCCCAGCGTTGGCCTTCTCTGACGATGCCATCTCATCAGCACTACGGCTTTGCAGTGATTTCCCTACACCCCCCCCCCCCTTGTTTTTCTGAAGGCAACCCCTAAATTCGCAACAACTCCTCTATTCTCAATGCCCCCCCCCCCCCCCCCCCTAAAAATTAGACACCTCCTTAATTTCAGATCCTGGGGAAACCCCTGCGGCTTTGTTATCTAGGAGGTGTTGCACCGTGGCGCGATGGGATGCGGGCGCGCTCAATAGCCGCTCTGCTGTCAAATCAAATCAAATCAAAGTTTATTTAACATCACCAAGTAGGGAGTACTAAACAGTACTGTCGTCAGTTATTCAGTACTGTCGTCAGTTATTCTTTGCTCTGGGTTTCCGTGATATCAGCGCGTGGGCTGTGATGTGTGTGTGTAGTTAAAACGATGGACGCGGTTCCTTCAACGATTGGTATGGATGTGGTTCTTTCCACGAGTGATATGGATGACCGTATCCAAGGGCGTCGACGTACTCTGACAAGCAGAATACAAAAAAGGGTGAAAAATATTACAGAAAGATCGATCGGTGAATTGCTGGGGAATCCGCTAGCATGACGCTTAGGAAACGCTACACACATCCCCCTGTGAGAAAAGCTAACACTGACCCCGTAACGAGGCCAAAAAGAGGCAGCGAA
Source organism: Ixodes persulcatus (assembly GCA_013358835.2). Classification (NCBI taxonomy): domain Eukaryota; kingdom Metazoa; phylum Arthropoda; class Arachnida; order Ixodida; family Ixodidae; genus Ixodes; species Ixodes persulcatus. The sequence continues at coordinate 62,902 of JABSTQ010010498.1, forward strand.
AAATAGAAAAAGCGAAAAAGAAAGATAAAAAAAAGTGAGAGGGTCAGCGTTAGCGTTTTCCAAAGGGGGATGTGGGTGGCGCTCCAAGGGTAATGCTAACACATTCCCGAAGAATCCACCAATAAACCTTCCTGTACGTTTATAGAGCGCAGCTCTTAGGCGCCCGTTCCCCGCTTGAGCGCCGTCGCCGTCGGCGTAACCGTGAGGTCACGTGACTTCGGTGACGTCAAGGAACCCCGTGAGGTCACGTGACCCCGATGACATCACGTGACCCCGTGAGGTCACGTGAATCCGGTGATGTCACGTGACCCCCGTGAGGTCACGTCGAGAAACAAGTAAACATCCATGGGTGTCAACTTTAGAAGAAAGAAAAATACCAAACTGTATTGAAGCGCCACCACACATGATTTATTGTATTTATGTATACACTCTAAATTAAATGCCGGTTATTCGGCCACTTATAACCAGGAGATTGTAGCTTAACTTTCTCCTGGCTGTTTACAGGCCGCTTACAACCGGGAGAAAGTTCCCCACTTCATGCGTACTCCACGTGGCCTAAACTTCCGTCCGCTTCACATCCCCCACCTCTCCCGGGCTGTACTTTCTTAAGCGGCCTTGTCGACACCTTTCCTCCCAGAACAAAAAACGTCGTGCTTTTCTCGGATTTTCTTGTTTTGTTTTGTTTTTAAGTTGGGGAAGAAACAAGTCGAGACTTTTGAACTGCACCGTTTGCCTTCATTTGCATCCTGAAAGGTAAGGGGACCTCCTTCCTTACCCTCTACGCTCTTATGACGTCGGTGAGTTGACTTTCCTGCAGAACATAAAACCAGTCAATGGCGCACAATATCCAGCGAATGTCAAAGCTCAGAATGAGATTAGATTTTTTAAAAATTCAATATGCGGCTAGACAATCAGAATGACGTTTCCCTTGTGTACATTTTATCTTTTCATGTAGTCACATTTTAAGATTTGTCATTTGTTGGAATACGCTGTTCCCCGAGAATTGCTGTCTCCCTGTTTTGCAGGGAAGTGAACTCAAAGATGTTTTCTTAGAGTGTAGACGTAAGCGCTGGAGAGCTGTGCAGCCCGAGAGAAGCACTGCGTTTCTTCCCGCTCAAAAGTTAAAAAAAAAAAAGATACGAACCGGAGTCGTTCGTAGAACTAAATAAAAAGTATATAACAAAACATGTAACACAAAATAACGTACTGTGACGCGCTTTATGTCGCGCAGTTTTTGTTTGTGGGATCTATCACCAAGGATACGCGATTGAAGAGGCAAAGTATTTTATTGAGCCTTTTAATATTTAAAATGCACGAATAGGTTAATGCATACTGCACCAAACAATAAAAATCGGAGGATATAGTTGAAGAAATTAACCAAATAACAGCTTGTTATGCACCCTTCCGGGGACACCTCAGCCATATGAGCTACGTCACGTCCTCATTTTTATGTCGCGTAGCATACTAACTAATTTCAAGTACATTCACCTGTTGTGAAAATCTTCTACATATTTTAGGAGGCACTGGACCAGCCCCAGTGCTTGTGCAGAGTTGCAAACGCGCTAGGGTACGTCACATCATTTTAAGTAGTAAGCACCTAAGCACAGGACCATCGCTTTCTCTATCATGCAGATCTCTCGAAGAGTCGTGAATTTGTCCAGGTCGTTGCTACATAGAAAGAGTTTCTTTACTCTTCCGAACCAAATGCATGGCCCTGGTGCACATAGCTGCGCTGGCAAGTCATCCTGAAAATAGCGAGGTATATAATGACTGATGTTCATCCATGCCTGAAGGCCGTTTCACATGAAGCGACTGTGCGAAAAACATCAGTGCATTTTCAGTCTCGCGTGCCCGTGAACAATGTGCGAACTTCAACTGCTCTCCAAAGTTTCTTTTTTTTTTTTTTTTACTACTAGCCACTTTGACATTGCTCGACGATAATTGCACAGAGATCGAACAAATATCGAACCATGTGAAATGAGCTTGAGACGCTACTCAGTGAACTCTTATAAACTCGCCGAGTAAATTGTTCCGCAACAAATATGGTCATGAAACGATTTTTCTACTTCTTCCTCCTTGGCTTTAATCCCCAACTCAAAGGCGAATTGTGAAATCACGTCGTCGTAGCATGCTTGGGCACCGGTGCGATGACTCCTAGCTTCCACCGTGCTTTTGAAGCACACCATGGAACTTGTCATTCGCAAGTTCCGCCAGGGCATTCTTTGGCCACGAACACATGTGTTCGTGGCCAATGAATGCCCTGACGGGACCCAAATATTCGTCAGCGGATTGATTGTTGACAAGGGCAAACGTCCGAATGACGCAGTTCTCGTGTCCAATGCGTGAGCTGGGGTCGGCTGACGTCATTTTGGCACCGCTGACGTGCTTTGGGAAACGCAGATGTATCATAGTGAAGAGGTGGAGAGCTTTCGAAGTAAAGGAGGTACGAAATAGTCCGCTATATTTTCAAATGTTCGTACCGAACTGCTGGCTTTCGACTTTCTACCCTCTTTCTTTTGGCCCACTAAAAAATATGCGATTAGTAAAATCCCCATTTAAAATCATTTATCCCGGCCAAAAAGTATTTTCATGGCCCCTTTAAGTCTTCCAGAAGCTTATCTCCAAAACAATTGACCTCTCTGTGCCAGGAGCTGCTGTCACATTTCCTATTTGAACTTGACTATCACTTGTCATGGGTCTCTCTCCTACAAAAGGAAGTTGTGCTAAACCTTCTATAGAGCTACATTTTAATGAATGGCAAATCAACACAGCAAAGCCAACGTTGACAAAAGCTTACCTGCATCTCGGCGCACACTCTAAAAAAAAAATGGAGGAAAAAAGTAGCAACGGCGCGTCTTCCTCCCTTCTACTGACGCGCCCCCAAGCGGACACGAGAAGGACGGAGGAACGAGACATTTTCCTCCTTCTCCAGGCAGACTGGAGAAAGCTTTCGTCCTCCCGACTCAACTTCTTTCGGTTTCGTTTTCGAGCAGGTCGTGCACGTTGTTTAATAAATGCTGTTGAGTTGATTGAGCTTCAGCGGCAGCGAAGGCCGCCTGTAATTCCGTCTTCTAGTCCAAGCGTGCAGAGCATTTCGGTTGCATTGACGTTTTTATCACTAATTTTATGAAAAGAGCAAGCGAAGCCGCTAGAAACGGTGAAGTTCCGGAGCAGTGCCAGCAGTGCCACGTACACTGGGAAAGATGGCCGTCTCCGAATTGCGGGGCTCACGCGGAACTACAGTAGCGAAACCACGCGGAACTGTGTCGACGTTCTCGACGTTATGGAAATCGCAGGAACTGCGTCCAAGACAGGCAGGTTTTGCTGCCGGCTGCCTGGGCGCCTTTCTTGCTGAGTTCGGTTCTGTTTTCCGATGCCGAGTGCGACCGGCGTTCAACGTGGTTCTGTATTTGTGCGTGTCAGCAACATAGCAGCAACATCGTGATGGCAGTGTTGTGGATTGTGAACAGAAGACTGGAATTATCGCCGATGTGACCGTGTGTTCGCGTATCAGTGGTGTAACAACAAGATGAGATGACGTAAACTGTCGGGCATTGATGCCGCTGGTCGGGGCGTGATCGGACGGGGTGGGGTGTCGCAGGTTGACATTCCGCTTTACATTAAAAAGTTTAATACCACTTGAGGGGTTAGGTGCAATCTATCGACTTGCGGATAGTCATGTTGGAACGCTGGTCTGAACAGTAAGCTCCTATCGTACAGTGGCCAATGTGACTGTCGGTTGTCTCGTGCCCGAGAGCGATTGCGCTCTGGGGAAAGGACTGAACAGTACGAAATCATGACGGAAAGTAGGTATATTTACAGTGTGGAATTTTAGCATGAAAAAAGAATAGTAGGTAAAATCGAAAAAAAAAGCTACCCTTTATTTTGCTGTTTAAATATACTACGGTCCCTGGAGAAACTGCCCTCAAAGTGCGCGCTGGGATGCTCGCAAGAAGGTTTCGAGCTCGCCACGGCGTAGCTCCGTACACTTAACACCTGCCGCAAGTCGCGGCTTTGACTGCATTCAAGTTGATCGAAAAGCGATCTCTCAGCCCGTGAAGCATCACTTCCAGCTGAGTGAATATCGGCTCTACAGAGATTAATTCAAGACGGCAATTGCAGCCTTGCGCGAACAGCACAAATAGAAAAACAAACACTACAATAGAAATAGAGGCTACGACGTGCCGCGCGGGGAAACAAACTCATGGCTTCGAACCGCATTGGAGCGGCTTGATTTATTGGATTTCAAATATTTACGGCATGATCGAGCGTTCGCTTTTTAATAAGAGATTCATCCCTTGAGTCATTCAAAATATGTCAATGGTATGACGTTGCTAGAAAAAAATCAACATGCTGGGAATATTTTTTATTGTTTATTCAGTCACCGAAAAATTCCGTACGTTCAAAACGACCAGTATAAAAGACGGAAAAGCAGAGCTCGAGTGTAGCGTTCGGGTTAGTGTGCCGTGGAATTGATGTTTGTATGTGCAGTGTATGTGCTCAGTGTATGTTCACGTGGTGCTTGTAGTATGTGTAATGTGAGTAAAGGAAAGGCTCCCGAAGGTCCGTAAGCGCAATGGTGGGCTGAAGAAATAAAAATATTTTTTTTGTAGAACATGAATTGGGCAGTACCTAGCGCCACCTAGCCTGGCTACTTGCAATTACTCTGCTTGACCCTGCCATCTAGTGGCAAGCGATTTAACCTTTCACGCTACGCGATAAACAGTGGCTTCGAGTTAGTTCTTTTGAGAACGGGTTTTGGTTTCGCGGATTGGGTTCGCCGTTCCTCCGTGATGTGCGGTTGACGAAGTAATAGTGACTCGAGGAACATCAAAGGTAAGACGTAAAGTGCGCGAAGTAACTGGGTATCGGTTGTCTCCGTTTAACATCGCAGTGCTGTCGACGAGAAGACTGAGTAACTGCTTTCGAAACGCAAGTTTCTGTACCTGTGGGGGGAATCTGGCTTCGGAAATAAACACAGTTCGCGGAAAGCTCGTGTTACGCTTTTATTTGCTGCTCCTCTCGTCCCGTACAAGAGACGTAGCGTCCTCGTTAAGCCTTATTGAGCTCGACTTGCTCGATTCAGGGCCGCCATAATGAGATGCAGGCGACGGAGGAACTTTGCTCCCCTGCTTCAGGGACGAAAGTTCCTCTCTTTCTGAAGGAACATAGGTTACAAGACCGTTCCTCCCCAAAGGGAGGACTATCGATACCCTTTTTTCTAAGAGTGCATGGCTGGCGGATGGCAAAAGTGAATGCAGGCGCCTACGGATATGTGCACCATCGGAACTGTTTTTAGTAACCAAAGCAGCGACGTGATGATTCTAAAAAGGAGCCTTTCAAAACTATACTAAGGTCGGTGCTAAAAACTGCCGTATCGGCAAGAATAACCACAGGTCCGACGCAGCTTTCGTTTTCTGATAGAAACGCGCGCTTCCCTCAGACTTCGATCGTGTTCATATAAACCAGTGGTTCTCAAACAAGGGTCCGTAAAAGCCCTACCTCATCAGTCAAATCCGGCAATAAAAGTGCCATTTTTAATGCGCAAACATTATAAGCCCCATTACGCGAAAATCCGGCGTCGCCGGCGGCGTGACCGAGTGATGATAGCAAAAATGGCCGACAGCGCAAAGAGTAAAAACACGTCAAAAATGCTCGGATTGACGTCGCATCTCTCAGGGAGGTTCCTGTACACAAAGCAAATTAGGGGCTTTGAAAATAAAATTTTGTACAATTCGGTCTGGGTGGGAATCGAGCCCGGGTCTTTGGAGTACGAGACGAGCACGCTTCCCCGACGCCACGGCGGCTCCACGGTTCTGGCTGACTAAAGGTGTGGCCTAGTTCGTGCGTTATTGTGCACGTGACGGCGCAGCCAATGGGGAGAAGGTGGCGCCACATGTATAAAATGAACGCCCTGAATGCCTTTCGCATTCCCACACGTAAGCAGTGTTAAGTGTCTCTTTGTATTTTTGTTTTTAATGGAGAAAAAAGTTTCAATTTTCGGGTGAGTTTCCTCGTGTGTATGACAATGAGAGAAGCATACTTCACACAGTCACTAAGTTATATCCATTTAATAAATTATCATAATTAAGCTATACATTTTCCTCCCCCTCACCCCAAACGGAGTCCTCCATCATCTCCACCGATCCGCACGGGGTCCGCGAAATATTAATAGTTGAGAACAACTATTAATATCGCCGGTGCTCGATCGCCGTCGGCGATCGAGCACCGGCGGAGGCGGTTGATCTGACATACCGCGTTCGGCTTTAACTAGCAGACGGCGTTCGTAAAATGGCGTCAGCTGTTGCTGGCTTCACGCGGCGGTACCGTGCGTGCTTCCATCCATTCGGCGTTCGTTGCCATGGTGACGGCGAGGAAGGCAGACGAACTTTATGTTGCGGAAGAACGCTGCGGCGCAGCGATACCAGGTGCGTTCTAAGGCCCTTCCCGCATGCTTTTCAATGGGCGGAAGGCGAACAAAAAGAGTTCCAAATAAGGACTTAACGCAGAAGGCCGCATTTCTCTAGCGCCTCAAATTTGACGAGCCTTACACGAAAAGCATGTTTTTTTGGCCATCCCGCGTCCTGTTTTTTTTTATTATCCGTAACATGGGTCTAAAGCAGTGGGTCTCAAATGGGGGTCCGCGAAACCCTCAACAAATTTTTTTTTGGCACTTTTTTGTAGTTCAGTCCGGCCGTGACTAATTTGCAACCTGCTTCCGGAACTACGACAGCAATAAAAGGCACCTGTTTCATGCTCCAGACGTGTTAACTTACTTACGTACCCCCCCCCCCCCCCCCCCCCCGCTGGAAGGGGTCCCTCATCACTGCCAGCGGTCCGCAAGGGGTCCCCGACACATCCATGGCTGAGAACCACTGGTCTAAAGTATCAAACTGCCGAAGCCGCTACGGTACCTGCGCCAATGGCCTTGACTGTAGAGTTCCGGGTATCGTAGCGGGTTGCGGAGAGCGTTGCGGGACGGCGAAAATGATATACGGACACTCCCTAGTGAAGGACAGCACGAATTCACTGCGGTCATCGTTTTAGAGCGCAGCTAGGCGCCCGTTTCCGGCTTGAGCGGCGTCGGCGTCGCCGTCGGCGTAACCGCGCAATGCATTATGGAACATTTCCCATGATGCAACGCGCGGGGAGGGGGAGGACGAGGGAGGAGAGGAGGGGAGCAGCTGGAAGGATGAGGGCGGAGGAGGCGAAGGAGGAGGAGGAGGAGGAGGAGGAGGACGAGGAGGACGAGGAGGTGGAAGAGGAGCCCTACTGGAAAAAAAAAAACATTTGGCGCCTACGGGTTCATACCGGTAACAGTTTAGCCATACCGGTCACCAGTTTGTCAAAGGGGTCGCCCGTATGGCTCAAAGGGGTTCCCCGTATGAGCCATAACGGTCACCTATTTGGGCAAACAGGTCACTCATTTGGCAAACGGGTCACTCGTCTGGGCAAATGGGCCACTTGTTTGGGCAAAGTTGTCGCACGTTTGCTCAAACCGGTGACCATGTTGCACAAGTGGGTGACCGGTGACCGTCAAACTGTACCGGTTTAATCAAACGGCTCTCCGGAGCCCGTTTGATACTGAACGTACAGATCGGCGGCATGGGTACGCCTGTTTCAGCCGTGGCAGCCTATGTTTCTGGAAGGCCGGGAGCGCCGGTTCATCGATTTCAAACCGTCCGCGTAATGCCAGTAATTATATTTATATTTTAATTGCGCTGATGTTCGCTTTAACCGCAACTGCAGTAAACATTTTCTTTTTTTTTTTTTACGTAAACGCGCGACGTTGACGATCCAATATTTTTGACAGAAGTTCAAAACTTCGGCGTTTTTGTTGGCTCAATTTACTTATTCAGCTCGAATATCTCTCGCAGAAGACGCAACCGCGTGAAAGAATATACTTCTAGGCTCCGTTTCACCTCAATTCAAGACGCAGCCAAGGTAGCGCCCGAACACGTGGCTGCAAGAACATCGAGCATTGCGAGAGCACGCTCGCCATTGCAGCAGTCAAACTACGAGCTCGCGCTGAGCGCTTTCTTCGCTCGGGCGCAACCCGAGCGGCCGGCGCGATTTCCTGCGTTTGAGCGTGCTGAAATGCGTACAATTCGCCTGCTTTCTAATGCTACAGACACGTCTTACTGGAATGCCTGGGGAGAGGGTATGGGGCTGTCTTGGTGTCCTGAGCCTTCACTCCTTCACCGCGCACCTTCCTCCTCTCTTGTCACCTCTGTCACGTAACCCGCAGCAGCGCGCGAGCTACACGCTGATAAGCATCGAGATCCGGAAGGGCGCGCCTGGCTCCCGCTTTTTTCTTTGTCTGCTTGTTGTCAGTTGCAGTTTGAGCTTCGCTCGTCCTACCTAGGAAGCCTTCATGTGCGCTTTGCTAGGGTGATGCCACCCTTTGTAATACCACTCGCCGACAAACCAGCAGCCATTTTGGTTCTCGGCGATAATCCGTGGGGCTTATAACCCTCCCGGAAACAAGCACCTTATGTCACAAGTTCGGAGCAGCGTTGTGGAACCCACGGAGGGAGGATTAGCATTTTCCCCCTCGGATGGGAGGACCGATGGACACAAAGGCCACTTTCCAGCGCACGGGGAAACAATGAGAGGAACAAAATGGCGGTGGAAGAGGGTGCGGGAAAGGGAAACAGGCAGTTGGCATCACTCTATGCGAAGCGCACATGAAGGCACCCTTGTCCTACCTGATTCGATCTGTCGCCTAACCCTGCGGTCTTATTAGGATGTCTCTCGACAACGTATTCGATGTGCACCAAAGCTATCAGTGTTCGAAAAGTCCTACACGTATATCGGCAACAAGCGATTCTTCAAAGAAGTCAGGAATTCTTGCGGTTTGGTTGGGTTCGGCAAATGACAGCTTGTGCGCCGCATCGTGTTGAAACTTCAAGGAGCCTTCCTTCTCGTTTTGGTGTTTGAGTGGTTGTCCTAGTGTGACCGTGTAGACTTATATCTCGGATTACATCTTTCAAGTCCGCTATTATTATGATAAGTGCACTGCAACCAACTTGTTTACAACGATTGACAGTTCTTCTACGCGTACCCTTCCAGATTATCTATAGAATTATGCAGCGTCAATTTTCGCGGCAGCCGGGAGAATAATTTGGCCGAAAGTCTACCATTATAGTCTAGAATTACCTCGGTTCTTGTTTTCTTTGCAATCTTTTCAGTTGTATAAAAGCTTAGAGTGCCTCTTCACATTTCACAGACCGCTTGCACGTTTGCACTTGTTTACGGAGTAGGTTGTAATAAACTTTTAGGAGAATCGAAAACAATATTTTGTGTCCGTTTTCCTGCCCAGTTTCAGGCAAATTCGCGAGCACATTTTTTCTACGTGTTTCCTGCATGTTATAAATAGGTTTATGAGTTTCGGGACGTCTTAAATAAGTTTAAGGTAACCAACCTTCCAGACGATACCCATTTAGGGCTAGTGAATAATTTGCCTATCCGAATGGCGTGGTCAAATGTGTGGTCACGTGCCAGGTCGACCGGTTACCCGTATCAAACGAGCACCCGTATCAAACGAGCACCCGTATCAAACGGGCACCCGTATCAAATGGGTACCGTATCAAATGGGTACCGTATCAAATGGGTACCGTATCAAACGGGTACCCGTATCCCATAATCACGTTTGATCCGAACGGATCGACCAGTTTGCCACCCGTTTGATTCAAGCGGGTCGACCAGTTTGCCACCCGTTTGAATCTCAAATGGTTTTTTTTTCGGTAGGGAGGGAGGAGGAGTAGCAGGGAAGATGAGGAGGTAAGGAGGAGGGAGAAATGGTATACCCTACCCTTAGTACCCTTGCCTCCACCTCCTCAAGAGCTGCGCTCTAATTCGGCGTTACAGGGTGTTGTAAACGCCTTTCCTTTTTTTTTACTTATTTTTATGTCTTTCGTATCTCGCTTCGTCGAAGAAAAGGGGTTGAGCAGGAGCTACATAAAATAACATAAACGATAAAAACTCTTTTGCTGGTCTTTTTCTCTGCATGTCAAAACAGCCATTTAAAACAAACAAAAAATTTCCGTGTCAATTTTTTTTACATGTAATCGTGTGAAAGAAACGACGGTTTTGTCGGGCCACTTATATTGAGGATTTTAAGCAGCCAAAACTGAAAGGTCGTTTTTTTTGTTGTTTTTACATGTAATCGTGAGAAAGAAACGACGGTTTTGTCGGGCCACTTATATTGAGGGTTTTGAGCGGCCAAAACCTAAAGGTCGGTTTTTTGGGTTTTTTTGTTTATATGTAATCGTGAGAAAGAAACGACGGTTTTGTCGGACCACTTATATTGAGGGTTTTGAGCGGCCAAAACCTAAAGGTCGGTTTTTTGGGGTTTTTTGTTTATATGTAATCGTGAGAAAGAAACGACGGTTTTGTCGGGCCACTTATATCGAGGGTTTTGAGCGGCCAAAACCTAAAGGTCGGTTTTTTGGGGTTTTTTGTTTATATGTAATCGTGAGAAAGAAACGACGGTTTTGTCGGACCACTTATATTGAGGGTTTTAAGCAGCCAAAATCGAATGGTCTGTTGTTGTTTTTTTTTGTTTTTTGTTTTTTTACATGTAATCGTGAGAAAGAAACGACGGTTTTGTCGGGCCACTTATATTGAGGATTTTAAGCAGCCAAAACCGAAAGGTCGTTTTTTTTTGTTGTTTTTACATGTAATCGTGAGAAAGAAACGACGGTTTTGTCGGGCCACTTATATCAAGCGGCCAAAACCGAAAGGTGGTATCTATTTTTTTTTTCCTCATTTAAGCGGTATTTTATTTAGAGGTCTGAAGGCGATCCCATCGTTTTGTTGGCTCAAGATCACACTAACTAAAGCTCGTCTGCCGCTCAGCTCGCCCCCAAGTGGCAACGAATGACGCAATGGGAGCCGGAGTGTCGTGCTGTCGGATGTCGCGATCCTGGCGGTTGGTCGTAGAAATGCTGGCAAAACAAAGGAAAAAAGCACGAGTGAACGCGAGTGTCGCTGTCGTCGCGGCGTCCCAACTCCCAGCTGCCGAGGCTTCCGTGGACTGGCGAACTGCAGCGGAGCAGCCGTCGGGCACATCCACCGGCGCTGCTGGAACACCGCCAGCATCGCGACCGGCAGCTGCATGACACTTCCACGACGTCACCGGGCAGAGGTCGAGGGGCCGCTTTTTGGACGCGGAAAACACACCAGTAGGAACCACGTTACGGGCACCATACCTCTGCTAAGACGCGGCTTCTAGCAAGCCGGCCGCTGTTAATGGTAAACAAAAGAAAAAATTGTCGAAAAAAAAATTTCAGCCTTTTTATTAGATCCCATAAACATCTTTCCGACCTCAGGTCGGCAAGCCAGAGTGGAAAGGATGGAAAGGTTGCTGCCGTCACTCATAGATGGCGGTAGCTGTCCGAAGTTTTGTGTCGACATTTGTTTGCCCGCGGACACGATGCTAGGGAAACTAGCCCTTTATAACTCCGCAGTAAAAAATGGCATTATGGCGAAAAGGCCGGAGCCGTCAAAGCCGCTCCGATAGCAAAGATAGGGTAGCAAAGTCACGGGGGAACGGCATCGGAGGAACACTCGAGCGAAACGCGAAAAACGGCAGAACGGAAACGATGGGTAGAATTAAACGAAAAGAGGCATCACGAAAGAAACTATACAGTTTGAAGTTGTAAGCGACTGACGAGACCACAGAACACCTCCACCTCCCATTCAAGAACGCGACCTGCAGAGGAATACTGAGCATGATGATTCGCCCGCTCAGTCTCACAAAGAAAATGGCATTTTTGGTCATAAAGACGTTGGTTTTTTTTTTAGAGCGCAGCTCTTAGGCGCTTGTTTCCGGGTTGAGCGGCGTCGCCGTCGGCATGACCGCGTTAAATTTAGCGGGGAAAATGACGTCGCATGACTTGGTGTCACATAGCCTTTGAACGAATTCCGTTTCTCCGCTGGATTTAGCGGGAAAATTGACGTCACGTGACCTCAACAGCAATTAAGTTCCCCGCTATCTTTAACGGGGAAAATGGCGTCACCTGACCTGGTCTTACGAAACCTTTAAACAAATTCAGTTTCTCCCATAGATTTAGCGGGAAAATTGACGTCGCGTGCGGAGTAGGAGGGAAGGAAGATGGGAGAAGCGGAGGATGAGTAAGGGAGAGAAGGAGTATGGAAGGAAGGGAGAGGATGAGCAAAGGGGGGGGGGGGGGGGGGGGGAGACGATGAGCCGTGGAGAAGGGAGGAGGAGGAGTGTCGTACCCTCCCCTCCTCAAGAACTGCGCTTATTTTGTGTTAGAGATTTGTAAACATCTTTATTTTTTTTTTTAGATACGTCATTAGCTGGCTAATATTTATTGACAAAAATGATTGGGCGTGCAGTTCGTCCGAAAACAATTGGGCGTGCATTTATTCTACATCTTTTCTGAATTTAAAAGAGCAGCACTGAATTTAAAAGAGTGATGTGTGTCGTGGTAGCGCATTTTTACTATCAAGGCAGCTAGTCATTCCAACGCCAAGCAAGCCCGATGATTCCCGGCCCTAAACAGTCGCGAGGCATTTTTTTTTCTCTACGTCAGCTTTTGGGCTGCGAATAGAACCGCCGGATAAGAGTTTTGCGCAATAAGGCTCTCGGAGGTCATGAGTTCTATAAACCCGATCAGTTCTATAAAACAGCCGTGTTAAAATCTCCCAGAAAGGCATCACAACTAGGCGTCCTCCGTAAGATAATCCGTCAGTTCAACTACTCGAGTTTTCCCTTGACAGGCCTGAGTGGCCTCACTGGACTGTCCTGGATCCAAATTATGTCAACAGGCTTTTCGACCGGAATCCAGCGTCCGTCCCCGAAGACCTGCACCGCGTCACAGGTCTTGGGCACTCGCCGCAGCAACTCCAGCGTGAAGGGGTCCATGCGGAGTCCTTCCACGTCCACGTCTGTGTCGCAGACGGGGCATCGCCACGAGGGCCGAACAGTAGCTTCGTTTAGACTCAGGTAGGCCAAGGCGTCAAAGCACTGTTTGTGCCGACAGTCGGCGCCGCGGCAGGGTGCCAAGAGCCTCGCCCTTTTGAGCGGACAGATCAGCGACACCATATCGCACTCCACTGTGGCGTCTGGGTCCTCCTTGACATCCGCGACGGCGACCTGAGTTTTGGCGGCAGACACGTCATCGATACCGCAGCCACTGTCATCAATAGAAGCGAGCAGGCCGGGTTCTTGGGTTCTGTCCACCACGATAACTTCAAGGCGCAGGTCCTCGGGAATGGCGTGGCTTATGATGATGATGAAGTTGATGGCCGCCTTCACGTACCGGCTCACGTTGATGGTCTTGAGTGGTACGTCGAAGAACGTATCCGTGTTGACCACCAGAGTTATCTTGAACGGCGTCGCGGGCTTGGCGGACGAGATGAAACGCAGGAGCACTCGTCTCCTGTCGCTGTCGCCGTCCAAGTCTTGCTGCTCAAGTTGGCAACTGAAGGACATGCTGCCGTAAACGGTCGAGTGCCGTACCTCGCGGCTGCATAAAACTCGGTAGAACGGCTTAAGAAACTGAGCGTCTTCAAAATTCGTGTTGAGCATAGCCGAACTGAACTGCTCCGTGTCGCTTCTGAACTGACTGTGTGTTATCGCTGGAAAAATTCCGCGCGAGAACCAGGGGCGTGTCGGGCTCAAAAATTACCGGCCGGCACAAGATTCCTTCGCGGGGTTTTTAGGGAAAGTGGAATGATATACTTCGTTTCACCTTCAGTTCAGGCGCAGCCCAGCTTATGGAAACAATCAGACACCGTCAAAAGGGCAGCATCATGGTGTTCGACATGTTTCTGTACGTGTTCTATTATCGCTGAACAAATCATAAACAAAAAAAGGCCTAATGACTTGCGCTTTTCACGCTGCTTGATTTGCTCTTTACCACGTAGCGTCGGCTACGTGACTTAAGCTGAAACGAAGTATACTGCGTTTGAATTTCACAAACTGCATATAGCGCAGTGGGACACGAAAGAACTCGCCCATGAGGGTAAGAAGGAAGAAAAGTGATTTTCGTCGTGCAAATCTCAAAATAAGGGAGGACTAATTTCTTGTTATTTCCTCGGGAAAGCTTTTTGACAGAATCGTGATCCTCTAGGGAAGAAACGGCTCCGTAGCTGAACGCGGCTCACTGATTTGATACGAACAAGCGTTATCTTCCTGTCGGTTTATGAATTGATAACCGTAAGCAAATATTCGGGTTCGCTTTCGCCGTACGTCATGCTTTGACATTTTTTTGCTCATTCATTGTATCAAAAGCAAACTTGGACCAGCGCGCTTGGTGTGATAATGTACTCACAGCGCTTTGACTATCGTTCAACAAACTGATGAGTTGAATGAACTAGTTGGTTCACTTCATTTCTCATTACACACTAAACGCGCCAAAAATACGAGGACACAGAAAAAAAGATTGCCGTCAACGCAAGGCGCCTTGTGTTGATCTTTCCTTTGTGTCCCCGTCCTTTTGGCCCTCTCAGTTTGTAGTCAACATTACTCACCCAGGCACGTAGATCCTATGCAGATCGGTGGCCCGGACCAACAACACCTACAATGCGCCGAGAAAGTGAGGGAGAGGTGGAGGCGAGAGGGGACGTCAGAACACCGAGCTCTGATTGGAACGATTAGTGGGTAGACCGAAAGCCAGCAGCCTTTGTCTCCGCTACACACATCAAGCACGATAGAACGCGGAACGCGGGCGTCCAGCGTTTGGCTTTCGCATTCGAACGCGTTCGACGAGTGCAGTGGAGACAAAGACGTCTAGCTTAAGATCTACCCACTAATCGTTCCAATCAGAGCTCGGCGTTCTGACGTCCCGCGAGCTCTCGTCTCCTCCTCTCTCTCTCACACACATTCTCGGCGCATAGTGCAATCACACAGTGCAATCAAGCGCAGACTCCGATTAAACCCGAGTGCTGCGTCAGCGCGTGGCTAGGCCTCGTGCCAAATCAATGCACCGAAGGGCACTGGGCGTCGGGCTCGGGCCCAATAGACCCTTTAGATAAAAGAGCGCCGTCTGTCGCACGGAAATTTGGCGACTTAGCCCCCGACGCCATCTTGAAGAATACCGCGTCGCTCATATGCCAGTATGCGCATGCGTTTCAATGTTACAAAACGAATCACAATACGTTAGCGCTTTGTTGCGCAAAGTCAGATGACCGAGTTTGCTTGGCCGAATGAATGAAGGAACTGTATTTGTATTGTTCTGCCGTGTTGTCCGGACTAAAAGTCAGTCACGATCGGGGTGCTGACTGAATGTTCGACGTGGCGAGGTTGTTTGACGCGGAGATTCGGAAGTGAGCCGGATACACTACAGATAGAGTTAGAGTTGTTATTCATGAAAAATGTGCGGCGATCGGTTCTGAATGCAACTTTATTCATGTGGGAAGTTGCGTTCGTAGACGCGGAAGATTGCTACGGCCTCGCGTTCTTGTCTAGCACATTTAAGCAGCTGATTAATTACAGCGTTCAGGCCGCTAAATACAATTCAAAGTGGCGTTACCACAATAATTTGGTAGTTTATACATGTTCCCATTGTTTTCCAAGGAATTGTCGTTTTAGCAACAACGTTCGACAAGGCGTCATGAAAATTATACGGCCGTAGATAGGACTTATTGAACAATAAAAAGTAAAATTACTTTCGTGCGACAAATTTTAAGGTAGGTACTTTTTTTTTTGGTATGACAAAAATCCCGACACTGCGGGTAAAAACGACACACACACTAAGGTATCAATTATTTGTGTGTGTGTAAATATTAGAATCAGTCACCGAACTTTAAAAAAAGCCCAGTGAGAATTGCGATAAAATATAATCTTGCTTTTACATATAACAAGTCTACACAAATATAGTGCTAGCGCCATCCAGTCAAACGGAAAGGGATACTGCTTTCGCAAAACTGCTTCTAGACATGCAGCCTACCTGCCTCGCGTGCAGCCTGCTGGCTGCGGGACTGCACGTAGTCCCGCAGCCAGCGCATCCAGCACAAAGGAACGCTGAGACATTTCAGAAGAGAAGGAAACCGAAAAAAAATCCAGTCATCGCCGCAGGGAGCTCACACGAGCAAGAGATGGGTCGACAACATTGAGCCTCTCGTCCCACAGTGCTGCCGCTGCTCTCGTGTGTGGTTCTTTTGAGACTTCTTTCCTTCGTCCCGTCGTTTTAGAGCGCAGCTCTTAGGCGCCCGTTTCCGGCTTGACCGGCGTCGGCGTCACCGTCGGCGTAACCGCGCGGTGCATTATGGGACGTTTCCCATGATTACGTCACCAGTGATGTCATAGACAAAAAACTCTCCGCTAAATTTAGCGGAAAATTTTCCTCGCTAAATTCAGCGGGAAAATTTTCCCTAATTTTACGGCTTTCTGAAAAACCGCACAATTTCGACGGGTTTTTCAAAAACCCGTCGAATTTGTGCAGTTTTTCAGAAAGCCGTAAAATGTTGAGCATGCCTTCTATCATTCTTCAATTTGTTGATTTAGTGTTTTTCGATGATGCTGAACAATCTTCTGATTGAAACCATGCGATTAAACACAATATTAAAAAAGGTAATTGCGCAAAAATAATTAAAAACTTAATTATCCCGGACTTTAATAATTTTCCTAAATAGGAACCTGGCCCAGGACCAAACGAGACAAGCCTTTTTTTCGTTGCGATGAGTAGTTTTCGCAGGAGCGTTTGACCTGCGTTCTCTGAAACACTCCGTATATATATATACCTTTGGAGAAGTGCTTTCCCCTTAGTACGTGGCTGAGCTATGGGACAGAAAACTTGGCGATGCTTACTTCGCGGTTTTCGCTTCACTCCAGTGCGCCAGTGCACGGTGAGAAGCGCACTCAACGAACCTACCTGAATCGACCACGAACAGAGAACAGTACGCGACCTCCGAGTACGATCAGTATTTGATACAGAAATCAAATCAAGTAGTACATTACTTCAATTGAAAATTCTGAAAAATTCAGACAAGCCTACCATAACGGACCGTCACTTCAGCAGGTATTCAGCCGTTATATACTATTCAGTTTTAATAAACTGAAATTACGTTTTAGCACAACGTTGGCACAAATTCGTTACATTCTGCTACATTTTGTCGAAATGTAGCAGGATGTAGCAGGGTAAGCACGAGTGTTGTACGGAACGGCGTTCCAAGGAACGGCGTTCCTGGAACGCGTTCTTTTTAGGGGGAACGAAGGAACACCGCCGTTCCATTTTGCATTAGTGGAACTGGAACGGGAACTCGTTACGTTTTTACTGGAACGGAAAGAGGAACGGCGTTCCTTTTTTTCTTCCGGCGGGGTGATTTTAAATTTATTTCTAAGAGGGAAATTCTAAAATCTGCAAAAACAATATCATCACGAAGAAAAAGGTCTCCTTAACTTTTTCGTTACTTATCTTAGGGTTTATTTTGCGGGGTTCTCGCGTGGTAACAGTTGGGTGCAGGAGTTCTAACGGACATTACATTTTCTTCAGTGTCCAAGACTGGGGAACAAAAACAAAAACAAAAAAAAAACTTTCAGTCAATGTAAAAGACACAGAAAGAGGGAGGTCTGAAAGTCAAACTCCGCTACTTTCTTTGCTTCCCCCCGAAACCCCATACACCCAGAAACCTAAGGCCGACTACAGCCATCACTGAACTTTTGCAAGGAGACCTAGAGTTACAACAGAAGAACAGGTTAGCTGACATGGAACGCAACCTTACATCCCGAACATCGGTCCCTTAATATATACGCACAAATTCGTTCTCTCTCCCCTTGACTTCCGCCCCCTGCAGCTGAACAAGGAATCCAAGCTTCATGAAGGACAGGGAATTTTCCAGACTGGCCTTCCGAAATCCCTTTTCTTCCCCTGCTCGTCTTGCGGACAGAAACATCGAGAAGCAAGGGTTGGTAATTTCGTACACTTTGTTAGATTGAAAGGTGTGAGGTTGTTGTAAAACACTCGTTCAATAGAGGGTATCAGTACATTTGACTCGTTTGAATCGCTCATCACAAAAAATATGGCCCAAAGCTGAGATTTTGAAAGGTGAATATATTAACAAATGAAACCTTGTTTCCGCTTGTTTTCTCCTCCTGGTGTTTTTCCATCTCGGTATTCAAATTCGTATGATGCCATTTATTGGAATAGATAAAAACAACAAAACATCTTTTTTTATCTAATTGTAAATAGAATCTCCAAAATAAAAAAGTAACGTATATGTAACGTCACGTTCCATTTTTTAAACTGTAACGGGAACGAGTTTCTTTTTCAGAAATGGAACTTGTAACGGGAACGCGTTCCAAAAATCTGAAGGAACGAGGAACGTGTACAACACGCACTTTGGCGCAGTTTGATGGAAAAGGCGCAGCAATCGCATCACTGCAATCCTTGCTCGCACTAATCGTTTCAAGTCTTCCTTCTTTCCCCGCGCCATCACTGAATGGAATGGTTTACCGAAATACTTTACTATACTTCGTCTCACCTATAGTATGGACTATTGTTAGCCGCGCGTGCTAAAAGCGCGAGCTAGTCGCTTTGAATGAAGCCACGGCGGCTGCACGAGCGCTCTTAGAGCACGTGCTCTAGGCAAGGCAGTCAAGGCTGGTCGCTCGCGCTAGCACAGCCTTCGTGGTTAGTCCATGCTAAGGTAAGACGAAGTATAGGGGGAATACATTCCACTCCGCTCATTTGCATTAGATAGAACGCCTACAGAGCCGAATCCAGCCCTAACGAAGTGGAGGTCCGCGCCAGTCCACGCGCATGTGCGTGAACTGGCGCGGCGGTGTCGTCTCCGATTCCACCTAAAGCCCCTTCATGTTTCAAAAGTAGCGCAAGGTGCGTCGAGGCACGCGCAACGTGCAACCCTTGGGAAGAGCATGGCGGCACAGCGTCGATGCACGTGCCGCGACCACTAGAAGTGGCGCGCGGCACGTGTCTCGAGCACTTCCACAACAATGAATTTGGTATGTAGAACAACCATCGTCATCATAATCATTTACCGCCGAGACCTCCCCGACGATAGATGTCAGGGAGGTCTCGGTTGTGACAGAAACGGCTCTGGGTTGTGATAGAGGGCTCTCGCCAAGCCCAGAGAACCAGTCCGCGCCGAGGCCATTGTATTTGAGAGGAGTGGAATGTATTTCCCCTAGTAAAGTATTTGGCTTACCCTCCAGCAGTTTTGAGAGTGATGTTTTCTGCGATGCTGTTGGTGCTTTTTATTCTTGAAGCTTGTTATAATTGACACAGGCGAATTTACGAGGCGAAAAGTGTTAACTCTTCGCACTGTATTTTTTTTACTTTGTGTATCGATTGTTAAAAACTAACCCTTTTGTACCTGCATGTGTATTTGTGCGTCCAAATGCTTCAACCTCTTTTTTTGTTTTTCATTTGGTTTCAAATTGACTTTTTTATGTGCACTGTTTTCCTTTTCAACTCCTGCTTGGACCAACCATTGGCCTGCAGTATGTCCTAAAGAAAAAAATTAAAAATCACAGGGTCTCTTATGTTATCTCTAAGACGACTTGAAGGTCACGTGAACGTGTTAGCAAACCTCTGAAGACAGCACGCTCTCTGACGACGCACTTTAGGCGCCGTTTCACAGGGGTGGATCCAGAACTCCGTTTTTTTTTTGTTTTTTTTTTTTTTTGGGGGGGGGGGCGGAAAATTTGTAAGGATACTATTCTCCCATTCTTTCGTGTGCAACGGGGGGTCCATCCATGTCAGATTGCCCTCCTAGAAGGGGGGAGGGGGGGGGGTCGACTTTGTTTAGGGGGGGCGGCCGCCCCCGTCGCCCCCCCCCCCCCCCCCCCCTTGGATCCGCCACTGGTTTCACCGGCTCACTCGGAACATGGCATCGGCTGTGGTCCCGGTGATAGCGAACCTCCGAAGACAGCATGCTCTCTGACGACGCACTTTTGGCGCCGTTTCATTGGCTCACTCGGATCGTGGCGTCGGCTGTGGTCCCGGTGATAGCGAACCTTCGAAGACAGCATGCTCTCTGGCGACGCACGTTTGTCGCCGTTAATAGACAGTTTTAGTGGATCGTACGCTAAAGCCTTGCGTACGCAATAAAATTGCGGGTCGGGAGTGCGCGTGCGCAGAACGCAATAGAAGAGCTAGCGTATTGCGTACGCACGCAACGCTGGGGATTTTGCGTGGCGGGCTAGCGGGCTTTGCGGGACGCTCTCGAGAGATCTCGGACCCAACGAGAGCGCCAGTTTCAAGATGGCGGTTACCTCGACTGGCGCAGCAAGGGCGACGTGGCGTTTTCGAAGTTCTGTGTTACGTGAAATTGCGTGGTGTTCAGCTCGGCAATTCTTTCTGGGACCTACCGCGGTCGAATCAGATCGTCGTGCAGCTGAAGGAGTGCACAGTGAAAATGTTCGCCGCTCGGGATGTGCGTCAACGCCGCGATCTGCTCAACGCTAAGCCTATTCGCACAGTTCATCGCCGACGGACGAACGACTCTAAAAGAAATCGCCGAAGTTCTCGCCGCTATGCACTGGACATCAGTAGGTCATGAATTTCATTCCGCGATAGCATTGATAAAAGCTGCCGTTTCCACGGGACGACTGACGGAGGCTCCGTGATCGAATTTGGCTACGCACTCGTACTCGTAGCCTCTGTACCCCGCAGAAACGCGCGCTTGACGAGGCAGCTGCGGCTTGGTTTAATTTGAAATAAAATGATTGGACACGTTTTCATTTTAAATATTTCTTTCCAGGAGCATGGTTGCGCTATAAGCACGCGGAATTCTACGGCTCTAGCAAATTTAACCAAGATCATGCGCGGTGTTCACTCGAAAACGTAACGCACAACTAAATTCGGTCCGAGCAGGTCATTTTTAGCGTACGCTATACTATTGCGTATTGCGTACGTAAGAGCCAGCAACGCTATACTAAAACTGTCTAATAGGGAGTTTTTGTAGACCGCGTTTCCCGCTCCGCTAAGCCCTCCGCAATAAAGAGGCCGCGCTACTGCGCCTGCGCGCCGTTGGCCTTGACTTTAGAGTTCCGGATATCGTAGCGGGTTGTGGAGAGCGTTGCGGGACGGCGAAAACGATCTACGAAAACTCCCTAATCTCACGGCATGTCACACGCTTGCTCTTCACCGCTGCCCGAGCGAGAGTGTCCTCCTCCCCCGCTGGGTTTCCGCCGCGCGCGCGCCTCCGCCGATTCTGGCACAAGTAACGCCATCTCGTGGTCCAGTGACAAACCGTGGGTTTTGGTACTTTTCGTGTCGCCGACGCGTTTTCGTTCAAGGACTGAACGATGAAACATATAAAGCTGTCGCCTTAAAAATTATAAACCTTGCCTTTGTCCTTCGGTACACACATATACTCATTAGTTGATGTGGATCCGCGCTGTTATCAGCCATTTGCACTTATCATCCCCATATATGCAGCTGGTAATGCCTGTTAAATATTTTGGCCTCCCCTAAGGTATGACAGGTCAAAACCACGACCAGTGTTCTCCAAATTTTTCTCTAGTTCTTGTGAGTACAACATGAACTTTAACGGTGATAAAGGACACACTTGTCTTAAACCTCGCTTTACTTTTATTGGTTCCGTACCATTTCCTTTCCATGCGACTATCGAATATATGCAAAAGTGCCATCTTGAGTACTCATGATCAATAATCGAATTTCTGCCATACTGGGGCGTTCCCGATCGATAGTTTTACCTGAGAGACAATGGTCCCGGCAAAGTGGGAGTCGTAGATCTAAAATATGATCATTAGCATAATCGGAATGCCTTCTGGACCTCTTGATATATCGCTATGAACTCTCTGCTCCGCCCTTTCTCTTTCACCAATTGTCTGATAGCTTCCAGTTCATTTAGTCCGTTGCAACTCAAGAAGGTAGGGCGAGGGAAAGGAAGACTTGGGAGGAGGAAGCAGACGAAGAGCTAAAAAGAGGAGGACGTTTCCACCTCTCCTCTAGTCTGTTTCCTTCTCCCAGGCCTTTCTATCCCTCGCCCAGCTTCTTGAGTTGCAACGGACTATAATATACCAATGTCACCAAGCGAACTGCGCGGGCACGCGCATTCCGGAAGTGGTGCCGCCGCCATGCTACTACTTTTAGTCATCGCTTCCCGGCTGCATAGGGCTGTGGTGCGAGTACATCATTGTACATCATCGTTTGGGACGCCCTGGTATTCAGCTTAGATTCTCCTGCATGTCTGCACTTTATAAGATTGTGTTGTTTGCGATACCTTAGTTTGTCAGTTCTAGCCATCTTATCGCTTTAGGATCGCTTTGTCGTCAGTACTTCAAGAATACCCACAATCTACCGAAGAATACTACAAAATGATTTTGTATTTCCAAATAACTTTGCAAAATTGGCATAAGCATTCGAGAGCTGAGTACCATGATTCGAACTGGTTCCAGAAATTCACTACCGCGTGTACACTAACTCTTCGATCCCACTTTGGATGGTCCGCAAAAACCTGTCACTCCACGTATCGCGCTGGGATTTAGTAGAGGTGCTCGAAGGTGGTGCATTCATTAATTGAGAGTATGAATACATAAAACCTCAAAATAAAATAAAAACTGGTATTGTCTATTGAAAAATTATCGATAAGCCTTTTTTTCTCAAAACAAAAAAAAAATCGTTCTGGGCTATTCTGGCGTTTATCACGACTGAAATATTGGTGAAACGTATAGAAGATACAATTGGCTTACCAATTATTCACTTCATTTGGCCTAAAGAAGCGCCACAGTGACACAAAATATTGTTTAAAGGGACACTGACAGGGTATTTATGCTCGCCGAGGTTTTTAGTTGTACGTGACATACGAGAGCCCAACTACCCAGAACAGAATTTGCGGCTCGAAATTCGGTTTCTTTCCGCCCGAAAACCGCCGATCGAGAACTGACCGGTTTCAGTCGCGCTCACTCTCTTTTCCGTGGTCATGGGCCGTTTTCTAAGGATTAGACACAACCACCAAATTTAATTAAAGTCGTTGGTCATTGAAGGCACACACTCAATGATAAAAATACAAACAAAAAAATCATGAAACCCATTTTTTTTTTGTGAGCTGCAAATAGGTAGGTTGAATAAAGAGTTGCGCAGAGAACCGGAAGCATTCTGTGCGTTCACTGCGCGTATCGTGGGGCTCGCAGTGACGACGATGGCAGCGGACGACGGGCGTGGGGCCTCTACTTCAGAACTGTCGTTCGCGGTACCGGCGAATTCTGTCTGCCTTTGAAAGAGAAATTTTGGGCCGATCAAAAGAATTGGTATTCATACCGACGACCCGTACGGCACGACCGACCACCAAGCCAATTTGCACGAAGACGTCGCCGAGCCGTCGCCCCCTTCTCGTGGCTGAAGACATCGCTCGCGCAAACGTCGAGCAGGAAGTGCGTACTTCGAGTTGGATATGCACGCGTACGATTTCATTACTAGGTGCGAATGTGGCCAAATCGTGGCGCTGTCCGACTTAGACCTGGGAGTGCTTTTGCTAGAAAACATCGGCAGCAAACTTGCCAACCTACGGTTGACTGGCTGCATGATTACTAACGAAAGAGTTCCCCAGTAGCTCAGTGAAAAGATGTTCACTTCACACGCGGCGGAACCGGGTTCCACCCCCAATGTGGACGTACCGTTTTTTTGTTTTTTTTTGTTTGTTTTTTTTTTTTAAACATTTTGCGATCTTTTCACTTTTTTTTACAATTATTACTGAAAAACAAAATCAAATGTTGTGGACGAAACGTCGTTGAACTAAATGGTATGGGATTTCCTTTTTGACCCCTACGAACTCAATGTAATCACTTTCCACAAAATGTAAGGAGCATATAAATCGGGTAGCGTCCGCTTTCCGAGCTTTAATAAAATTATACGTGACTCTGTTGCAAAATATTAATTGGGTAGTCTTCCGGCCCCATAATCAATCGCCTGGCAAAAAATTAAAAAAAAAAAAATTAGGAGGTGTCAGTGTCTCTTTAAAGGGACACTGACAGGGTATTTATGCTCGCCAAGATTTCAATTTGTACATGACATATGAGAGCCAAACTACTCAGAAAACAATTCGCGGCTCGAAACTCGTTACCTTTCCCCCAAAAAAACACCGATCGAGAACTGGCGGGTTGAGTCGCACTCACTCTCGTTTCCGTGGTCACGCACAACCACCTAAGGTAATCAAAAGTAGCGGGTCCTCGAAGGCACACGCAGATTATTAAAAATAGAAAATAAATTTGATATCCATTTTTTGTGGCTTTTAAAAAACTCCAAATACGTTGATTCGGGAAAAAAGAAAGTAACACAGTCACGTGACTTCTGCCAACTCTCTCTCCTCCGCTACAGTTCTTCTACCTCCCCAGTCCAGTTTCGGTTTCGGTTGCAAGCTGTTGCGTTTTAGGGGCGAAGCTCCTTAAGGCCGGTTCAGACACTTGCGTTTGAGTGCGTTTGACTGCGTTGCGTCGAGAACCGAAAGCGAGTCACCGGCACATCTGTGCTTCGTATGAAGCGTGGACTCCAATTCAAGGAATCATCTTGGCACGCGATATAAGCAGCAAGGATGTCCTGGTTTCTTGCTGCCGCAACGCAGTCAAACGCAGTCAATAGAGAAAACATGTTTATTGGAAAGATGAAGAGGTTATCCCGCGGGAATTAGCAGGATTGCTACTTCATACGTGGGAAAGAGAGAAAAAGGCAAAAAAGACAAAGAAAGAAAAGGAAAGAAAGAAAACTTTGAGGATGGCTGTCAGTTACTTCTGGAGCGCGTCCTACAGTGTGTTATCAAGTTGAGTCGTTTGGAGAAAACGAATCAATGAGCTCGTCGGCTTGACTCCTTGCGATGTTGATGGCCATGGACCCAGGAGATGATTGAGCGTGAGCGGTTCTCCGTTGTGAAGAGCCAGGGAGTTTATCATTTCCTTTCTTTGGTCAGCGTAGAGGGCGCATTGACAAAGAACGTGTTCCAGCGTTTCTACGACCTCACAGCTCTCGCAGATGGAGGAGTCCAGCTGACCGGTGAGATTTAGATAATATTTTGTTGAGGCCACGTTCAGTCGTATTCGGTGAAGAGCGGTTTCTGTCCGACGTTTGAGCCCTCGGGGAGGGCGAAAGGTAAGAAAGGGGTCAATCCTATGAAGGTGTCTATAGTGATATAATGGATTCGCCCAGAGGGTGTTTACTAGAGCCGCAGTAATGCGGTTGGTTGTAGCTCTGGCGTCTGAACGTGAAAATGGAATTACCAGTCTGGATGTAAGATGATGAGCATTCTTGGCTGCAAAGTCAGCACTTTCGTTGCCTCTAATACCGCAATGGCTCGGGATCCACTGTAAAATTAGTGTGTGACCATTATTTATAGCCTCTTTATGAATTTTTAGGATCTGATGTACCAGTTGAGCATTAATGTTCTTGCTTTTGGTAGATTTAAGGCTCCGAAGAGCTGCCCTTGAATCAGTAAAGAGTGACCAATTGTTTGGGGCACTCGTAGAAATAAAGTGAATTGCTTCTCTAATCGCTACTAGTTCTGCTGCCGTCGATGATGTTACATGGCCTAGCTTTCCATGGAGTATTTTATTTATTGATGGTATAACAAAGCCGTAGCTGGAAGTTTCGTGAGTAGAAGACCCATCAGTGTACACATGAATTCGGGAACGGTGATGCATGTTAATGGTTTCTAGAGAATGTTGCCTCAATACCTCCGATGGAGTATGTTTTCTTAAATGTATCCCTGGAACATCCAGTTTTATAGAAATTACTGGATATATCCATGGTGGTAACAACGAGAACTCTGCTGGTTCAAAATCTCGTGGAAGATCCGCGTCGTCAACATACACGATTTGGGAAAAACCAGACGCGTTTCTGCTGTTTCCGATATCTGCTAGGTAGTGGTCTCTGTGCCTTGTTAGGTGGCGGAGGTGCGTTCGAAGTGTTTCTTGAAGTCTCAGCGCGCCAATCGGAACAGCCCCTGCCTCAGCTACGGTTCCGACATTTGATGTGCATCTTGGGAGCCCTAGACAGGCTCGTAGAGCTTGAGCCTGCATACCTTCTAATGTTCTTATATTTGTGCGGCACATCCCATGAAGTACCGGTAGGCTGTATCGAAGGAAGCCGACAAAAAGGGCGTTATATAGTTGAAGAAGGGCAGCTACAGAGGTGCCCCACTTAGTGCCACTAATGAATCAGATGAGCTGAATAATGCCGAGAAGTTTTCTTTTCATTTGTTTTATGTGCGGTGTCCATGTCAAAGACTTGTCCAGAACTATTCCGAGGAATCTGTGCGTTTTCACATATGATATGGGATGACCATCAACTGTCAGACAGTACCTATGAGTACCCTTTCTGGTAAATGCCATAGCAGCTGACTTTGATGGGGATAGAGATAGTCCACGGTGTTGTAAGTAGCTGGAGATGATCTCAAGTGATTTTTGTAAGCGGATCCGATTAAATCGCTGCGTAATTGATGACGTCCATATGCAGATGTCGTCCCCGTAAAGTGTAATGTGGACGTCCCGGGGAAGTTTGTTTACGAGTGCCAGGAGGGTAATATTAAAAAGTGTAGGACTAAGAACTCCGCCTTGCGGCACGCCCCGAAATACTGTATGCTCAGTCGTTTTCCCGTCTGCTGTCAGCATGTGAACTGTTCGACTATCTAAGTAGCTTAATATCCACGCGTAGAGACGTCCCTCTATTCCTGCGTAGCTTAGGGCGTCACGGATAGCCTTGTGACTTACTGAGTTAAACGCGCCTTTTATATCTAGAAATACAGCGGTAGTGATTCGTCGACACTTCCTTTGTTCCTGAATGCTAGTTGTGAGATCAATGACGTTGTCCAGGGAATTCCTCCCTCGTCTGAAGCCTGCCATACACTCAGGGTATGTCTCAGATTGTTCAAGGTACCATTCTAGTCGTGTGTGAATCAATTTTTCCATCACTTTGCCGACACAAGAAGACAACGCGATTGGACGGAAAGATGATAAATCCAAAGGCGATTTACCTTGCTTAAGGATAGGTATGATGCGCGATGTTTTCCACTCGCGGGGTGCCTGGCCAGTTTCCCATGACATGTTGTAAAGTTTCAGGAGCCTCTCTCTACCCTTGGTACCAAGATGAGCTAATGCTGAGTAAGTTATACCATCCGGTCCGGGAGAAGACGAGTAGTTCAATCCGGAAAGTGCATCTTCCAGTTCACGTGCATCAAATAATACGTCCATGTGGTTACACGCTCGGATTTGACTATGAGGTTTAACAAGTGCTGCCACCGGATTCGCAACATTTTCTGTAAGTTTTTTGCAGTACGCTTCAGCCAAAGCTAGTTCCGAAACATCTTGTTTGAGTGCTAGTGCCCGGAAAGGGTAACGCTGTTGGGGTGGTGTCCGCAAGCTCCGTGCTAGGTTGTATATCTGAGAAAGAGGCCTGCGTGGATCTAAAGTTACGCAGTGAGCTCGCCAACGACGCCTAGCCAGTTTGTCTAGGTGACGTTTTATACGTTTTTGTTGGCGTCTCGTTTTGCGCAGATCTTCAGGGTCGTGTGTTTTTCTAGCCTTTCGCTCGTATCTTCTTCGAAGCGCGCGAAGTCGTTCATATTCTGCATCGATGACAGGGTAGGTTCGAGGCAAGTTATATGTTTTCGTGGATTGCTTCACAACTTCTCCAATACCATCAAAGAACTCTTCGTTGCTGTAAAATGAATCACACGCGTTTTCAAAGTTAATTTTAAAGAGAGACCAATCGGTGCGCCTAATTGGAGAGGATTTATTATTTGACCCAAATCCCTTGAAGAGAGTGTAGGTTGGAATATGGTCACTGCCATGGCATTCGATGTCCGTGAACCACGTAATGAAATTCGAAAGACCTGCACTAGCAAATGTCAGATCCAAGCAGCTACTCATCGTAGTTCCACGGAAAAAAGTAGGACTTCCATCGTTCAGCGAAAAGAGGCCATGCTGATGGGTAAGTGTCGCAAGTGAGGTGCCCCGGATAGTTGTCTTCACACTTCCCCATAAGGGGTGATGGGCGTTAAAGTCCCCCGTTAAGATGTGCGGAGAAGGAGTGTTTTCAATAATAGAGTTAATACGTATGGTGTTAAACTGAGTATTTGGCGGAATATATGCCGCGATTATGGTGAATATACAGTGATCGTTTTTGACAGTCAACGCTACGTACTCGTTGTTAGCGCCAGGTGGAAGTGCGTGAGAAATATAGGTAAGGACTTTCCGAATCGCGACGAGTACTCGGCTTGGAGCTGTACCTCGCGTCGAGTGAAAAACCTCGTAACCAGATAGACGAAAATCACTAGCAATGTTTGATTCTGACAAGGCTATGACAGGAAATTGGTACTTATGGCAAAATTGTCGAAAGTCAGATAGTCGGCTGCGGAGACCCCTTGCATTCCATTGGAAAATGGTTGCTTGTGACCGAATTTGCTCTACTGATAACATATGTAGGCTAGGAGGGAGGGCTTGGACAGGGCCTAAAGTCAACCAAAACCAAAATTGTAAGCGCGATACTTTGAGGCGCCGTGCCTTCCATACCTTGTAAGAAAGGCCTTTGCGGCTTTAAAATAAATAAATAAATAAATAGGGTGTGGTAGTACATGTATGGTGATAATCGGTAGTTGCCTTGGAGCAAAAATGTCTCCTTGAAAGCCAGAGTGTTAGCTTGTGGATCAAGGGTACGGTGACAAAATTCGTAAAAAAAATAAAATAAAAATGCTTACAAAAGCTCTGTACTTTTCCCTGTAGTCGGGGGTTCCCTGAGGTCTGTTTTTCTTGCGATTGAAGCGTAACATGACCAGTGTTCGTTTCTTCGGGTGAGGCGAGAGTGGTAAAACTTCAGAGTATCCTTACAATAAAGGACTCTAACGAAAGGATCGCTTCAATCGCGTGATGGAACGTTGATGCCGGTGGAATCGTTTTCAATATTTGACGAAGTGCGGTGAATACCAGTGGTATTATGGTTTTGAATAACGATGTAGTACCTGTTTCCCCAGCCTGGTTTGGTGCCGAGGTACGCGAATCGGAAGGCGCGTGTGAAGTGATGTCTTTGATGTTTTGTTTTTTCCAAAAAGATGGTTTTCGTGCTTCTTTCCGTGCGGCTGTTGTAGTAGTTGCTACAAATCCAGGATCGTCACTTTTGTTCTCCAGGTTCTTAAGAGGAGGGTACTCCTGAGCATTTAATGACGGCACACTACTAGTGGTGATTCTGGACGCTGGTTTGCCACCTTCAGCCGTTTCCTTGTTTGCCTGACGTTTAGCGTGCACGGCATCTTTTGCCTAGCGAAAAGTGGTGTTGTGTTCTAGCCGATACCTTGTAACTTCAGTCTCTCTTACCTTGACTGGGCACTCGGCTGAGTTAGAGGCGTGCTGTCCTTGACAGTTAACGCAGTTGGGATTGGCTTCACACGTGCCTTCGTGACGCAGTCCGCATCGATAACATAATTGAAACTCTGATGTGCACGCAGCTGCAATATGGCCGAACTTGTAACATTTGTAGCACTGCAAGGGGCGTGCTCGGTATGGAATCACCTCAGTTCTTACAAGCCCCACTTTGACGTGTTGAGGAGCTACTTTCCCCGCGAAGGCGACTCGCACTACGGGTGACGTCTTCCCAAGTCGCTTCACCTCTGCCACGCCAACGGAGGACTGCAGATGTGTTTTAATGTCGTATTCTGGGCAGTCAGGGTCAATGTCTCGCAGAATGCCAAAACAGTTTGAGCGATCTCTCGGAAGAAAGGCTCTGACCGGTACTGTGCAGAGCTTGGACAGCTTGAGAAGCTCTGCTTTAAAGAGAGGTCGCTTCACATCAACTGCGACAATGTTCCGAGCTTTGTTAATCCGGACCACACTCACCATGCCTGGAGCAACGTTGTTCAGGTAGTCTGTAAGCTTGAGTTTGCTGAGCGACTCGACCTTGTGGTTCTCAGTCGGGGTGTACAATACGGTGCATCCAACTTGTAGGTTGCCTTCATCCTTGAGAGATGAAGCATGACACCGTGGGTCCGTCTTACGCCTCTTCTTTCCCTGAGCAGTCTCGAATTCATCGTCGTCGGGCAGCATGTCGTCGTCATCGCAGGCAGACACGATCGTAGAGGAAGTGCAAGTCATTGCATCTGCAGTCGGTTCCTTGGGCGGAATCTGATAGCCGTCTTTGAAAGACGTCCCCGAATCTGCTATGTCTTGCAGAACGGCGAGCATCAGTTGGTCTGTTGATTCAGGGTTCATTTTTGCAGGAAGCTTGGCCTCCCTGAAGGGGGCCCTTCGCGAAGAGAGGTCCGATACTTCTCTGCTGTTACGTAATCGGTAGATACGAAGTGCAGGCCCGCTATTTATCAAATATTTGGTTATATCTCAGAGGACACAGATAGAATAACCAGAAGCAGTGTCGTCGTCGTCGTCGTCGTCGTCTATCAAAACGCAGTCAAACGCAACTGTCTGAACCAGGCTTTAGGGGCTAGCCATGTCCGTATGTCCGTCCGCCGTCCGCCGTCCGCCGTAGGCCGGCGTCGGGTGCTCGTGCTTCTGCTCGTGAGATCACGTGCTCACGAGCACGTGAGCATGTGCTCACGTGCTCGTGAAGGGCAAAAAAAAAAAATTGGAAAACAAAAGATGAAAAAGAATTATGAAAAAAGAAAAAGAAGAAAAAAAAAGAGTAGGGGGTTCTGAGATGCCATCCCATCTGCCTGCTTAAAAAAAGAAAAAGAAGAAAACCACACATCCTCCTACTGCCATGAATGAAAAGGACCGAAAAGCTCGGCATGCAGCGCCTCAGCGTCTACGTAGACAGCAAGCTGCTCCGGAGACCAGGGCGCGAGAAGCTGCTGCACAGCGTCAAAAACGCCAAGCGGACCCGGAGTTGAGAGCTCGGGAAGCGGCGGCAAAGCGTCAACGCCGACAGCAAGCAGCAATACCTATGACCAAAATCAGTATCATCAGCACCACCCGAGCTTCGTCCCAATCAACATCATTCACCACGTGGAGATGCGGTCATTTTGTTTTGTTTCTTTTTTTATTAAAAATAGACGTGACGCTGTTGCAAAATATTGATTGGGTAGTCTTCTGACACCATAATAAATCGCCTAACAAAAAATAACAAATAAATGTTTTGGGTGTCAGTGTCCCTTACATGCGAAGTAGAGAGAAAGCAGTTTTCGAGTTTTCGTGATTTACGCTTCCACCACCTTGAGACATTTCTGTAGTAAATCCTAGCGCGGTACGATTAATGCCGACCGATTAAAGGGATACTAAAACGAAATTTTGGCGCTGATTTTTTGGTCCATGTGTGTCCAAAGGAACCGGATAACATCGAACACACCAATATCTTGTTAAAAAAGTCACGAAAAGGAATTTTAAAATGAATTAAACGATTAGCAAAGAGCACCTGGTGGATGTCGCTAACGCCTCGTTTGTAATGCCCGTCTAGGAACCTTGAGAGGTAGTGACGGTTACTCTCTTGCCCCCGGCCACGACAAGAGAAGAGGGGAAGGAGGAACTCCCCTCTTCCCGAGAATCCCTTTGGTGTGTCCCAGAAGTCGCTATTGTCCCTCTACAAGATTATAGACGATTAACCTGTCACTCAAAATTCCTACAAAAGCAGCCGCTTCGGTTGCTGGAACGACTAGGCCATCCTCTCGACGTCAGCCTCGCCGTAGCTTTGCTCGTCCCGAGACGAACTACGTCACGATTACGTTGAATGTCACGTGCTCTCCGCTGGCTGTTCTCCGAGCGCTTGTCAGAGCGTTTATAACAAAAAAGACAGCCACCAGGATCAAAATACAAACGTGGGATTGTCATTTACGGATATTGTGGATCATATTCAACCTATTTTTGAACACGACGGGTATATTTCAAATTTTGTTAAAGTATCCCTTTAAAGGGGGATCGAAGCTTTAGTGTACACGCTGTATTTTGGAGTTGACTGATCGGGACTCCAACGCATGAAATGTTCTCCTGTAAACATACTCAACTGGCCTTCGAGAAGCGCCAACCTTTCTCTTGTTTTACAAAAAGAGAAAGGTGGAGGATTATTATGGCCAATCACTATGCCGTGCAGCCATATTTTGTGGCGTACGGCGATAGCATTCCCACCCGCTGTGATGACCTATTTATAGGCCTAGACTTTCGGGCTTTAACCGAAAAACATCCGCCGGTGGTAAAAATATCAATTGGTACAGGATCCAACCAGAGTATATGGTACCAGTCACTCCATTCTTGATCTTGTTTTCGTAAACAATTCGCTTACTGATTGCACCATATCTGTTGAACAGGGTATATCTGATCACTATTCGGTCCTCTTGAAATGTTTGCTTGAGCGCTTTTCACCTAAAAAAAAAGAGTTATATATTCACCTTTCAAAGACTTTTCACGAGCTGACGATAGCATACTCGACTATCTTGGCATAAACCTTGATAATTTCACTGGTACAAGTGTTGATGCCCTTTGGCTTAACTTTAAGCACTTATGTGAGTACTGTCTTGACACATTTGTACCTGCAAAATACAAGCGCCTTAATCGTGATAATCCGTGGATTAATAGAAAAATCATACATCTCAAACGCAGAATAAAACGAGTGAAAAGGGCAAGGCCGATTAACTGTGATGTCACTAATCTGCAGAGCGATCTTCGTAGCCTAATTTCTGAGGCTAGGGACAACTACTTCGCCGATACGCTTCTAAAATTTCTAAAACAGGACCCTCAAAAGTTTTGGCGCTACTTGACTGAAAAAAATAAACCCGTTGAGCAAATCATGGTGAACGACACTCCCTCTACTGACCCTGGTGTTATAGCGCGCCATTTCAATGAGTATTTTCAGTCGGTTTTTTCCGATAACCGTAACCATGATTATGTCCTTTCTACCGTATCAAACTGTCAATCTGAGTTCATAACTTATCACGGCATAGTTTCTTTGTTGTTGTCTTTAAAAACGAAAACAAGTGCTGGTCCTGACAAGATCCCAAATACGTTTTTACGACGCTACGCTGAGTCCCTAACCCATTTTCTTCTCATTATTTTTCGTACATCATACTCGAACAGCTCGCTGCCAGAAGACTGGCGTACTGCCATAGAAGTACCTGTGCACAAAAAAAGGGGGATCGCCTAGTAGCTAAGAACTACCATCCCATTTCCTTGATTTCTTCATGTAAATTGATAGAGCATATCATCTGCAGTCAAATCAATCAACTGCTGGATAGCCGCATAATTTTCTAACACAGTTTCAACATGGCTTTTGCAAAGGCTTATCAACTACGACCCAACTCGTTACTACCATCCATGAGTTTGCGCAAATCGATAGGGGAAGTCAAATTCATGTGCTCCTTTCGAACTTAAGCAAAGCTTTCGATAAGGTGCCTCGTGAACAACTGCTTTTTAAACTTGAACAACTTGGTCTTCCACATGGTCTTGTTAACTGGATTGCTGCATACTTATCCCATCGCACAGAGTCTGTTTCCGTCGGAGGCTGTCTCTCTCCAGTTCTGCCTGTAACGTCAGGGGTCCCCCAAGGGAGCGTTTTAGGTCCTCTTTTGTTCCTGGTGTACATAAACGATATTGTATCAATGATTGACGCAGGTCAACGATTGTATTATTTTCAAGGAAATAAAGTCGAGCTCGGATCAGTTATTGTTAGACCATAGTTTGCAGTTCGTTGTATCATTGTGTGATACCTGGAAAATGAAGCTTAATTCTGCTAAATCAACACTTTTACGTATTACCAAAAAAAAGCAACCCTTCGAATACATTTATAAGATCACGGACACCCCGGTTACTGTGGAGCGGAAATGTAAATATCTTGGGTGAATCATATCGGACACACTTTCATGGTCTCATATAAACCATATTTGTGCCTCGGCATCCTGGAAGTTGGGCTTCATTAGAAGAAAGCTGAAAGCCGCTCCGATTCAAGTTAAGCTACATGCTTACTATTCATTAGTAAGATCCAAGTAGGAGTATGCAAATGTCGTTTGGGATTCATTCACTCAGGAAGACATCCGGAAGTTGGAGATGGTGCAACGTCGAGCGGTTCGGTTTGTTTACGGAAAATATATAGCAGGCTGGATTCCCCGTCTCAACTTATACAGGCTAACGGAATACACACCCTTCAGACCAGAAGGAAATTCGCACAATTAAAATTCTTGTTTCATCTTAAACAAGGACAGACCCATTGCAATATATTTCCCCTTTAGAGTCAAGATCTACGTGGCACAGACATCAGTTTTCACTAACACCCCTTTTTGTGCGTACTAACATGTTTAATTTTAGCTTTTTACCCCGCACTATTAGCGACTGGAACGGCTTGCCTCTCGAACTATTTAACGACACCAACTTTGTACAAGGTCTTGAACGTCTTGATGATCAGCATGTTGCTTTGTTTATTGCTGCACGTTCATCCTTTTCGCATGGGCTTTAAGATTGTATAAACCGTCATACTACATCTGGATAGATCATTTGGTATTACTGCATGATTGCACTACATGCTGCTTGATAGTTGCTGTTCTTCTCTCCCCCCCCCCCCCCGGCCCCCTTTTTGTGTGTATATATATATATATAATATCCTGTTTATTTGCTAGTTGATTGTAACCTTTTTAATGTTGTGTTATTTGTTTGTTGTTGTATGTGCGAACGCATATGTTGTACCCCACTCCTACTTGGGCCTTCAATGACCTGTAGTATCCTCTTTAAAAAAAATCTGACAAAACCCAGTGAAATATTTCTGGGAATTTTCGCTTAGAGAGGACAAACACATGACCACAAAAACTGAAGCCAGCAGCAGCGCACACCACTATTCGGACACCGCTTGCAAAACCAACGCGGCGATGCTAGCCAAAGCCGGACGCGCCGGTGCGATGGCGACACGGAAAGTTCAAAGTGGGAAGCGATCGCGAACCCTTGGTGATACCGACGAGCCTTGGTGAAAGCTCAGGCTTATGATTCTAACATTTTTTCCCAAGCGTAGCGGGGCGAAGCGAGGGGTGTCCACGCGTAGCGTGGTCTGTTTGAAAGCCTAGCTTGAAACTCCAGAACAGGCGCCATTGAGCTCTTACTCTGTCGTCGGTTAGCAGGCGATATTTGGAAACTCGCGTCAGCTGGTGCTGGTTACAGACACTGCATTCGCGTGTACATATATCCAGGAGACGGTTTGTTGCCATGGTCAGTGCTGTGATTGGCCCGAGTCATTCAGGAGCATCTTTTGGAGCAGCAAGGATAACTTTTTGAGCACACACACTTTATTTCCACTCCTACCACTGCGTATATGTTTAGATTAATGTGTCGGTCTAACTAAATGATATCGACATGGGCGTCCGCAGAGGGGTGCAAGGGGGGGCAGTTGCCCCCTCCTGGAATTTCGTGAGGGGTGGAAGAGGGGGGGGAGCTGCATCCGCACCAGTTCAAAGGTACTCCGGCGGTTTTTTAGCAACCCAAACAAACTACATTTTCTGAATACCATGGATTCACTGTTCTCAACATGCTATTTAGTATCTGGAAATTAAAACTGGCTATTGAGAAAAGGGCAAATTTAAACGGCACAAACAAAGAAGTAATAATAAAGTGCCAAGGAAGTTTTGATTACGTCACCAGACCGGCGAAACTTGCTTTCGATGCGTTGTGCCTTTTTTCTGCTACACTGCGCTTCCGTTAAAATTTCCACGTGTTCTCAACGGCAAGTCTCACGGCTTAGAGAGGGTTTTAAAGAACTTCGGCGAATGATGACGAAGGAGTAGAAAATGTGTCTTCACCACGCTGCCGCCAGCCTCCGCAACGCTCCAAAAAGCGATTTTTCGACGTGCAAAATGGCCGTCCGGTGGCATCACCCGTGGGAGCGGAAAGCGCTATTTAGCAATTGTCAGAGATCAGTGGTTTGTAGCCCCAAATCCAAGGCGCAGCCGTGAAAGCAGGGAGTGAGTAACAGTGAAACGTGCTGAAAATAGCCAACATCGCCAACATTCCCCAAGGGGGGGGGGGGGGGGGGGGGGGGGGGGGTATGTATGCGCCCCTTTGGATAAAGTTCTACGGACGCCCATGGATATCGACAACTTTGCTCCCGACTGCCATGCAACATACCTCTTATTGCACGGCAGGTTTGATTCCCTCAAAAAGATAACCGGCCACAGCAACAAGATGCTGACTGCTAAGGACAGTCTGAACTGCAGTGGGAGAACAGAACAATATTAAGCGCAGACCGCATGGCGCGTTTTTCTACACGCGACAACGCGACGCGCTATGAACGCTCCCGCGGAAGCTGACGCGGGGCACCCGCATGCAGACAAAGCCAAGCACCTCCGGCCGCGCGTTATCAGCGTTGCCAGATAACAGGATTCTCAACACGCGATGTAAATGTTGACGCAAAAACTACAAAATGAGAATTAAATGAACAAATAAGTAAATAAAACGGGTTTGTGTGTCAAAAGAAAAACCTTTTCAATTTTTATATGGAAAATAAAAATTCTTTTGAACACCTTGAAATGAGCTGAATACGAAACAGCGTACTGTGCAGGATCACGTGATAGTTCGACCGACCCTCATTGGGCGAGAGCCGCTTCGACGCCTCGGCGCGCGCGTCTTGTTCTGGGTCGGCTAGAAACCAACGCCCCCGCGAAAACGCGCGCCCGCGCGCAGGAAATAACGTCAGTTTGACGCCGACGCGCCTGAATCGCGAGCAAAAACGCGCCATGTGGTCTGCGCTTTAAAGAAGCTGTGCAACGATTTTAACGTTGAAAGAATTGGCACCTTCTACTTTTGGCATTGTTTATCTTGTCACAAAGGACAGAAAACACACCTCCTTCCTTCAAAATGTTGCGATTCCGCCGCGTAATCGCGAGGCAAAAATTAGAATACTCCCCGACCTGCAGTCGCGAGCGGTGGCCATGAGAACCACACGGCATGACGTCAATGGGGGTCTTGTAGAAAGATAGCAAGTTGTGCGAATACCTGGTCGATAAAAGGTAACTTTTCTATCAATCTTGTCGTTCCAACATATATATAAATGCGTCAAAAACCTGGTATCATCGACAAAACTTTTATTATGCGGGTTTTTAGTGGCGCCATCTATCCTAGGTCCACAAAACCGTCAACTTTATCTGCCACCGCGAACATAGAGTTATTATCATGTACGCTAGAGGTTCAACTGGCGCTAGTGTCTATGCGACTTCCGTGACGCAAATTGAATCAGACAGCATCCAGTCTACTTTTGCGGTGCTCCTGTGCATTCCTATGGGAAAACGCGCGTAGTACATTTTGTCTCTTCGCCGGAAAACAACACGGAACACTTTGGTCATTTGGGTCGTACCGAATAGTATGTACCTTGATTGACATTGTAAAAGTGTAATTGCTTTAGTTAGTGTATTTTTCTTCATAAGGGAACGATGTTTAACTTCGCTACATTTCAGTCCGAAACATGTGTTCCGCAGTAGGTGTGTAAAAACAAGCGACGGTTCAGAGCAAAATTACAATCGAAAGGAATATACAGTGTGTTCAAGGTTCGCCAGCATCCCGGTGACACTTATATATTTCTAATATGCCAGTCCTGTCACTATATGAAATTGACCCCGTCGTGCATAAGCGAATAAAACATTCAAAAGGTAAACAATAAAGTATGATACTATGTGGGCTATGAAAGGTGTCTTCGTATCGTTTTCTCTGCCGGGCAGCTTTTATCGGGCACTCGTTCTCAAAGATTTCGAGCGTGCGGGTGATATTTTGAATGTAGAACAAGCATATTCGCACAGAGCAGAAAGAAGAAAGCAGTGCGTGTTTACTTATTTAAAATCAGAATATATTACGTGGCCTTCAATTTATTTTGATCGTACATGCCCGGGTAGTTACTGATCTTGTGTTACTGCGTAGTTTTTGCCATCTCCCTTGGTTTCCGGATGTCCTTCGTACGTTTGGCACGCATATCCCTCATGCTGAAAACCGCCGACGTCGTGTTCGCGCTAAGTGTCCGACAGTGCACATAAATACACGTACGAAGCCGTTTTAGCACCGTTTTTAATGCGATGAATTCGAATGAAAAACGCCGTAACTGACCAATTTTTCGTCGGCCTGACTGAGAAATGTTCCAAGCTACCTAGCACGTACAAATTATTCGGGATATTTGCTCTTATGACCGAGCGCAGGGAGAAAATGCACTCACGTTTTCCCATAGGAATGCATTACCGGAAGTCAATTTTCGACTGTTTGCTGTCTGCTTCAATTTGCGTCGGCACACTAGCGCCAGTTGAACCTCTAGCGTACATTATAATAACTCTATGACCGCGAACAGCTGCCAGAAGCCGGAGAGGGACGGAGGCAGAGCCGGACGGGGATGGACGGACCCGGATGAGACTTTCCTCCTTTCACCATATTGTTCGAGCTGCGCCAGCACGTGGTTACGCGGTCGCGAGCGGATGAGTTCTCACTGCCCACTGATGACTCTAGATAGCTTCACCGGAACCCCGCGCGACCCCCATTGACGTCACAGCGCACGTGACTCGGAAGATGGTGAAGAAGTTGAGAGGTGCCGAAAACCTCAATCTTTGTCCATTTAGAAAAAAAAAAAAAAAACAACTAGGACATGCAGGCAAAAGCGGCTTTTGTTTACTTCACAAAGGTCCAGACACAGACTCCCACATTATTTAAGCAAAGCGCTGAAATTGTTGCACAGTCTAAGCACCTGAATCGACATTTCATTAAAGGGACCCTGTAAGGACTTTTTGACTGGTTTTTAATTTGCACCGAACCTAAGCGCACTGAACGTAGTAACTTAATTAAACTTCTCTTTTCTCGAATTTCGCTTTATTTTAAAGTTATGGGCAAATTAAAATTACAAAAACAAGCAAAAAATAACCTCCTTCATGACGTCCTTGGTTGCTTGAGTGGCCGTGAACTAGAGGAGCGGTAGTGACTAGTGAGCTCAGCGAGCGCTCACGGCTGCCGCACTCCGTGTCGACGGCTCGAGAGGGCGCCACTAAAGCATGCTCTGGATAGGCTGTATGAAACGGGCAGCCAGGGCGGCTCGCATTGCATTTGCTGCGCGATTAAACACTAATTCGGCATGACACTTCATTGGCCACAAACGACAGTAAACACGGGGTAAAGGTCAGTTGATAACGGGAGCCACTTCGCGCTGCCACACCGCCAAAGGGCCAAACCGCAAGCCAAAGCCGCTCGCCCAAGGTCTTCGGAACGCTTGGAACTGGTCGGATCCTCAACTGAAGTGCCGCCGCGTACATCTGGGACCTTTCTACGCTTGCCGTTCGTCGGTGCCTGATCCCACTACACCTTTCTAGTATGCGCCGCCTTTTCCACCGCTTGGCAGGGGGTATGTCGACGGGTCATTTCTTGTTTCCGCACTTTATAAACTGCATTTGTTTCTTTTCTGATCTAAAATACTGAACAAAAACTACTTTTATAAATAATTGAAACGGCTCGCGCCACTTATATTTTGTATTTCGACAAAAAAGCTTTTAGCGGCTCTGACCAGTATAATA
The DNA here is from genome assembly GCA_013358835.2 of Ixodes persulcatus. NCBI lineage: Eukaryota > Metazoa > Arthropoda > Arachnida > Ixodida > Ixodidae > Ixodes > Ixodes persulcatus. Next base: position 102,289 of record JABSTQ010010498.1, read on the forward strand.
AGCCCAGGACCAGACTTCACATTTCGCGCGCTTTCGGCACCGCGGGTCGCCCCCGTTGCTGGTTTCCGCGTCGTCCGGTTAAAATATGACGCACTGAAATTTAGTTATACCGAGTTCGTTTCACACGCACTGGCACCGTTCGAGTTCTCTCCCAGAATGCATCGCACTCGCAAGGTGTTGCACGGAGAACTGGACTCAAACGAACTCGCCAAACGCACCGAGTGCAGAAGACTGATGCTGCCGCCATCTATGTTGTAGAGAAGGTACCGACCTCAAACCGAAACTAGCGCCTTTCTGTTCGGAGTGATGGGTGGGAATGCGAGACTGCAGTCGCTACCAACGTTTTTCGACAAACGTTGGTCACTACAACCTGTAGTTCCTGTAGTTTATAGTTGCGATGACTTCAAGCAACTCGGCTGTCGTAGAGATACTTACAGACGGCGTAAATTTCCGCAACCAGCTGTCTACAAAGCAGCTGGTTGCGATCTTTCAATTCTTATAACCGTTTACACTGAAGAAAACTGATGATGCTGTCCGAGCAGAAGCTTGATTCGTTTGAGCATGGTATTATGCGTGAACCACTGAAAGGGTACGGCTTAAAACTAGTCTGTTGGAATATCCAGCAAAAGTTTTCGTGGGACTTTTGATTTCGATCGTCATTACAGGTGGATCAGATATTAGCCTTGGTGAGGTCGTCGAGAGCGAGAGCTTTCTCGAACAAATTACGGCGGGGCAAGTTAGCTGACGTAGGTAAATGTTAAACATGATCATGTTATCCAAGCCTCGGGTGAAGTCACTATGTTTAGCTTTCTCTGATGCTTATTGGGCAGTCAGAGGTTTCTGCTGGGGGAGTTTTGTCGGCAAATGTTCAATTTTTCATCCGCACACAGATGAAAAACACGGGCCCCCGCCCGTACACGGGGGCCGCACACGGGGGCCGCCGATTCGTTTGTTCTGAACATTTCTTGACACACTGGTATATTTCAGCGTTTGTACGACAACAGAGCGACTTAAAACCTGCAAATAAAGGACGGTTTGTCAATTGCTTCCTTCATGAAATAGCAGACGCTCACAATTCAAGCTCGCGTTTGATTCCGTTGCCCGCGGGACGCGATTTCTATCAGAAAATCTACTTTTTTTTTTTTTTCCTTTCGGTTCCGCGACACATCGTAGCAGACGAGCCTTTTTCGTCTGCTCCCGCTCCTCGCCGGCCTCGCCGGAGGGAGGCATGACGGGATTGCGTTTTGGCGCGCACTCGATTTTCTCGGTGCAGCGAGTGCATGCACGCGTGGGGTGCCGCCGCTGAAACGAACTCGGAGAGTGCAACCGCTCGTGGAGTGCAAGCCGAAACGAACTCGCTTTACGCCGCGAGTGGGCACGCGTGGACACAAGTGCCGTGAAACGAACTCGCTATTACTCTCTCCACTGTACTCTCTCCGTGCCCGCTGGCTTGCCCGAACCCAAAGAGTCATGGAAACCGCAAAAAAAGGTAGACGCTTAAATATGACTTTAGGTCCTAAAGGTTGCAATAAAACTGCAATTCTTAAAAATAACAAAGATTTGTCGTTTGATTGTGAACACCAGTGCCATTTTATATGTAGAACTTTGTGAGAACAAAAATCTGCTTGCGAACGATAAATATTACGAAAATAATCCCTGGAGAAGGGGAACAAGAGGGCCAAAGGACAAACATAAATTTCCAAACACTGCTAGGTGACTGGTGAGCGACCGAAAAAATCCAAATTGTCCTGGTATCCCGCCAGGGACCTCTCCATTTCCAATGGAGCGCTCTACCAACTGAGCTAACCAAGAGTTAGACGTCAGTAGAGAAACGGGTATTATCAGCCGCCTTCGCATTAATTGCATTATCATCATAACCTTAAAATGCAGGCCGTTCAATCCTTGTTGGTGTTAGACTGGTAGCAGCTGATAAAACCCATTTGCTCTACTGACGTTTAACTCTTGGTTAGCTCAGTTGGTAGAGCGCTCCACTGGAAATGGAGAGGTCCCTGGTTCGATACCAGGACAAGGCGGATTTTTTTGGTCACGCACCAGTAACCTAGCTGTGTTTGGAGATTTGTGTTTGTACTTTGCCCCCCCCCCCCCCCTTCCTCGTTTCCCTTCTCCAGGAGTTATTTTCGTCATTCTTGTCCAGCTCGCTTGCACCTTTGCAGTATTTGCATGATCGTGATGAATATGCATCCTTACGATCCAGTCAAGCTCTATTAAAGTGATTAAAGTTTCTACCCACTGCCCCAGCTCATTTAGTTTTAATTTTCTCCATTCCGAATCATCGCAATCAAATTGAATCTGTACAGAATCGTGGCGCACGTTTTATTTTGTCTAATTTCTCACATTTTTCAAGTGTATCATCATGAAACTAACTTTACATCTTCCGAATCTTTCATTGCGTAGAAAATTATCTCGTTTGTCCTTATTTCACAAAATTTATCATCGCAACCAGCATCTAAGTGAAGAGCTTTTTTCTGAACCATCATATGTATCCCATCGAAATGATCATCACCCAAACATCACCACCTGAACCATCATATGTATCCCATCGAAATCATCATCAGTGGAGCCGATCAGAGCATATCAGTAGAAAAGGGAGTAAAGGAAACAGAGGAAATTGTGGGAAGAGAGGATGCAGGGGAAATCAGCTTTAGCAATATACAGGGCACAAAAACAAGAAATAAAGAAGGAACAGCTGTATGATAATTCAGTGGGGAGCTCTTTGTTGTTTGAAGCTAGAACGGGGGTGCTGCGAACGAAAACGTATAGGGCTAAATTTCAGGAAGTAGACACTCTGTGCGACGTATGCAACCGCGAAAGGGAAACTATAGAACATGTAATTTTAAGGTGCACGGGGCTTCGTCCCACACTCTTGGGGGGGGGGATGACTACGGATTTGGAGGGGGCACTGGGTTTTCCGGACATGGATGGACGAATGGATAGGGAAAGAATTGCGGTAACTAAGAGGAGATTGGTGGAAGAGATCTAGGGAAGGATAAAAAAAAAATACATATAAAAATAGGCAATAAATTCAATTTAAAAGAGAGGGGGGTCTGTTATAACAAAATTCATACAAATTAAAAAAAAAGAGAAGAGATGACGAAATGTTAGGCTAGGTGGCGCAAGCTGCCGCCCGTTACAAAGGGTATAGCCATTACCATCCATACATCCATCCAACGTTCCTTTCAGTCGCACGAAGTTCTTTTTTTATTCTTTTATCCCAAGGACTACTAACGACTGGAACCACCTGCCCACCTCCATCGCCACAATCACAGACGCTCCTGCGTTCAAGTCTGCCATTGAAAACTATTATGTTAACTAATGTGTGATGAATTCTATTTTTGTACTTTTGTTTTTCCCCCACTCCCTTCTGTAACGCCGTGTGGCATTGAAGGTATCGAAATAAATAAATAAAAACCTATATAAAGTTTATAACTATACAAGAGCCAACATAAAAAATAAACGCAAAGAACAGTCCATATAAACATCCTCCCAATACCCACCAGTTCCAGCATCACCCGAAAGAATTTCTAGAGGAGCCTTGCGCTTTCTGCTTTTTGTCAGCTCACCGTCTTGCCATCTTCAGCTTTTATTTGCATATATATACGACTACTTTGAACCAACACCTGCTGTTATAAGAAGATTCAAAACACTAACACACTGACAGTTTTTAATAGAATGAGAACAAGCACACCGTCCTTGCTCTGTAGCACAATTCACCAGGCTCAACAGGCCTAGAAAAATATCTCTTCATACGGCAGTTTTTGCTTTCCTGGCGATCTTATATCGGCGATCTTTATAGCGGCGTTATAAGAAAATACTCGTGTTATATAGAGGTGTTGTCTTACAGCTAGAGGCCCGAGCTCATAGCTTTATTGTTGGCAGTTGCTCCTGCTGAGCAAGAGTTTGTGCTGCCGAGGCACCCCCTTGAGCAAAAAGCTTGCACTAGTAGCCTAGTAGTGGCACTGCCATTTCATCTGATTTACACGAGAAAGGGCTGAGAACCAATTATTTGGAGAAAGTAATACTCCGTCCAAAAAAAAGCAGAATAGTGCAAAATGCACAAACCCATTACACGAGCGAACCTTCTTTTCGAGCGGAAATAAAGCAAAGTTATAAAGCTATTATTTATGGCTGATATTGTGCTCGAGGCACGGGATGCTTGCGGGCAGAGTCTCAGAGTCGCGGGCCGCGTGTTCGAGACACCGGCCTACAGTTTCAAACTGCCCAATAAAAACTTACTCCAGCATGCACAGGACTTTAAACAATTTTAGGAAATTAAAAAAGAAATGGTGTAAAACCTAGGACCAGCATTTCACTATCACAGTGGTTCTCAGCCATTGATGTTTCGCGGACCCCTTGTGCATCGGCTGAGATGATGGAGGACCCCATTCGTGGTGAAGGGAAGGGAAAGTATAGGTTAATTATGATAGTGATTTATTAAATGAAAAGAACTAATGGCTAGTGTGAAGTAAACTTTTCTTATTGACATATACACGAGAAAAGTCACCCGAAAATGGAAGCCCTTTTTCTCATTCTGAGAAAAGACAACTTTTCTTTCCGGGTTTGACTGATGAGGTTGGGCTTCGCGGACCCCCAGAGTGCCTTCGCGGACCCCAAAAGGTCTGCGGACCCCCATTTGAGAACCACTGCACTATCACCTTAAAACCCAGCACGAGAATAAAACTCTTCATACCAGGAATCAAAAATTTCTTTTTATTTAACATTCATCTCATTTGAAAACAACTCCTTGATATCACAGGAATTTCTAGATGAAATGGTTGAAAAACTGGCACACCTGTTCCTCAAATACACAACTTGAAACATGAATGAGTGTGACTTATGATGAGAGTGCTCAGACACAGAGCATCAATAAAAACTTCCAATGACTGTTGCTTGCAGCTCTAGAGAAGACTCCTACATGGATCCTCTTCCAATACCTGTAAAAGCAAAACATTCTGTCTAAGATTGCTATTTGTTAAGAACAAAAAATTAGGACTTTTGTGAAACTGGAAAGAAATAAAAAAACGCCTTTCTTACATGTTGCTTTTATACTAAATGCGCCATTCAAATTATTTGCAACCCCATTTATAATTAGTGTTATTCAATGTTATATCCAAGCAAACAAATTTTAGCATTGTTCAATTACCTTTTTTTTTCTAATTGCACTACTTTTTTTTACAACTAAAAGTAGTTTTACACAAAAGTGGCTATTGTGGTTGTAAGTTTCTGCAGCCTCCTAAGTTTGTATGCTTAATCTACCCAGCCAATTGCAGTGAAGTAGCACAAAATCTTTAAGCAAACACAAGCTTGAGCATCATTTTCAAATACTTAAGTTATGTTTCAGGCATGAGCCTTGAAACTAGGATTTCTGGAGTTAGATCACACCAAAAGCGAAATAGGAGCATGCCTCATATAGTGTCCATGAGTGAGAAAATGAATCTCTTAGACCTTGGTTTCTTTTATGCTGCTATTACAGTTTATATTAATTTTGATGCCGGTCATTCTATTATTACTTTTCTCAGCAATCGAAGAAAGATCCATTTTAAATACTGCTAGGTATGCAGAGTCTTTGTATGTCCCACTTTTTCACATTCATTTTTTCCTAGCAGCTGTTTGATCTGGAGTTGCACAATACTGAACAGCTCCCATTAAAAACCAATGTCATCTTAGTGAAGCAAATACTGCTTACATATCAAATTGCATTAAATGTGATTGTAAAACACAGAAAAGTTAACCAATAGCCAAAGGACCTTACTATAGGGTGTGTTCAGATAAGGCCAGTCATAGGGGTGTCATGCAAATTTTTTTTTTTTCAATTTTTATATGAGGTAGCAAATTATGTTCATACACCTAAGTGAACCTCACTTTTGCAAGAAACTTCCTTGGTTCTGTAAAAAGAAGTTGCGTCTAAGATTAGGTGGATCAAGGATTTTTCCCAATAGACCCTTTCCGGAATTCAGTCTGGCCACTTTGATCACTATCATCATCATCTGAAAAGTGGCATATGCGCTATACTAATGGCGGTTTTCTGTTTACTGATGAAGGAAGAAGCTGAAGATGCTCCTAAGCAGATGGTCCGAGGCCTACACATTCTAGACATTAGCGCGACGTGAAGCGGGAATTGGATGCAAGAGCTGCGTAAGCGTAAATTTCTAACTCGGTCCCAGTCAATAAACCAACACGCGGCCCTGACGTCACGCAGCTGCGGTGGCGCTGTCGACGGCACTGCGCATGCGCAGACACGACGCTTCACGCGAATTCGGTCTCTGCGCACGCGCAGTGCCCACACCTGGTGTGGGCAAACGCGGGCTTGTTTGTAAACAGCGTGTTGGTCTATATGTTAGTAGCACACACTCGGCTTCAAAGCCCCTTCATGTATAGAACTCTCAAGGCATCTATGTGGGTTGGCGCTTCGTTCTGACTGCTTGCATCTTTTTCGCCATCGACACTGAAAGAGATTGAAAAAGAACTGTACAGTGAAGGGCACATTCTCGTCTACCGCTGACTTGCGAAAGTGACGGTGCCCCATAAAATACTGCAGACCACAGGTTCATCGCCGCCATTAGTACGGTAAAAGTTAAACTGCCATTTGAGTCACCAGATAGCACTGAATTCCGGAAAGGGTCTATTGCACACAGATGCAACTTTGAAGGACACAGGAATAAAAAATACCACTTTCTAGAACATAAATATTTGTGTATAAAGCACGCCAACTGGTCTACATGAAGTAGTCAAATTTATTTCATTTAAGTTTATATTTCAAGTAAACTAAATGATATACTTGGACTCTTGTGCAAATCTTTCATTATCAGGCATTTTTCAGTGATTTTTTAACACATCTTACGATTATGTTTTAAGCTGTAACTTGTTTAGAGTACTTCATCCTTTGTTTACTCTTAACAAAAAAAGTTAAGGATAAACTAATCAGGGTGTCTACCAAATTGTTTTTTTCAAATTCCCTGACTTTTCCAGGTTTTCCCTGACTACCTTAATTAAATTCCCTGACCCACACCCACAAACAACTACTGACACCAAAACGCAATATATTATAGATAGACACTATTCACAACATAAAATATTTTATTTAAGTTAAATAAAGCAACTGTCTTCACTCTTGAAGATGTTTGGAATACAGCATTGACCAGGGCTTACTGTTTCAGGGAGTTAATTTCTTCGTCAAAACGAAAAGCCTGCAATTGCGCTTCGTTTAGGACCCTTTGCTTCTTTTGTTGAAGCTCCTTGACTAGAGTGGCCACTCTCTTCTTCTTCCTTTCGGCTTCTGATGCGTCCAATCTCTCTTGCCTCTTTCTTTGTAGCTCCTCCTTCCACTGGGCATTGGCACCACAAACCATTTGCAGCATCCTGTTCGTAAGATCAACTTTGGCCACCCCTCCCATTGCTGACACTCCATCATACACCACTCTTTGGGCTATCAGCGACTCTTCCTTGAGGTTTTCAACAAGGCACTCTTTGTTCACAGAAAAACCCCGTTCCACAGCTGCGTTGCCATGAGACAAGCAGAGTATTAGCTTGACAAACGAAAATAGCTCTTTGTGGTCCCGGGAACACAACTCAAACAAGAGGGCGTCCAGCCTCTGCTCTTTCCTGTCAAAGTCCTTCAATGCCGCCTGTACAGAGCTGATTGAGCATATATCTACATAGGAACGGTGGGTCCGCTCTGCTTCCAAGCCAGTCATCCACTGGTGCTCCGTTAGCACCTCCAGTGCAATGCACAGTTGTTTCTCACCAACCTCCGGGGACAACGCACTAGCCGGATCCAAGCAGCTTGCACCTCTTGTCAACTTGTACTTCAAAGGTGACCTTTCCATCACTTTTTGGGAACACCTCTTCACGAAGGAAATACAGTCTTTTTTTGAAGCCGAGCACAGTCAGTTGCGATGGTTTCTGGATCTTGCGAAGCTCATTTTTAGCAGCAAACCCAATGTCGAATGCAGCAGCTGCAATGAAGTTGTCAGGCTTCTCCAAGTCGATCCTAAGCAGCTTGGAAGATGTGTTGGCAGCTTGTAGGATATCTTTCTTGAAGACTCTAGCCAGCAGTGACCGTAAGAGGCGATCCAACGCAGGGGCAAGGAAGGGAAGCATGGGCTTGTCTGTCTGGAATTCAGCCAGAAATGGCTCAAGTTCTTCAGAAATCGAGAGCATAAACGCCAATTTCACTGGCAGCATCTGGTCACCTACTGCCTTTTCAACAGTGCTGTAGCTAGCACATGCTGGCTTTTTTTTTGCTTCCTTTGAGCATTCCACAAACTTAACCAAGTCTGGAATAACATCAAGCGCTCTCGAGATCACCTTGTTATTCTCCAGCCACCTCACTGAGCAGAACTTCAACGGAAACAGAGCACTTCCCGTGAAGTGGATGTAGTCTGCCCGACGTGCCGGGACACACTTGAACAGGTTATAGCTCCCACGAAGAAACACTACCAGATCCCAGTGCGTCGCAGTGTGACCTGCCTTGAATGCACCGTTGACGACGTAGAGTCCACAGCTTCCAATGTCCAGGATCTGGTGATTGGTGTCGGAGGCTCTAAGTTCTTCTTTGAGGGACCTCAGAAACTTCAAATTTACATTGGGTCCATCCATTGACACTTGTAGTATCTTTGTCTGCTTAATGACTTCTGTGCCTTTCCTGAAAGCAGATGCGAGGTCTTCTGCGCAGGTGTGCCCCAGGAAACACGAAGTTAGGTAGCGTGTTTTTACAGTGGCGTCAGTTTGGTCCCAGTACCTGACCAGTACATCCATTTGTTCCCTCTGGGTTACTTTGTTCAGTGACTCATCAAAAGCAACCACCAGATGTGGCACGCTAGAGAGGCTTGCTAGCAACTTCTCTTGAAAGTATGGACCGATACCATGACATAAGGTGTATCCCACTTTGTCTTTTCCAAGCTGCATTTTTCTGGCAGTCTCACACGTGGGGAACATCAACGGAAACAGCGAGGCAGATGCTGCCGCTGAACGGAAAGATCCATGAGTCATTATAGTGTTCAAGCACCACATGATCTCGGCCTTTGTGACTTCATCCTTCAATAAAAATCCACTCACCGACGTCTTCACAGACGGGCTAAGAGCTTCCGTGGCGGTGGATAGACACACTGCCGGAGCGCTACAAGCACTAGCGCTACCTCCGGACAAAACGCCCGTTGCTATCGCGGAAGGCAAGTCCACATTTGACGCAGTCTTGAAAAATGATACGATTGGGGTCTGGGAAACGCTTTGCAAAGATTTCATAGCAGCTTGATGTTTCTTACCCTCAACATGACTAGTAATCGCACGTTTCCCCATGTTGCTCAGGGAGAACTTCTTGCAGCACATTGTGCAGCGAGCACTATTTGGATCGCTTGGAACTGGCCGAATCCAACTCGCATTCGTGGATATGTCCGGGTTTGTCCAGTCGAGGTTGAAGGAGCACTTCTTCAACAGCGACATAGTCACTTTCACGTATCTCCACTTCAGGAAAATAACACAGTAGAACGCCAAACCCAAAGTCACAAACGCACGTGGCAGAGCTCGCAGAGTGCAGGCGTTCAGTTGCGTTTACGGGGACCGAAAACATATCTGACAAACGAATGGATCGCTAGGCGCGCGTGCGCACGCGCGCCTCTCAGAAGGTAGATGAACCGACGGCTGTTCTCTTCCGAGTGAGTGGTGACTCGCGCCACCTAGTATCGGCTAGAGTAACTGTTTCTCCTCGTACTAGAAGAGCAACACCACCTGACAAAAGTCACGAACTAAAGAAAATGGCCGCTGCTACTCTGCTTCACTAGTAACTGTGAATAACTCTTTAGCCGCCATACTATAGCATTGCTACTCTAAAGTGTAGCTTATTTAGTGGCTTTAGAGTGTACTAAAAGAACGACGAGCCGCCAGCTTCGCACATGCTCTCGTGTGAAGCGCAGCACATGAAAAATTGGGCGGGTCGCATCGCGCCTAGGGGCTCGCGACGCCGCACTTGACTGCGCTCATGGCTATGCCTGCCCGTGCCCGTCGCTTCTAGCATAAGGGGGCGTGCATGGGATAAATTCCCTGACTCGGCAATCTTTTTGGAAATTTCCCTGACAATTCCCGGTTTTCCCGGTCGGTAGACACCCTGCTAATGTAAGCGTTTTTTGCATTGTTCCCTCAAGTTTTGTAAATATTAAAAAAGTCCAAATTTTTCAGTTTTTGTGCAACAATTAAAAAATAAATATTCTCAATTTTCCCTAATCTTCCCTCAGTGAACCCTTGAAAACTGCATAGCGGCAACGCCGAGAAGCTCAGGAGAGGAGGTCATTTAGACTGTGTTGTCTGCTATCGCTGCTTGGTTCTCGTTGGCAGCATAAAAACAAACATTGCTTCCAGTAATTATTTTTATGCTTCCGCCAAGTCATTCCTACGCACTGACTAGAAGGGTTTTACTTTTGAAAAATCGCTTTGCTTTCTAATGTAACACCAATTTTACGCAATCAAGCAAGAAATTTATGGTGGTTTGCGTGCCGAACGACGAAAACCTCCTTTTTTCCGCCAATTTGCCTTACCAGCGCACCCCCTATAGTTCGCTGGAGTCGCAAATATGTTGCAGTCAATCACCGTTGGATAGTTTCTGCCTCAAACACTAGTGGCATTTGAGCACTGCACCCACAGTGACCATACTTGGTCGCATTATCTCCAAAACACCATAAAGCCTTATAAAAGAAAAAAAAATGTTTTTTTTTTATTATTAGTAGTGTGGTTAATATTGCCTATGAAAATTTAAAACTGCGATGCCCTTAGGATGTTGTGCTCGGTTAACAGCTGTGCACTGCACTAGATTCCCAGGGTAGTATTCTCATGTGGGAAGTTTGCCGACAAAATGATTCAATTAATTTATCTACACAACACTACACTCGGTTTCCAATTACGATGAATTGTCGTTACGAACCATCTCAGCCAATTTAACGTATCAAGTGACAACGCGTCACTGCACCGCCCTCAAAGGTCGCGTGACGATCTCACGAGATTGGATTGACTTGTATGGTTCGTAGCATCGTCATTGGTACAGCGTAAGGTAAAATGGAGCATACGAACAGGAGACGTTACGGAATTTTATGCCACAACCGATGGCGGACGTGGCGAGGGCGGAACAACAACAAAATGCGTTTAATAAAAGGAAAAAAAAAAAAATGGGGGCATTTAAAAATCTCTAACGTGAAATTAGAGCGCACCTCTGACACGCAAGCGCAACTTCGGGCTTAAACTTCGCCAAAATTACCTGGAACACAGGACATCTATTTCAGTCAATAGACTGAGCTTACAAATCGTCTTCATTGTCAAGTACAGTCGAATCTCGTTAATTCGAACACGCTTAATTCAAACTTTCAGTTTATTCGAACTGACGCTGTGGTCCGGACTACACTATATGTATTTCAATGTGCGAAAACGCCCAGTGAGTCGAACGCTTAAACGTCCGCGCCGGTTAATTCGAACATCCCGCGCCGCCGAGCATGCCTTCAGGAGCGGGCTAACTCGGAGCCGTATATTCAGCGCCTCCAACGTCTCCAGTTCCAAATAACCAAGACAACCGATCACGTGGTGACCTTGAATGCTGCGATGAGCGGTGTGGTGCTCTCTTGCACGGCGACGGTGCTGCGCTGCTGCTCTTCGGCGCAAGTGCGACACTTCTGTTTCTTGCCTTGCACTCGCGCAAGGCAAGTTTTAATTTCCATCACCTATGTTACTTTATACAATATTTTATCCCCCGGCAGCATACACGATTGAGGAAGCATAGAGCCTTCCACTGAGTGGTGCCAAGGTTACCCGACTGCACTGGCATTACAAATACCAGAGGCATCACTAGCGCGACAGCTGGTTTTATGAAACAACCTAGCTTTCCACATTTTCTTCCCTTTTTTACTTTGTTCTTTAGATGCAACCTGCTTTGTTCTGCCCCTGCCATATCCGCCGTCGGTTGGAGCATAAATTCCATAACGTCTCCTGCTCTTATGCTCCGTTTTACCTTACGATAAACCACAGAGAATGCTACGAGCCATACAAGTCACCCCAATGCCGTGCGAGTGTCACGTGACCTACGAGGGGGGCGCAGTAACGCATTGCCATTGATACGCTGATTTTGCTGAGGGAGCTCGTAACATGTGCTACAGTACATTGTATTGGGAAATGCAGTATAGTGATGTCTAGAGAAATAAATCTAACCAGCTTGTCAGTAAAGTACCCACATTAACGTACTACCTTGGGAAAGTAGCGCAGAGCAGCAAAACCAACCAAGTACAAAACCCTCGGGGCCGAACGTGCCACAAAGTTCAGTTTCCATAGCCAATGTCAGCCACGTCACTAATAAAAAAAAAAGAAGAGACATTTGCAATTCCCTGTAACGCCGAATTAGGGTGCAGCTCTAGAGGAGGAGGAGGAGGGAAGGGTACTGAGGGGAGAAGGTGGAAAGTCCCCCACAAATAATGTGGGTGTGGATCGACGTGTGCTTAACGCAAGTCACAGAAAATGCACATCTTTGGTGAGAGCATCGAGTGTAAATTAATGGCGGGAATTTAGCGGGGCAATTTTTTCCCCAAACTTTAGCGGGGAATTTTTTCCACTAGATTTAGCGGGGAAATTTTTTCCACTACACTTCGCGGGGAAAGGTTTTCCGCTTAAAAAATTTTCCCCGCTAAATCTAGCGGAAAAAAATTTTTAGCGGAAAAGATTTCCTTGCTAAAAAGTTGTTTCCGCTAGATTTAGTGGGGAAATTTTTTCCGCTAAATTTAGCGGGGAATTTTTTTCGCTAGTGACGTCACATGTGACATCACTGATGACGATGACGTCACGTGACATCACTGGTGGTCCTTGTGACACCATGTGTGACGTCACGTGACATTGTGATGACGTCATCGTGACGTCACGTGTCCCATAATGCACCGCGTAATTACGCCGACGGCGACAGCGACGCCGCTCAAGCCGGAAACGGGCGCCTAAGAGCTGCGCTCTAAAAGGCCACAGGTTCATTTTGTATAATGGTACACGTGTCTGGAAGATAATGTGACCTAGTTAGGCCACTGTGGATTCGGTGCTAGAGTACCACTAGTGGATGAGACAGAAACACTTCAAAGAATTTGCATTTCACGATGCGACAAACACGCGGGAATTCGTTACAAACTCCTGTGTCGGACGTGGCGAGGGCGGAACAACAACAAAATGCGTTTAATAAAAGGAAAAAAAAAAAAATGGGGGCATTTAAAAATCTCTAACGTGAAATTAGAGCGCACCTCTGACACGCAAGCGCAACTTCGGGCTTAAACTTCGCCAAAATTACCTGGAACACAGGACATCTATTTCAGTCAATAGACTGAGCTTACAAATCGTCTTCATTGTCAAGTACAGTCGAATCTCGTTAATTCGAACACGCTTAATTCAAACTTTCAGTTTATTCGAACTGACGCTGTGGTCCGGACTACACTATATGTATTTCAATGTGCGAAAACGCCCAGTGAGTCGAACGCTTAAACGTCCGCGCCGGTTAATTCGAACATCCCGCGCCGCCGAGCATGCCTTCAGGAGCGGGCTAACTCGGAGCCGTATATTCAGCGCCTCCAACGTCTCCAGTTCCAAATAACCAAGACAACCGATCACGTGGTGACCTTGAATGCTGCGATGAGCGGTGTGGTGCTCTCTTGCACGGCGACGGTGCTGCGCTGCTGCTCTTCGGCGCAAGTGCGACACTTCTGTTTCTTGCCTTGCACTCGCGCAAGGCAAGTTTTAATTCCATCACCTATGTTACTTATACAATATTTATCCCCCGGCAGCATACACGATTGAGGAAGCATAGAGCCTTCCACTGAGTGGTGCCAAGGTTACCCGACTGCACTGGCATTACAAATACCAGAGGCATCACTAGCGCTACAGCGGGTTTTATGACACAACCTAGCTTTCCACATTTCTTCCCTTTTTACTTTGTTCTTTAGATGCAACCTGCTTTGTTCTGCCCCTGCCACATCCGCCGTCGGTTGGAGCCATAAATTCCATAACGTCTTCCTGCTCTTATGCTCCGTTTTACCTTACGATAAACCACAGAGAATGCTACGAGCCATACAAGTCACCCCAATGCCGTGCGAGTGTCACGTGACCTACGCGGGGGCGCAGTAACGCATTGCCATTGATACGCTGATTTTGCTGAGGGAGCTCGTAACATGTGCTACAGTACATTGTATTGGGAAATGCAGTATAGTGATGTCTAGAGAAATAAATCTAACCAGCTTGTCAGTAAAGTACCCACATTAACGTACTACCTTGGGAAAGTAGCGCAGAGCAGCAAAACCAACCAAGTACAAAACCCTCGGGGCCGAATGTGCCACAAAGTTCAGTTTCCATAGCCAATGTCAGCCACGTCACTAATAAAAAAAAAAGAAGAGACATTTGCAATTCCCTGTAACGCCGAATTAGGGTGCAGCTCTAGAGGAGGAGGAGGAGGGAAGGGTACTGAGGGGAGAAGGTGGAAAGTCCCCCACAAATAATGTGGGTGTGGATCGACGTGTGCTTAACGCAAGTCACAGAAAATGCACATCTTTGGTGAGAGCATCGAGTGTAAATTAATGGCGGGAATTTAGCGGGGCAATTTTTTCCCCAAACTTTAGCGGGGAATTTTTTCCACTAGATTTAGCGGGGAAATTTTTTCCACTACACTTCGCGGGGAAAGGTTTTCCGCTTAAAAAATTTTCCCCGCTAAATCTAGCGGAAAAAAATTTTTAGCGGAAAAGATTTCCTTGCTAAAAAGTTGTTTCCGCTAGATTTAGTGGGGAAATTTTTTCCGCTAAATTTAGCGGGGAATTTTTTTCGCTAGTGACGTCACATGTGACATCACTGATGACGATGACGTCACGTGACATCACTGGTGGTCCTTGTGACACCATGTGTGACGTCACGTGACATTGTGATGACGTCATCGTGACGTCACGTGTCCCATAATGCACCGCGTAATTACGCCGACGGCGACAGCGACGCCGCTCAAGCCGGAAACGGGCGCCTAAGAGCTGCGCTCTAAAAGGCCACAGGTTCATTTTGTATAATGGTACACGTGTCTGGAAGATAATGTGACCTAGTTAGGCCACTGTGGATTCGGTGCTAGAGTACCACTAGTGGATGAGACAGAAACACTTCAAAGAATTTGCATTTCACGATGCGACAAACACGCGGGAATTCGTTACAAACTCCTGTGTCGAGGTAAAAGATATCGCGGATTGCGGACGCAGCAGATTCGCTTTACACATTGCGAAGGACACGCGGGAACCTGCCGCAAACTCTCGTATCATGTGAACCGATAGCGCAAATCA
This sequence comes from Ixodes persulcatus, assembly GCA_013358835.2. Taxonomy (NCBI): domain Eukaryota; kingdom Metazoa; phylum Arthropoda; class Arachnida; order Ixodida; family Ixodidae; genus Ixodes; species Ixodes persulcatus. Next base: position 117,615 of record JABSTQ010010498.1, read on the forward strand.
CGGATGCACCACATTTGCGTTTCACGGTGCAAAAACATGTGGGGACAACTTGTATGTCACGGGAACCGATACCGCATGTTCAGATCATGGACAGAAAACACAAGACCCGCTATGAGCTTGCGTGCCACAGGAACGAATACCGCAGACAGTGGGACGCGTGAACCAGCTACGAACTCTCTTGTCACACGTACCGGTACCGCAGATCGCGAAGATGACGCGATTCCCATTGGACATTGCGTGATGTCCGACAGCTGGTTTTATGACACAACCTAGCTTTCCACATTTTCTTCCCTTTTTTACTTTGTTCTTTAGATGCAACCTGCTTTGTTCTGCCCCTGCCACATCCGCCGTCGGTTGGAGCATAAATTCCATAACGTCTCCTGCTCTTATGCTCCGTTTTACCTTACGAAAAACCACAGAGAATGCTACGAGCCATACAAGTCACCCCAATGCCGTGCGAGTGTCACGTGACCTACGAGGGGGGCGCAGTAACGCATTGCCATTGATACGCTGATTTTGCTGAGGGAGCTCGTAACATGTGCTACAGTACATTGTATTGGGAAATGCAGTATAGTGATGTCTAGAGAAATAAATCTAACCAGCTTGTCAGTAAAGTACCCACATTAACGTACTACCTTGGGAAAGTAGCGCAGAGCAGCAAAACCAACCAAGTACAAAACCCTCGGGGCCGAATGTGCCACAAAGTTCAGTTTCCATAGCCAATGTCAGCCACGTCACTAATAAAAAAAAAAAGAGACATTTGCAATTCCCTGTAACGCCGAATTAGGGTGCAGCTCTAGAGGAGGAGGAGGGAAGGGTACTGAGGGGAGAAGGTGGAAAGTCCCCCACAAATAATGTGGGTGTGGATCGACGTGTGCTTAACGCAAGTCACAGAAAATGCACATCTTTGGTGAGAGCATCGAGTGTAAATTAATGGCGGGAATTTAGCGGGGCAATTTTTTCCCCAAACTTTAGCGGGGAATTTTTTCCACTAGATTTAGCGGGGAAATTTTTTCCACTACACTTCGCGGGGAAAGGTTTTCCGCTTAAAAAATTTTCCCCGCTAAATCTAGCGGAAAAAAATTTTTAGCGGAAAAGATTTCCTTGCTAAAAAGTTGTTTCCGCTAGATTTAGTGGGGAAATTTTTTCCGCTAAATTTAGCGGGGAATTTTTTTCGCTAGTGACGTCACATGTGACATCACTGATGACATCATCAGTGACGATGACGATGACGTCACGTGACATCACTGGTGGTCCTTGTGACACCATGTGTGACGTCACGTGACATTGTGATGACGTCATCGTCATCGTCACTGATGACGTCATCGTGACGTCACGTGTCCCATAATGCACAGCGTAATTACGCCGACGGCGACCGCGACGCCGCTCAAGCCGGAAACTGGCGCCTAAGAGCTGCGCTCTAAAAGGCCACAGGTTCATTTTGTATAATGGCACACGTGTCTGGAAGATAATGTGACCTAGTTAGGCCACTGTGGATTCGGTGCTAGAGTACCACTAGTGGACGAGACAGAAACACTTCAAAGAATTTGCATTTCACGATGCGACAAACACGCGGGAATTCGTTACAAACTCCTGTGTCGAGGTAAAAGATATCGCGGATTGCGGACGCAGCAGATTCGCTTTACACATTGCGAAGGACACGCGGGAACCTGCCGCAAACTCTCGTATCATGTGAACCGATAGCGCAAATCACGGATGCAGCACATTTGCGTTTCACGGTGCAAAAACATGCGGGGACAACTTGTATGTCACGGGAACCGATACCGCATGTTCAGATCATGGACAGAAAACACAAGACCCGCTATGAGCTTGCGTGCCACAGGAACCAATACCGCACACAGTGGGACGCGTGAACCAGCTACCAACTCTCTTGTCACACGTACCGGTACCGCAGATGACGCGATTCCCATTGGACATTGCGTGATGTCCGACAGGAATATGTGGTGGGCGATGTTTTGGAATTTTTATGTTACAATATTTAGCCTGGAAAACGGAATGGGCAATCTCTCGGGGAAGGGCGTCCTTTTAGGATTTTACGGTAGATATGAAAGGGTTGCGAAGAGGCTAATTTGCCATTTTATTTCACTCGAGATATATACTTAAATGAAATAAATTTAACCACTTCATGTAGACCAGTTGGAATACTTTATACATAAAATATTTACATTGTAGAAAGCGGTATTTTTTATTCCTGCGAATAAGAATTTTCCCAGTTGCATATGCATGCAACTGGGAAAATTGCTGTTCCACATCCTCTCAGATACAATTTTTTTTTGTATGAAAACAAGAAAGTGTTTTGCAAAGGTAAGGTCCATTTTGTTGTATGGACATATTTTGCCACTTCATATAAAAATTTAATTGAAAACAAAAAATAGCAATGATGTGATTGGCCTAAGCCATTTTGGAGCACCTTTCCGGAGCAGCCAAAACAATGTTTTGGAGCAGCAAATGTGGCTTTTGGGGCAACCAAACAGTGCTTTTGGAGCAGCAAGAGTGGCTTTTGGAGCAGATATGTTTAGAAAAATAAAAATATTTGTTTCGAGCGCTGTAGAAACGAAGGGCACTTCGTGATGTGTTCTGATGCGACGTCTTGTGACAGAACTCGCTGCCTACGTTTTTACTGCAGAGACATCCCAGAAGTGTAGAGTGCTGTAAGTGTTGCCGAGCAATTCCGAAAAACCGCTTGCCACCGTTTTACTGGTTCCTGACATGCCAGATTTAGCGTCAAAAGTAAGCAAACATAAAACAATGGATTGCAAGCGTCCTGGCTGGTGCCTCTGTCGTGCAATCATGTTCGCATGCACGTGAGGGCAACTTCGGCAGGCTTGCAGTTGCGCGTGTCTCGTCGTGCGAGCGGAGACAACGGCTGTTCGATCGAAACCGAAACCATGCCACTCCGCTCCGTCGCCAACAGATTCTCAAAATTGTATGCAAATTGTAACTGTCGAGCATACGACAAAAAGCAGTCCAGCGCCACGTGCTTGGTACAAGCACTCGCCACTGGAGAATCAAGGTACAAGCTATACACACACACACAAAAACAAACCTGAGCGCAAAGACATTGCGAGCCAGGGTCAAAAAGTTCTTGGAGCGCTTTGTGCAACGACTGAACTCGAGACAAACAAGCGCGCTGTGCGGGTTCAGCGTTCAGACATTGCCTTTTTTGGTTCAGCTCACTTCTCTTCACCAACCTTTCTTTCGCGGCAGATTTTTCACGTACTAGGGTCCCTCTCGAAAGAAAGCCCACCTAGAGAAACCTAGGTAATCAATATTTCGACACAGCAGTCTTTGAGTTAAAGAGGGATTTTTGTGGTAACGTGTTATTTAAACAAGAACAGGAATGTTGATGAACATGCGGCAATACTTAGTTTCATTCTAGAAAGCGCCTATCTGCAGCGACGTGGGGACGGTAACACCCGACGTCGCGCGACCACGGTGACTGGAAGGCAGGGACCAAATATAGTTTTCCCACAGCCGTTGCTTTCGGAAGCGAGTGCTTCAGCTCACAAAGTAACTCCCGCAGCGCAAAAAAATGTGGTTTCGTTTCACAGCACGACGGCATGACTGGTACCCGGCATGCTAGCGTCGGAACGCCCGCACAAACCCGCGTCCATCGCTAAAAACATTAAAAAAAAAGAAGAAAACCATGCAAGACCGGATGGACAATTGATGCAGAGTACCTTGTGTCAAGTGGCCACTTGTGCCACTTAACACACGCCTGTTCAATTACGGTACTCAGTTTAGTTTCGGTTTTTAAAGGCGACCGAAATTGGTTTTTTGGCGCAGGCTTGGCGCAAATTACTAATATTTCGGCAAAATGTAGCAGGATGTAGCAGGGTTAGCCCCTTGGAGCAGTTTGGCGCAATTGGCGCAGCAATCACATCATTGAAATAGGCATGAAAGCAAATTTATGACTGTCCTTATCTAAACACAGCCCATAATAGAAATGCCAACGATGTCCTCACTGTTGAGTAGTACATAGGAACAAAAACCCAAGTCCCATGCAGTGGTGCTAGACCCGACAAATAATGAAAAAAAAAAGAATATTGTGCAAAGAAGCACTCGGCAAATGTTGAGTACTGATCTACTGGAGGCCCTGCATTTATCCCAACAGATTTTGCTGAACTTACACTCCTCATTGAAAAAGGAGGGACAATGGATGGTTTATTTTGAGGTTGCTCAGAAACTCTAATGCACTATAGTCCGTTGCAACCTAAGAACGAAGGGCGAGGGTAAGACGGGCCGGGGAGGAGGAAGCAGACGTAACGCTAAAGAGAGAAGGAGGTTTCCCCCTCTCTTCTCCAGCGTTCCGTCTGCTTCCTCCTGCCCGGCCCGTCTTACCCTCGCCCTTCGTTCTTAGGTTGCAACGGACTATAGAAAGCATGATGCAATCAGCACCGTTAGCGCACTTCTTACCAAGCACCGGTGCACTATGGAGAAGCAACATCCCTGGCACTCACTTCCGTGGGTGTTGCATGACTGCAGCGTGCTCAGCAAGAAGCACGCTCTACAGAGCTAACACCCTACGCTCAGAAAAACATCAACATTTATCTCAAAGTGAATAACTAGGATTCCGTCTATTCCGAGTTTATTTCTCCTGAAATTTGGAGGGTGTTTTTCGGAGTTCATTTTGAGATAAAAATTCTGTCTTTAGCGGAGTTTATTCTTATTAAATTCCCAATTCTCGGAAATTCTGAGTTCATTTTACTGTGTTCCCAGTTTAAAAAAGACACAAAATAGAGACCGGGTGTATAACTGCCTGTCCCGAAGGAACCTTGACAGGCTTTTGAGTTTTCAAAAGAAACTCAAGTGGCATCTTCGCAGGACCACTCACCCTGGGCTCTTATGAAGTTTACTTGAATTTATTTTGTCGTAGTGACCTTGAAATTACGAGTTTGTGGGATAAATTTTAATTTATAGAACATTTACCGGTGAGAGTTTTATGGATTCGTCCGAAAACACGGAACCCTACAAATAATGTTTTAATTGTAACTACTATTCGGAAATCTGCACAGTCCTATACAGTCACTCAGAGCCCTGTTAAAGGACTCCTGAAAAGAAAAAAAGTTTTTTCTTTCTTTAAAGTATAGTTACGACATGCGTGTCAAAAACAAAATTTTGTGCGAAAAAAAAAAAAAAGTTTTAGAGCAATATTGACGGCGAGAGATTTATTTGAAATTCGATGTGCGAAGTCCACGATATCACTGGTCATTTCGGAATGGCCATCTCGGTCATGAAGGCGAAGACGATCGACCTCTCCTCCAAGCGCCCGAAATGCCGAGAGAGAAAACGAGTGGAAAGGAGGTGACTGCCAACTAAATCACGTCTCGCGCCGTCAATATTGCACTAAAATTTTGTTTTTTCCGCGTACAACGTTTTTTTTACACGCGTGTCCCAACCAGATTGTTTAAAAAAAAAACACTATTTTTTCTTTTCAGGGGTTCTTTAAAGGGATGCTGGACCAAACATTTCAGTGTCCAATAAGCGGCGCACTATCTTTCCACAAGTCAGCAGCCGCCAGTGTGCGCGAACACACGCAACGAAATCGACGTCATTATATCCTTCATTCATGCTAAATAAGCTTCAATGGGGGATATGATGATGTCAATTTCGTTGCGTGTGCTTGCACACACCGGCGGCGGCTGACTCATGGAAAGATAGTGCACCACTAGGACACTACCCAAAAGGGTCAACATTTGAACCTTTGGCTTAATATAAATGAAATTTACAGCATATGCTGGCAGGTGAAAGGCAGAATGCAGTGCAAAGTTTCATCTCTGTACATACATTGCGAAATAAATTAGAGTTTTTTATCAGATACACACCGACATTGTTTAGGGAAACTATCGTTAAAAAAATTAATGTAATACCAAACATTTTTTCTTCACTAGATATGCAGCAGAATGCCCGGTAGGCGCAGCTGTGAAAACAAAATTTCCAAAAAGTAGCCTATTTTATGCTAATATCACGGTGAAAAATCAAATAAATTTCCTGCCTTTTAATTTGTCGACAAAATCTTAAAGGAGCTGTGCAACGATTTTAACGTTGAAAGAATTGGCATATTATACTTCTGACATGGTTCATCTTGTCACAAAGGACAGAAAACACACCTCCTTCCTTCGAAATGTTGCAATTCCGCCGCGTAATCGCGAGGCAAAAATTTGAATATTCCTCGACCTGCAGCCGCGAGCGGCGGCCCTGAGAAACAGAAGGCATGACGTCAATGGGGAATCTTGTAGAAAGATAGCAAGTTGCGCGAATACCTGCTCGATAAAAGGTAACTTTTCTATAAACCTTGTCGTTCCAACATAAATATAAATGCGTCAAAAACCTGGTATCATCGACAAAACGTTTATTATACGGAGTTTCAGTGGCGCCATCTATCCTAGGTGCACAAAACCGTCGGCAGCGGAACAGCCGCCAGAAGCCGGAGGGGGAGGGGGCCGGACGGTTATGGCCGGACCAGGATGAGACTTTCCTCCTTTCACCCCATTGTTCGCGCTGCGCCAACACCTCCTAGAAATAAGGCCGTAGCGTTCCGAGCGGTTACGTCACAATGTCGGAGGAAGGAAGGCCATGGCGCAACTACGTGAGAAAATTTATGCCATTGACGCATATCGACGTGAAAAAAATGTTTCTTCTCGAGCGGCGCGGTGGTGTTCGTGCGCGTTTATCCGACATTAATATACGTTTTAAAAGCGCAGTCTGGTACAATTTATTATATATATAATATAAACGTAATATACAACGCGTTACCAAGGTTGAAAGTACAAATTTTATATTTATGATTATCCCCGTAACCGCGGGACTACGCACAGTCCCGGAGCTCCCCACTTTTCGAATGAGCCGGCTACGAATTTCCGATGCGGACATCTTCCCTCGTACTGGCTACGATTCTGGTAAATTTACGTTGTGTGTGAGCTGCTGACTGTCTGAAAAGGAACACTGAGACATTTCAGAAGGGAAAGGAACCGGAAAAAAATCCAGTCATCGACTAATCGCCGCAGGGAGCGCACACGAGCAAGAGATGGGTCGACAATGTTAAGCCTCTCGTCCTACACTGCTGCTCTTGTGTGTGTGTGTGTGTGTGTGGTTCTTTTGACCCTCCTACCCGTCGTTTTTTTTGTTGTCACCACAATCTCGGGTAGTTTTTTTTTTGTGTTCGCTCGATACTACGGCATTTACGTGGATTCGCGAAACAAGTCCTGCTAGAGTTTGAGCGACGTGTGTGGCAACTAGTCAACGATGACACTGGTCGATGACCTCTCTCTCGATAGAGAGAGACTTCTTGAAGTTTGCATTCAAATGTTTTCGTGATGGATCTTGTGGGACGTATGGATACGATCGACAGGTGAGAAACAACTTATTTACGGGCTTTCTTGGTCATGTAAGACGCAGGTAAAGTGATGCAGTCGATTTTTTTTTTAAAATCTCGCGATAGAATGGAATTTTGTTAAGGTAATAGTTATACTGTATACAAAATAGGTTATATTTTGTTCTTAGGCTGCTTGAGCCCATAGGAAGAAGTAAATTTGTTGACTGTAAATATTAAGTTTAGTACCCCTGCCACACGGAAAAGTTAATATATTTTGATTAAATAATATGGGATTTAATCAGCTCACTGTTTTGGAGTGATTATAAGAGCGTCGCAAGCTGATTTGTCGACCCCATATTGTCATTCGATCGAAATTACATTAATTTTGATACAGTGACTGCACACGATAACATCGCTTACATGATCGTAAGTGACACTTGTCGAGCTGTGTCCACGTTGGTTACGTCTTCCCGATTTTTAACTGATCTGTAATGCTGCGTCCAATCACTGTGTCTCGCCGGATTTATGACGTCGCTACTGCCTCCGCCCAAGCCCTTGGACACGCCCGAAGATGCCTGGCAGAGTTGGCAGGTCTGGAAAAGTGAGTTTGAACTCTTCGCTACCGCGACCCGCCTTACATCGCAGCCCAAAGAGGTCCAAGCAGCGACACTGCTTATGACGATAGGCCAAGAAGCGCGGAGAACCTACAGCACGTTTTCCTTCGACAACGAAGAAGAGAGGTACGACGTCAGTCTCCTGATAGCCAGATTTGAAGAGTTTTTTCGACCAGCATCTAACCTAGCATATCATGAATTTCGCTTCGGAACGCGAAACCAGAAGGAAGGGGAGACCTTCAGCGTGTGGCTAACAGACCTAAGAGTACTAGCCAAGCGATGCGAGTTTGGAGAGCTGGAAGAGAGTATGCTTCGCAGCAGGATAATACTGGGAGTTCGAGACTTGAAGTTACAAGAAAAACGTATTTCGGACAATCCGACCTACGGCAAGACAGTTGAGATTTGCAAAGCTCGCGAGCACGGTAAAGAACAGTGCCAAGAGATTCAAGGGTCATCAAAACCACAGGAAATTAGCTCCTTAGTGAAGACCAAGGAACCAGTTTGTCCGAAATGTGCCTTCCAGCATCGCGATGATCGATGCCCAGCGCTAGGAAAAAACTGCATGAACTGCGGCAAGCCAAACCATTTTGCCAGAGTATGTAAAAGCAAAGAAAACAAGCAAGCGAAGAATAGAGCGAGCTACAAGGTGCGCCCGATAACGACCGAAGATTCAGATGATTTCTGGTTAGAATCCTTGTCAGTGAACACAATTGCGGAAGAAAGTAAATGGACAGTCACGGTCGACATAGAAGGCACTCCAACGAAGTGCAAGCTAGACACCGGCGCGACCTGCTCAGTCATCTCGGCGGGTAAAGTTAGACAGATAACTTCGAAGCCGTGCCAAAAGTGCAACGTCGTGCTGAAAGCTTTTTTGGCTTTCAAAAGAATGCGTCCGAGAAGATTCGGTTGTGTATATCCGGGAATGAAAAAAGAATCGAGACAGACTTCTTTGTGGTTGAAGACGATGTCACAACCACGCTCAGTGGTGATGTCTCCGAAAGTTTGGGTTACGTTCTTCGTCTGGCTACCGTAGAAGAGCAACTATATGAAGCGGCTGAACCATACCGCGATGTTTTTCAAGGTTTAGGGCAACTTAAAGACGTCATCTACCACCTCAAGCTCAAGCCGGGTGTCCAAGGTTCAGTGAAACCGGCCAGACGTGTTGCAGTTATGCTGCAGGAGAAAGTGAAAGCTGAACTGGACCGCATGGAAGCAAACCAAGTAATCGAAAAGGTAACTGAACCAACAGAATGGGCAAGCTACATGGTTGTAGTTGTCAAGAAAGACAAAGTTAGAATATGTTTAGATCCGTCAGACTTAAACAAAGTTCTGTTGAGGGAACACTATCCAATGCCAACCTTGGAAGATATCGCTCCAAATCTGAGTGGTGCAAAATATTTCTCCACGCTAGACACTGCTTCCGGTTACTGGCAGATTAAGCTAGCAGACGAAAGCTCTAACATTTGCACCATGAGCACCCCATATGGGAGGTATAGATTCCTAAGAATGCCCTTCGGAATCTCAACAGCTCCTGAGATATTTCAACGAGCCATGCACCAAGTATTGCAAGGGCTAGGAGGGGTCTCAGTTGTTATGGACGATATTCTGGTATGGGGACGAACCAAAACGGAGCATGACGAAAATTTGAAACGCGTGCTGGAGAGGTGCCGAAGCTACAATTTACGGTTAAACAAGAAAGAATGCATGTCCGTTTTCGTCCTCGTCATCCCCGCGAGGCAACAGAGGGAAGTACTTTCTGTGCTGCACTCCGCGCATGGAGGCATCGGGAAAATGAAGTCAAGAGCAAAGTCCGTGATTTTTTGGCCCAACATCGGAAGCGACATTGAGCAAATGGCAAAGAATTGTGCCGAGTGTCAAAAGTATAAACCTAAAAATGTGAAGTTGCCATTACTCAGCCATGACATCCCGAAATTGCCATGGCAGACCATCGGAATCGACTTGTGCTACCACAATGACAAAGAATTTATTGTTGTGGTTGACTTTTACTCTTTCTTTTTCGAAGTAAGAGCCCTCGACCACTCGACTGCGAGCAGAGTCATCACGGTCTCCGCAGACATCTTCGCGGCACACGGCCTGCCAAAGACGCTGTGCAGTGACAATGGTCCGCCATTCAACAGCCAACAGTTCAAGGACTACCTCCATAAGATGGGCATCACGCACGTCAAGTCCAGCCCATACCATCCACGCGCAAACGGTATGGTGGAACGCGCAGTGCAAGAGGCAAAGAAGCTCCTGAGAAAATATGCATATGGTGGTGTCGAATATTACACCGCATTACTGGAGTGGCGCAATACTCCCAGGGATGATTATCTCAAGTCACCTGTGCATCGGCTGATGGGACGACAGACTAGAACCCTTCTACCAGTCCAGTACCCCGAGTCACCTGGAAGCCGAGCATCGTTCGACCGCAAGTTGTCCAAAGACGTCTACGACATATCCGGGAGAAGCAGCGGATACTTCTGACATGGTTCATCTTGTCACAAAAGACAGAAAACACACCTCCTTCCTTCGAAATGTTGCAATTCCGCCGCGTAATCGCGAGGCAAAAATTTGAATATTCCTCGACCTGCAGCCGCGAGCGGCGGCCCTGAGAAACAGAAGGCATGACGTCAATGGGGAATCTTGTAGAAAGATAGCAAGTTGCGCGAATACCTGCTCGATAAAAGGTAACTTTTCTATAAATCTTGTCGTTCCAACATAAATATAAATGTGTCAAAAACCTGGTATCATCGACAAAACGTTACGGAGTTTCAGTGGCGCCATCTATCCTAGGTGCACAAAACCGTCAGCAGCGGAACAGCCGCCAGAAGCCGGAGGGGGACAGGGCCGGATGGGTATGGCCAGACCCGGATGAGACTTTCCTCCTTTCACCCCATTGTTCGCGCTGCGCCAACACCTCCTAGAAATAAGGCCGTAGCGTTCCGAGCGGTTACGTCACAATGTCGGAGGAAGGAAGGCCATGGCGCAACTACGTGAGCAAATTTATGCCATTGACGCATATCGACGTGAAAAAAATGTTTCTTCTCGAGCGGCGCGGTGGTGTTCGTGCGCGTTTATCCGACATTAATATACGTTTTAAAAACGCAGTCTGGTACAATTTATTATATATATAATATAAACGTAATATACAACGTGTTACCAAGGTTGAAAGTACAAATTTTATATTTATGATTATCCCCGTAACCGCGGGACTACGCACAGTCCCGGAGCTCCCCACTTTTCGAATGAGCCGGCTACGAATTTCCGATGCGGACATCTTCTTCCCTCGTACTGGCTACGATTCTGGTAAATATACGTTGTGTGTGAGCTGCTGACTGTCTGAAAAGGAACACTGAGACATTTCAGAAGGGAAAGGAACCGGAAAAAAATCCAGTCATCGACTAATCGCCGCAGGGAGCGCACACGAGCAAGAGATGGGTCGACAATGTTAAGCCTCTCGTCCTACACTGCTGCTCTTGTGTGTGTCTGTGTGTGTGGTTCTTTTGATCCTCCTACCCGTCGTTTTTTTGTTGTCACCACAATCTCGGGTAGTTTTTTTTTTTTGTGTTCGCTCGATACTACGGCATTTACGTGGATTCGCGAAACAAGTCCTGCTAGAGTTTGAGCGACGTGTGTGGCAACTAGTCAACTATGACACTGGTCGATGACCTCTCTCTCGACAGAGAGAGACTTCTTGAAGTTTGCGTTCAAATGTTTTCGTGATGGATCTCGTGGGACGTATGGATACGATCGACAGGTGAGAAACAACTTATTTACGGGCTTTCTTGGTCATGTAAGACGCAAGTAAAGTGATGCAGTCGATTTTTTTTTTAAAATCTCGCGATAGAATGGAATTTTGTTCTTCGCCGTTATCCGTTTGCTATTGCGTCGACATATGTAAATATGTGTGGTAACATTCTAGTTTTTACTGGAAGGTAAATAAGTTTGTGTGATTATTGAAAGTATGTTGTTTGTGCTTATGTGTTTATTTATACTAATGTTATTTTGTTGCCTTTACTGCGTTTATACTAGAATCTTAACTGTATTAAGGTAATAGTTATACTGTATACAAAATAGGTTATATTTTGTTCTTAGGCTGCTTGAGCCCATAGGAAGAAGTAAATTAGCTGACTGTAAATATTAAGTTTAGTACCCCTGCCACACGGAAAAGTTAATATATTTTGATTAAATAATATGGGATTTAATCAGCTCACTGTTTTGGAGTGATTATAAGAGCGTCGCAAGCTGATTTGTCGACCCCATATTGTCATTCGATCGAAATTACATTAATTTTGATACAGTGACTGCACACGATAACGTCGCTTACATGATCGTAAGTGACACTTGTCGAGCTGTGTCCACGTTGGTTACGTCTTCCCGATTTTTAACTGATCTGTAATGCTGCGTCCAATCACTGTGTCTCGCCATTTTGTCGAAATATTTCCGTGTAAAATATGCATTCCTACAGCAATAATTGCGTGACTCAATATTTTCTACCTAAAACAATCACGTTTTTCTATAGACGTCCTCTACGCATACCTCGTGCCATTTCGTATTGATTATTTAGCGGTGTAATGTTTTGCCCGTGTAATAAAGTGTTTCTTAGACACGTAGCAATGTGCAGCTTTCATTTGAGCTAATAAGACACGCGTACGTGACAAAAAGCGCGTTACGACGGTCGATCCACGCGCGTTGCCTTCGCTTCGACGCGCGCTCTTGATGGCCTTCCTTTGCGACGTCACGAGAAGAGCGCTACGGCCTTCTTCTCTAGGAGGTGTTGGCTGTGCCCGCCAGCACGTGGTTACGCGGTCGCGAGCGGATGAGTTCTCGCCGCTCGCTGATGGCTCTAGAGAGAGAGCTTCACCGGAACCCAGCGCCACCCCCATTGATGTCACAGCGCACGTGACTCGGAAGATGGTAAAGGAGTTGAGGGGTACCAAAAACCTCAATCTTTGTCTATTTTTAAAATAAAAACTAGGACATGCAGGCAAAAGCGGTTTTTTGTTCTTTACTTCAGAAAGGTCGAGACACAAACTCCCAAATTATTTAAGCGAAGCACTGTTACTGTTGCACAGCTCCTTTAACATCTTTTATAAAAGACATCCACAAAGTAAAACAAACAATGCTACAGCTGCATTGCCCATTAAATTCCACTTAAGAAAAATTATGAGCGAGCCTTTCCTTTTCCCCCGTTACGAAACAATAGTTTTCCCAAAGAGAAATTTATGCCAAAAAGTGGAATGGAGAAAACGTGTTCAAAGTGCTCCAACCTCTACCTTTTTTTGAGCGTCCGTGGACCCAAAATAATTTCAAACAAAATACCCATACAACCATAACAAATGAAACTTTCCGAGAATACTCTCTAGATGTTGTTCGATCTAAATATAACATTTTTAGGGATCAACTTTTTTGCAAAAGTTTCTTTTTTCTGGTAGTGCTTTTTCTTTAAAGGGGAACTGAAGTCATTTTTGAAAAAGGTCGTTTTTGATCTTATATTGTTTAAATGAGTTAGTTCCCACATATACCAAGTCCTATATTACAAAACTACCTATTCATCTCAGGGCGATAGAAAAGCATGTAGACTCTTTTCTCGTGGATTACATTGTGTGGACCAATGAAAGCCCTACAATACGTGCAGATTCCGAATGATTTCATTATACAGTAGAATCTAGATAAACGGAAATCGCTTAAACGGAATTGTCGCTTAAACGAAACAACTATCGCGGAGTCGTTTGGTTTTGTATTCGTGTAATGTAAAAATATTCCCGTTAATCGGAACTCAAATTCTCGCGCCTCCGGGTAAACGGAACTGAAAACGAAACTATGTCGCCGACATATTTTTCGCTATCGCAGAAAAGAAAAATAACTCTCGAGTAATAAAACAGTATTATAAATGTTCTTAATATTTATTAGCTTTATTGCCCAAAATTAGCATGTACGCATGTTTTTTTGGAGTTTTCTAATTTTTACGCGTAGGTGGCTATGTTGGGTAGGCTTGGCTCAACAGGGCTTCTGCTCGCATCTTAGGCCTAGTGTCCTACTTTCTGCGATGGCGGCCACGAAGCGACAACAGCGTGCGCTCACGTTAGAAAAAAAGATTGAAGTCATTAATGATTTCGCTAGCGGTTGCTTCACGAAAACGGCGCTTGCAACGAAGTATGCCATTCCCAAAAGTAGCCTGACAAGGATTCTTCACGACAAGGAAAAGCTGCGGAGTGCGTTCAGCAGTACGCAATTTGGACCAAAGAGGATGAGGCTGCGACTCCCCGAACACGAAGAGCTTGAGAAGTGCTTGGCGTTGTGGCTAAGAAGAGCCCGGAGTGAGAACCGTCTTGTCATTGAACCCATAATGTAAATATACAAAAGCAGCAATTTGGTGTTTTTGTTCATTATTTTTCCTTCTACATTCACTTGCTGGTGTTTACAAATTGTGCACTTGTGGAAACAGCATTTAAGCTGGCATTCAACATTTTTAGTGTACCTACACTACATACTCTCAGTAAATGAAACTCCCGATAAATGGAACAGATTTTCCTGGTCCCTTCAGGTTCCGTTTATCGAGATTGTACTGTAACTCGTTTTCAAGAGAGTCAGATAGGTACACATTAGGATAAAACTACCCTCTTTCTCACCAAGCGAAACCATCGCTTGAAACTCGCCGACAAGCACCCTTCGTCAACCACTTCACTCTGGAGGAAATTCTTCCCAAACAGGACGTGTTGCGATCATTGAACGCGCTTTTAATGAGGAAATAGGTTACGCATGGTTGTGGTTTCGGGTTTGTTGGGATGCTTAGAGCGTCCAGACTGAGTTGTCACCACAAAAGGACGATCTCAGAATCGACTTCAGTGCCCCTTTAAAAGTATTTCAAACCCACATTTAAAGAATGATGCAAGAAAATTAGGATATCAACGCAGATTGTTCCGGGGCTACCCAACAGACGGCGAGAGCCCGGTTTCTTGTCGTAAGCACCCGCTAGCAACTGCGGCACACCCGTTCGCACTTGGATGGGTGAGGCAGTGCTCCGCCCTTTTGCACTCACCGCCCCTGCCTGCCAGGAGGCTCATGGGGGGCTCCCTGGGCCGCTGCACGTTGGGCTGCGTCCTGGGAAGGCGCGGCATCTGGACCCTTCTCCTGCTCAGGCACGCCCAGGTCGGTGCCCCTGCCCAGGCCCGGGGAGCGGCCGGAAGGCGCCAGGAACTGCGCTGCCAGGCGGGGCTGCTGGGGCGGCCTCGAGGGACGCCCGTCTGCGGGGGGGACGAGGCGAGGTAAGTGTGTGGGTGGGCGCCCGCAAACGGAATTTGGGGGCTTGTTGTGCAGAACCGACGAAGGGCGTCTGGCACGCAATGGCGAAGGGCCGAAGGTTCATTTAGACCGCCAGGGAACCTTTCGACCTGGGGCCGAAATCTCGGCTACACGGCGCCCTCTCCGAAACGAGCCTCCGTCGGATGCGGGCGCCTCGGCCGGGATTCCAAACCGCCGCTTGCAAATCTGTACGCCGGCGCCTGGCCTCCGAGCCACCGAGGCGGCCGCCCACAAACACAGACAGACGGATCGGGAGATGGATCAGAACTACTGCAGGGTGTTTCTTTTCAAGGCGCTACAAATGCGTTTTCATAAAGCTGCAAAAACTACACTAATGCGGCCCATGCAGGTGCGTCATACAGCCAGGGGTGCATAATATGGAGGGATAATTGTCACAATAAGTGGGGTGAATGAACTAAAATTTGTCGCTTAACTTTTTAATTTTTAAAGATAAAAATGGTTCCAATCAGAAACTTTCGGAGGGTCACCAAAAAGCACTAAATATGTAATTAAATTTTAGAAAGACTCGTGGCATGTGGGAACTACTGTGGTGAGCTAAAGTTATCGCTCATGCAACAGACAGCGCCTTTCAAGAATATAGATAAAAGGGATACGAAAAAAAAAAAAAAAAGCAAATGAACAGGTAATCATTATCAAAATTTTAAAAACTCGCGAGACCAAAAGTATTCACACACACCTCGCGACATACACAGCAGCCTTCAGAGCGTGACATTGAAAACAAATAAACGATACACAAAACCCTATCCCTCCGAGTGCACCAAGGTGTGCAGCAGCTACAGTCAAACCCACTTATAACGATGCCACATACGACAATGTACCACTTATAATGATCAGTTTCTAGAGTTCCTAGACTGGAAATGATCACTTTCTAGTCCAGATACAACGATAATCGGTTATAACGATTGAAATTTTGGATTTTCTCATCATCGTTATAAGTGGGTTGCACCTGTACACCTAAAAATAATTATAATATACTGCATTAACTTCTGCCTGGGATTTATCATGCAATCATATCAGTCAAATGAGCCCGGCGTTTCTAAAGCAGTATAAAAGGCATTGTTTGATAAAACTGAGACTACAGTAGAAGGTAATTTGTTCCACTGGCACTCTGGTTTTGGAAAAGATGAACTCCTAAAATCCCCAGTCTTGCACCTATATTCGCGCACTTTATGAATGTGATCCACACGCATGGATAGGTAATACGGGGGAAACAGGTAGGTTTCATGTGGAATGCCAGTCTGGGAGTGAAAAATACAGTGTAAAAACTTTAAACGAAGCCTTGCTCTGTGGCATTCCAGTGTATTCCATTTCAACATTTGTCTCGAGCGCGTTGCGCTAAACTCTCTATCCTTTAAAGATCCTCCTAAAGCATACCTAGCCGTTTCATTTGAACTTTTTTTCACTTAATTTTTATCTAGACTAGTTGGGGGGGTCCCACGCAGTGCAGGCATATTCTAATATAGGTATCACAAGCGTTTTATACAATAGTTCCCGCTTAACCTGTGGAAAGTTACGAGTGTTTCAGCGCAAGAATCTCAAAGATTTGCTGATGCTGATGCCAGCTCAAGGAGGATGTGGGGCAAACACCTAAATACTTGCAATCTGAAACTGCTTTAAAGAAATGTTGTTGATATCGTAACAAGAACAGGGGGTTTTTGTTTTCTAGAAAAAGTCAGGCACACGGCTTTGTCTAGGTTCAACTTCATCTGCCATTTTTCGCTTCATGCATTTATAGTATCTAGATCGCTTTGAACGATGAAATTGTCACTATCACATGTTACTTCTCTATATACTATGCAATAATTTGCAAACATTCTCATGCATAAAGTGACAACCTCATTAATACCTAAATTAAAAATAATAACGGTCCTGAAACTGACCCCTGTGGGACTCCCGACGTTACTTGGGCAATTCTCGATTTACTTCCATTTACAACAATATACTGGCATCTTACGTGCAAATATTCGAAAATCCAGGAGATACCTTGATAATTGATATTATAATGCAATAACTTTTCTATACTGTCGAGACCGGTTATAACGAAGTCAACGGGAATCGGAAATCACTTCGCTAGGTATATCCGCTATTTCGTTATAACCGACTTCGGTTATAACGAAGTGTAAAATGGAATGGGAAATCGTGATCGCTTCGCTGTAGCTACTATTTCGTTATAACCGGTCTGGACAGTAGTAAGCTAGAGGTCAAGAAGGTAGCAGCAAATGCCCCTCAAAGGGGTTCATATATCCCTCCGCCACCTCTGCATCCAATAGCTTCCCATAGTGTCCATGACGGCGAGGCCAAAGTGGGAGGAGGGTCTTGCCTTCCTGTAAATATTTGCCTTATCGTTGTAGAAGTCGCGAGAGGGAGATTAGAGTTTTCCCCCATCAATGGAAACAAATACGACTTTCAGGGGTTAGGTTCATCCTCCGATGGATACAAAAGCTACTTTCAGGGCTCGGTTCCCTCTCCGATGAATACAAAGGTCGCTTTCTTAAAAAGTGGGGGTCGGAGACAAGTCGGCATCCCTCTGTAGCCAATATCTATCCATTGAAGCGGCACAAGGGGCATTTCCAGTGAACTATTCTTTCGACTGCGGAGCGATTTGAAACGGGTGCATCATGCTTGTGGGAGGAGCTTCTCCTACCTTCTTGACTTGTAACCGACTATAGGCAACCGGCAATGCAGTTTGGCACTACACGTTGCACCATCTAGCTGCCGCAAAATAAAGAAACTGGGTAGGCCAGGACAACGCGGGTCGCGGGGGCTGCGGGTGGGCGCATTCGGAAACCACGTGTGAACGTTGCATTTCAGATCGGCGTGAGCCTTTGTGGAACCATTTTTCGTAAAAGTAGTTCTCAACTTCACGTTTCTATGACATCACCGAGTTCCTGTGACATCCCGCCTACTCCTAGAGTTTTCCCAAAAAATAAACATCGCTACTGCTGCGTGAAAGTCGGCCACAGTCGCGAAGGTGACTCAAGCGTCAAACTTCACCGCTTTCCTTCGAGATCTTGGGAAGCGACACGGCGACAGAAATGGATTACTGCAGTGCGACGCATCAAGTAAGTGAATTTTACAGAAACTGTTGGGAAGTGAACGAAAATATATGTGCAGGCTTGGAAAGTGGTCTGACAACCTCGTTTTGCAGACTACTCGGCAAAATAACATATTTATACAAATTGTTTTACGAGTCGCTTAGACAGCCACATAGGGAAATGCGGTAGGAACAATCGAGCCGATTGTTGCTTCGCTGCGACTGTCGAGAATCGGGCGATCAGGTCTTCAAGCGAAAGGCCTGTCGGCCCGTTTCGGCACTCCTAATGCCATTCGGCACGCACGGTCGCAACCAAAACCTTCCAAACCTGCGAGTTTTCAAATAGTGGATTTTCGTAGCACAAAGTTTTGTTTGTTTCGGCAACCAAATTTAATGCTGAGTCTGGTAACAAATGTGACGGCATGCAGAAAGCGGGATGCTAAAGCTTTTTTTTCCGAAAAAGCTTGTGCGAAGCGTAAATATCCTTTTTACACGCACACTTTGTTGCCTGTCGCCTTTTTACACCCGGCTTTGCAATGTGCGTACGGTTGTCTAGCATGCAGAGTTTGGTTCTAATTACCCAAATTTTATTCTAGTGTGTGTGGACGTGAGGAGGAGAGGACGGCTGAGCGAGCGGGGGCCAGCCGGCGAGGAAAGAGGAAGAGCGTGCGGCACGAGGCTGGGGCAGAAACGATAGGGCCGTTCTGGCAGGGCCCAGGGCAATCCCCGGGGGCATTCCACGAGTGAGGTTCGGATCAGGACTGGCGAAAACGGCGAGCCCTGGCCATACTGGCCTGAGCTACTGACGATCCCGGAGTGGCTCCGCAGCGAGACCCTGGCTGTGATAGCCCGGAACAGCTAGCCTACGCAGCGCTGGCGTACGGAAAGCACGATCCGCAGGTCTGGACACAAACTCCGACTGCGAGCTCAGAACAACGGGCTACAACTATAGGGTCGGCGGGTCCGGACTGCGGGCTCTCGAAGACGGGCAACCGGGTAGTACAGTAAACCGATGTGCTGCCTTCTCGTTGTGTTGAGTCACTTCCTGGTAGACGAGCGAAGCACGTACCGATCGGGTGCCGATTATTATATAGTGGTGAAGACAACTCAAACTGGTTTCCAAATGACAACTCTAAAATACGATCTAAACACTTCGACCTATCGAGGCTCCCGATGGTCTTAAAAAAAAACGCATAAAAGAACCAGGGACACGGCGCGCACATACACACGAGGACTGCTGAAAGTGGGGTTGCCGCCGCTCGCCCCGGCCCGACGGACGGACTGGCCGCCCCAGTAACACACACGCCTCTGCTCGTGGCGCTGAATGCAGCACTCTCGTGGCGCCGCCTGGCCATTGCCGGCTGGCTATAGCAATACCTTACGAGGTCTGCCGACAGTATCGCTAAAATCTTGCGCTACTGATAACTTTTCTAGCAATAACTTATCAAACGTTTTACTCAAGTCCAAGAAAATACAGTCGACAGTTTTAAGGTTATCCATTGCCTCGGACAAATCGTGAGTAAACATTGCTAACCGCGTGACGCGGGACAACCCCCCCCCCCTCCGGAAGCCACGTTGTTTCGGATTCAACAATGAATGAGCATCGATATGTTCAACGATAGATGCGTATAAGAAATGTTCTAGAATTTTACGAGAAACAAAAGTCAATGAAATAGGACGGCAATTTAAGAGATTGTTACGAGGCCCAGATTTATGGACTGGCATGACAGAGCACAAAGGCCATCTTCCAATCATCTGGTAGAGAGCAATCATTCAGTGACTTTTCAAAAATAATTTTCAGGTTGTCGCCGAACAAGCGCAAGATTTTAGCAACACTGTCGGCAGGCAATCAGGGCCTCGTAACAATGTCTTAAATTGCCGTCCTATTTCATTGACTTTTGTTTCTGGTAAAATTCTAGAACATTTCTTGAAACATTTGAAACATTTAAGCGCACCAATAATACTGCTATCTTATTTATATTCAACGATATATTTTCCACGTAGAACACAGCTGGTGGTGGTGTTATTTGTATGCCCGATGAAACCACAGAACTAAAGTAAGTGTTAAAACATTCTGCCTTCTGAGAAGCGTCAGTGATTACGTCATTTTTCGCACGAGACAGAATAGACATTATCTATTTTTATTTCTTTTTACATATTTCCAAAGTTCTTTAGGGTTCTCTTTGATTTTAGACTGAAACGAGTCAAATAAAAAAGATTTTGCTTACGCTATCTCAATGTTTTGCTCATTATTCATCATTTTCAGTTTTTTTTATGTTTTTAGTCGATGGATTGTTTTAAAAGCGCATTAGACTCTTTGTTTTCGCTGTATTAATTTTCATAGCTGTTTTGTAAACCATAGCTTACTTTTATTTTGTCTTTGGTCAAAATCCACGAAGGGGAAAAAAGATCTTGCAGTTCCAAAACCTTTCTCTTAAAAAGTACCCAGAGTTTAGTTAAAGGACAGGATTCTGTGAGTGTTTCAAAAAGAACAAAATATGCATAAAGTGCAACATTCATTTCAGGAATGTTAGCTTTTTTGTAATAAAATATACTGTAAACGACTAAATTTTCGCGTACTCAATTTTTCGCGAATCGGGCCAAAGCTGAAAATTTGAAATTATTCGCGGGTTCAAATTTTCGCAAAGCAAGTGTAGCTTCCGTAGCGTTCACATATTGCCCGAATTGTTCGCAGGACGTATTTTTCGCGAATTGTAGGCGATTCGCGAAATTCGCGAAAATTAGGTCTCTCAAAAATTTAGTCGTTTACAGTATGTCGACTTGCCCTATCGCACATTTTCACATCCTCCAAATTCATTTCACAAATGACAGCAGTGTGATCACCAATTCCCGGTATTACTAAAGTAGACCTCACCAGATCTGGCTCATTTGTAAGGAAAAGGTCAAGAATGTGGCCCCCTCTAGTGGGTTCTAACACAGTTTGAGTTGACGAGAACCAATTCACAAAATTTGCAATTACTACAGTTGGCTAACTGCAGTAATGGCAACCCATGGACTAGTCCACGGGTTGCCCCAGAAGATACTTTTTGCTGGTGCCAGTTTAGACAGGGCAGATTGAAATCGCCTCCTATAATCATACTATCAGATTGAATTGTTTTGGCCATCACTGTGAATTTTGATAATAAAACAACAGAACTTGCGGGCGGCCGGTAAAAAAAACACCGGCAGGGTTTTACCATTGGGAAGTCTCAACTGGCACCGTACCGCTTCACACGAGCCCTCGTCGACTTCAATTTTACTCAAAGAAATGCACCATGGTCTACGAGGATAAACACACTTCCGCCACGACTATTTTTATCTTTCCTGTAGCATATAAAGTGATCAGGAAACACCTCATAATCTGTTACCACTTCAGCTAGCCACGATTCGGTGCCGACAACAACCGATGGTTTAACCGTATTCATGAGGCTAGAAAAATAATCAATCTCACTTTTAATGCTACGACAATTAATTAGAAAAAAGGGATGGTGGTAGGCAAGTCATGGTCGCTTGAACTCCGTCGTCATCATAAATATACTTTACGTCATCAAGATGCAGAGCATCAATTCTAAGCTATCATCATTCCTATGACTCTAAAGAAAATCCCACAAATGACGTCTTTTGTTGCATGTCGCTTCAGAGAAATATTCAGATATCTTCTTCATTTCTTGCCGTTCCCTATGATGGTCCGGTTTTCTTTAAATGAGGCAAAGCTTGCAATCAGGGGTCAATTTCTGTCTCGCCAACTTTCTCCTATCCTATGAGCTCTCTCAATCGTTGTCGGTGTTACGCCAAGCCTCGTTTCGCACAGCTCCTGAACAAGTGATTCCGATACCGACCAAGATTCGCGAGTGTTTACATCCGTTACACCGTAAAATAGAAGATTACACCACCTGCTGCGATTCTCGAGGTCATCGATCTTTGAAACGAGGGACTGCGTGACATTCTGTTGGTTTTTGCAGCTCTTTTTGCACTCTGTCACGACTGCCTCTAAATTCGTAACAGTTGCCACCCCAGTTTTTAAGAATGAAGGTCGTGTATTTAGGTCGTCTAGACTCTAGAGTGACGCGCTGTGCAATTTGATTGATTTCGATGCTATTTAGTTGAGCCTTAATTTCATTTTGCCCGTCCAGGATATTCTGCAGAGACAGACCTGGGTTTAATTCAACATCTCAGCACAATAAGAGTACAGTGCAACCCACTTATAACAATAATGAGAAAACCCAAAATTTCAATCGTTATAACCGATCATCGTTGTATCCGGACTAGAAACTGATCATTTCCAGTCTAGAAACTCTAGGAACTGATCGTTATAAGCGGTACATCGTTATATGTGGTATCGTTGTAAATGGGTTGCACTGTAGTAGGAAATAATGCGGGCCTCCACAACAAGAAAAAGTGACTACTGTATTTACCCGAATATAGGTCGACCACGAAAATAGGTCGACCCCTATTTATTGAACCCACCGAGAATAAAAAAAAATAATTTAAATAAAGGTCAACCTTTTTTTTTTCTTTTTTTAGGAACAGGGGAAAGTTAGGGCAAAAGAAAGACACAAATCTTTATTTACAGCACTCTCGGCTAAATAGCAGGGCGATGCCAAAAACTTAATCATCGTCAGAACTTCCGGACATGTCATCATCGTCCGAAGCTTCGTCAGCTCGGTAGACATCCTTGCGAATTCGCAGCAATACACAATACCTCACTGACACCGTCCGTTGTAAAATGACACGACGCAAGACACAACGGAAGAAGGTGGAGACGGGCGAAGCGACGAAAGACCAAATACAAATACGCGAGCAACGCCGGAGTCGCCGTCAGCAACACGCGAGCCGCCGCAAGCAACAAGCTAAAGTAACCTCCTTTTTTTTTTTTTTTTCTTTTTTTTTGGGGGGGGGGGGGGGGGCATTTGCAAGGGAGAGGCATGGAAAGCAAAGTGCATGGGCAAGGGGAGGGAGAGGAACGCGCATGGCGCGTTCCTCTCCCTCCCCTTGCCCAGCGAGGGGAATGCTACAGGCGCAATTTCGAAACCCGACGTCCGAGGGATGTGCGTGAGCGGCGGCCACGGGTGGGGGGGGGGGGGTGCTGCCGTTTGTTGCTGTTGCAGTTGCTTTCGTGCACCAAAAGCTTGTTGAAACAAGAAGCGACGCGGCTCTACGGCAACGCCAAATCGGTGATTCGATAGCTCCATGCCCCCGGTAGGGTCGCAAAATTTGGTCGCGAATGTAGGTCGAAATTCTTTGGTCACGATTATAGGTCGACCCTTAATTTTTGACAATATTTCCGGAAAAAAAAGGTAGACTTATATTTGAATAAATACGGTAGTCTACGGGACTTTGCGGTCGAGTGTGACTTAAAACAGTTCACAACACTTGGGAACAACACATTTTCACTAAAGTTAGTTAACAAACCTCCGTTAATTAATCGACTTATTGCCACGATTCTCCTCCTATATTATATGCCCCTGGCTGTAAACTCACCCGCACCAACCGCATTAGTGTAGCGTTTGTGGCTTTGTTAAAGCAACTCTGTAAAGCCAAATAAAATACATCCTGCACATACTGTCTCACTTTAACCCATTTGCTACCAAAGCCGGCGATTCGCCGGTCTGCACGAATTTCTGTTTTAAAGAACCATTCATAGATGGCGTGCTATGTAGACTTGGGGTAGTGCAGTTATATACATTGCCAACAGATGACGAGGGTCGTTCTGTCTTCTGTGTTTGTTTGAGCTTGTTCTTTTGTGCGTCATCTTTCCCGCTCTATCGCTGCCTGCTTGGAAAAGATGGCAGCGTCCAGTGTACGGTGTGGCCTTTCTGACGATGAAATCATAGATATCCTCTTTGACAGCTATGATAACGAGACGTCTGGTGAGGATAGCGAGTTTTCGGAGCCTTCTGCCGACGACGGGAGCGATTCCGACAGCATTTCGGAGTCTGAATCAGGACAAGAGCGCACTGGTTGCGTGACACCTAAGCGACCGAGGATGGAGTGCTTCGAGATGCCACTGGACACAACTCTTCAGAAAAAGGGCTTTAAGTCGGTGAGCATTTTGACGGGCGGCAACTCGAAACTGCGCTGCACAGTGATGCTGTGCGCGTTAGCAGACGGCACAAAGCTACGGCCGTACGTGATCTTTAAGCGCAAGACGCTTCCCACTGATTTGCCCTTCGGGATAGTTGTGTGTGCGGAGGACAACTCCTGGATGAACAGTCATTCTGTCGTCGACTGGTTGAAAACCGTGTGGGAGAACAGGCCGGGCGCAATGTTAGCGCGGAGGTCCATGCTAGTGCTGGACGCGTTCCGGGGCCACAACACCGAAGAAGTGAAGACCCGTCTCGCGGATGACAAGACGGACCTCGTCATGATCCCAGGCGGAATGACGTCCATGCTTCAGCCGATGGATGTTTGCTTGAAGAAGCCTTTTAAGGCGCACGTGAAGCGCATGTACATGGAGTGGATTGCCGAGGAGCAGTACGACCTCACGCCGACGGCCGGATCCGCAAACCTGACATAGCAGTACTTTGCAAGTGGATTATCAACGCGTGGAAGGCGATTCCTGCAGGGATGATTCGCAAGATTTCAGGAAGTGCTGTATCAGCAATCGCCTAGACGGCATGGATGACTACGTTCTCTGGGACAATGAAGATTCTTCAACTGATAGCTGCAGTGACTGCAGCAATGAGTAATGTTCCAATAAAGGTACCGTTTTTGGTGACTTTGACATTGCTTTCCGCGGGTAATTATGCGGGTAATACGCGAGGTCTTTTTTTTTTCTTTTTCTGACAGTCGTAAGTTGGGGGTGCGGGTTATATGCAGGGGCGGGTAATACACGCTAAAATACGGTAGTATAGGAGACACTGCCCCTTCCAAGTTTCCTGCCGTAATTATGTCACCACATTGAATTCTTGTGTTCAAAATAAAGTTTCTAATTGAAAGGCAGTGGTTGTCTGCCATCACCCCCTATATATATATATTTTTATTTTTTTTTTTCGAACGTAAGCGAGCTTTAACGTTACCAAATAATTTTTTAAAGTAACTGTAATGCAAATTTTACAATTATATTGATGCCAAAAAGTTAGTCAAATTAAAAATTACTTTTTGTCAGAAGCTATACATGACCTGCACATGACATTATCGCATCCTAATGGTTGACAATACTTGTTCTCGGTGAAAAAAATAAATAAAAAATTGGCTGGTGGAAATTATGTTTTGCAAAAGGTATGCACTTAGCAGCAAGGCTACCACAATGGCCACTGATGTAACGTCAATGCAAGCCATATGTGTATTGCAATTACAAATCACTAGAGAAAAGTAACTAAATTCTAGTTAATGAATTACAGTCAAACCCTACAACAACGAAGTTGGCAGGACATGTGAAAAAGTTCACTGTTGCGGGAACT
Organism: Ixodes persulcatus; assembly: GCA_013358835.2. Classification (NCBI taxonomy): domain Eukaryota; kingdom Metazoa; phylum Arthropoda; class Arachnida; order Ixodida; family Ixodidae; genus Ixodes; species Ixodes persulcatus. The sequence continues at coordinate 143,328 of JABSTQ010010498.1, forward strand.
TTGCTGTCTAGAAATCGGCATGAAATCGGGAAACATCAATGGTATTTCAGTTGTGGTGGCACATGAACAAGCTGAATTCCAGAAATCACTCGGTTTGGACTGCTTGCGCTTTTTTGAAAGAAGTACAGCAGAACGCGATTCTCACGGTCGGACAGTAAGTGAACCGCGACATCATCGTTATGGGACCAGACGTGTTGATAATTTAAGAAGTGTCCATTACCTTGGACGTGAGAGCTGGAGCTTTTATGGAGTCCTGCCTAGCGCTGTCAACATAATCTTTTTAGGAATCGCAATCACAAACACTTTTAATGGCGTGATTGTCGACAAAGATGCGCCGAAATCGCCTGCGATGTCTGCCTTCTTTGTTTCACTTGCCACCTTGACAATAATAAGGATTTTCTCTAAGAAAGGAAAAAATTTCTCTTTTTAATTAGTGGCACCATATTGTAGTCTCTAGCAGTGTCTACTAGCTTTTGCAGTGAAGAATGAGCTGTTTCTGTTGCAAACGACACCAAATCATCATGCAAAATAACTGGCTGACTGTTACTGACCAACGACCACACGCCGCCTGTCTTTTCAACCCACCATGTTGTACGTATTCAACTTGGCTTGAGCACAAACCTGATGCAAATCAGCCTTTGCAGCAAGTTTGGATGCTGTGGAGCTCTTATATGACACTCTGCTGCATTGTCATCCATTTCAAAAGACGTTTATGTTCTTAATGTTCCCAGCTCCCTACAGTGTTGCCAATTTAGCGGCTTTCTGAGTCGTTTGGCGGGAGAAATGGCAGGATTTTTAGCGGTTTTCTAGTCATGTTAGCAATTCTTCTGGGCCCGTTTGCTCGAAGCCGGTTAACTTTAACCGCGGTTAAAAGTTAACCGCCCTCCCCTACTACCTAGGTACCTACAAGTACCTAGCCAAGTTTGATGAGGGCTGGATTAGCGATAGCTCCGTGTTTTATTATGGGGTGGTAGCTGGTGTCCCCTACTGGTTGTAGCGAATATAAGGGGCTTCCGTGGAAAAGATCGCGAAAAGGGGGGGCCCAGAAACACACGCTAACGGGTTTTCGCGACGCAGCGTGAGCCGACATATTTTTCGTTGGTAGTGGTACAGATATTGGGTAAGGTAAAACTAAATTCACCCTTGCTCGAAAAATTTCTATATGCTTGGGTGTCTAAATTGAAGACAAGCCTCGTTGAAATTTCCTTCCAAGTTCGAAAGAGGACAACGAAGTTCAGTTCTAGAAACGATCATAAAAAAGTGAGCAGTGAAAGGCGGGCAGTACACCGGCAGCATGGTTGGCCAGCATGTAAGATATGTATATAACGCCATCATAAATTGAAAAACCTGTAATTCGGCTCCAGTGAAAATAGATCTATTAGTAAATTACCCAAGCATCGAGGAAAACACTGGAAGTGTAATTCTACGGCCCGCGCACGCTGACCTTCCCCTTAAAAAAAATTTGAAGTAAATAATCATAGTACGGCTTTGACGAGCGCGCGTGCAAGGCAAAATTTGTTTCAGGCTTTTTGCTTTAGTACAGTCACTACTGCAGACGCCAGCACGTGCAGAGCGTGTAACTACACTCGTAGCATGCTACCTCGGTGCTTGTGAAATTTAGAAAAAGGTCTATTGGGACGCTGTCTGCTCTTGCGTGCTATCAATACCCTGCCGATTGAGTCAAGGCAATCCACTTTCCAAAGACGTTGCCATGCCGACAATTATCGCGTTCATTTAGGCTTAGGAACGGCCAGAATCGAAAGACTATCTAAAAAGTGCGGCGAGGTCATTGCTCATGCTTCGCGATTTAAGTGAGGTAAGGCAAAGCGAAAGCCTCCTGCACCATTCATTGCCGACTAACGCGCCCGATATTGCAGCTACAACGACATATTAGTTCCAAAGCGAGCGGCGCTCATTCACCGGGGCACCGCCATGTTTCCCCGCCGTCTTTACTCTGCCGGTCACGTGACCTAAAATTCCCCCTCGTAGGGAAATGCGGTTAACTTCTAACCGCGGTTAGAGTTAACCAGCTTCGAGCAAACGGGCCCTGGTGGTTCAGAATGTTGTCGAGTTTACATTTATAATAATAAATAACTTTTGTGGTAAGCTAGTAATGGGGTCACCGTCTTTGCAAGAGTGCTGTCAGTGAGAGTAACGCTTGCAACACCATTGAGATATTACAGTGGCAAACCTCCAAACATGCAACTAACTTGCGCGACAAACGGGAGCTTACCAAATAGAGCATCCAAGAGCAGCTAAATACGGCAGAGCGTAGTTGGCGCAGGCCGTAAACACCGCCGCGCGCGCACATGGCAGGGGCCTCCACAGCATAAACAACAAAACAAAACAACAGAAAAGGGAGTTGACACATAAAAAAAATCTCTTGATCCATAGAAAAAGGTTAATCGAGCAACAAAAAAGAAAGCTCACTAAATTCAAACAACAAAAAAAAAGAAAGATAAAAAAAAAACGGGCAAAAGAAAAAGGTAGACGAAGATGAGGCACTCAAAGTGCGATTGCACAAACATTGTAGTGAACACACTCGACTTGCCAGACTTTTTTTTTGCTTATTTTATTTTGGAGCTAGGCTACCGTTCCGACAGCGGGCACTCCCTGCTCTCCCGCGCACGTGCCCTTCTCTTTGCTTTGCTTTTGCCATCCTCCACTTCTTTTCTTTATTGTTCATTGTTTTTTTTTGTTTTTTTTCCCCACAACTGCTCTTTCGCCGCATACCCTATCGCGTGTATGCTGGCTTGGCGGTCTGCCAGCCATGCAACGTAAGCAACGTGCTCGCCACTGGCGCCGGGGATCGATCGCGGGAATAAAAACGGGCGGTCGGGCTTCGTTCGCTATATCGAGTGTCCCCGCCATGGAAGTTGGATACAAAAAGACGACGCTCCTATATGCACTGTTTCATATAGACGATAATTCCAAATACCCGAGTGTGATATAACCGGGCTCGACTGTATTCGTTTTCTATATGAAATGGGCCGCGTTAACTGTGCACGCAAATTGAGAGAACACGACTATAGTCTGCTGCAACTCAAGAAAATGGGGCAAGAGAAAGGAAGGCCGGGGAAAAGGAAGGAGGCGGAACACTGGAGAGAGGAGGAGGTTTCCCCCTCTCCAGCGTTCAGTCTGCTTCCTCCTCCCCGGTCTTCCTTTCCCTCGCCTTCCCTTCTTGAGTTGCAACGGACTATAGTTACTAAGTCCCTAGTGGCGTTAGACGAGTCAGACGCCCTGGAGAATATATCTTTTTGCGAAGCATGTGAATTTAGTCACTGAAAATTCCAGTTTCCACCAAACATTACACTAAAGATCAGAACAGTGGAGATGCACGTTGCCAGGTATGGCAAGACAAGACACCTGGTACCACCTGGTAATGGTAGAATCGGGCAATGGACATTGTTCTGTGCATAGAAGTGGGTTGTGTTGAACAACATAGCTCTCTTCTCATCTTTTTTTTATTTATTTATTGTACTGTTTTTAGACTAATTACAGGGGTAAAACGCATTAAAAAGTCATTCATGCCCCACGCCAAAAATTTTGGAGATTTTAGCAGTTTTTTAGATTCCTGTAGCGGGTTTTTTTATTTTTGAGTTGGTAACACTGGCCCCCACAGAATCCGCGGTTTTTTTGGCCGTCCATCAACATCGGGAGCTGCGACACCCATTGGAAAGATGATTTTACGTTCCCTCAATTTGGAAGATGACAGAGTTTAGTTTTTCTCTACGAAGACTGTGGTGGAGCAAAGCGGCATTTAAAAAGTTGTTAGTTCTGGAGGCTTTTTATATGCTATCTTACCGTAGAATACCGAGCATCCGCCCATTCCACACTAAGCGCCCATACTTAAATTTGTAAGATCTGAGAAAATATGCACAGTACATTGACATGTAAAAATGATGACAGGACAGCGCCCATCCCTCGTTTTTTAGCGATTATCTACAAGGTTTGAGCGGGCGCTTGCCCGGTATTTTACGGTATATGAATATTGCACAGGCAATCGAAAATACTTTACTGAAAATTTCGTGGAGGCGGCATCGGCTGTAGCGCGACTGAGGCCAACAAACAGAGACCAGCCCAACTCACCAGTCTCTCCCAGAGCCGCTGGAGCGTTTGACTGGCCGCCTTTCGGCCTGCACCCGACGTCGCCAACCCTGTTGGGCTTGCCCCAGGCAGGAGGCCGCATGGAATCCCCCAGGGCGGGAAAGTCCTCCTCTCCCATGGAGCACTCTTGTCCACCCACCAGAGCTGCATTCGACGGAACAGCCAATCAGAATCCAATACTTCCGGAGTACGATACTACGTTTTCAGCGATGCGTCGCACCCGTTTATGAGGAGGGCACTCTTGCCTACTTTCCCGGAAAGCGTGAGATCCGGTCACAATGATTTACGCAAGGAAGCGCGCGAATGAGGGACCGCTTGAGGCCTAAAGCAACGAGGGGCTCGTTCTGCCGTTGCTAAGAAAAATAAGCTGGGCCTCATCTTCGCCCTGCCAAGCTCACGTCAGAGGAGCGAGCGAATTGGTTACTCCTGAATCACAAAGGCAGTATCTAATTGGCAAGCTAGCTCCTAATCATGAAGGTACCACCGAAGAAAAATAACGCAACAATGTCATGCCCTGTAAATTTCTATAAAATTTACAGGGCATGACAAGGGGCGTATTCCAAAGTTCCCGGAATCTACAGGGACAGTGTGCTAGATTACCACCACTTTCGGAGTTCTTTTCGTCTCCTTTCAAGCACCGCAATACCCCGAGAGATAGCCCACGTAAAACTGACGGCAAATTTAGTGAAACTAAGGACTGGGCCAACTTCAATGTGCAATAAAGAAACCTGGAAAAAAAAAACATTGCAGTGGCTTAGCTCGGCTATGCCAGGATATATGTGGCGTAAGCTTAGGTTCAGCTGGTTATTCTTAGCCTTCCTGGTTGTCCAGGATTAGCTTGATTATCATGCTGCTTCAATGACACACACACGGTATACGCATTATGTGACAACAGTAAAGCATCGGTACCACGTAGCCGCACAAGCCGTAGTTCTGCTTTAAAAGTAGCTTAGTCAGATCCCCGACACGTCTCCCGTTAAACCTAATGCATTCAATGCCCGCTTAATGCATAGTCGCTTATCGCGTACCTACCGGTCAACGCGCACTGTTTTCACTTCTTGGTACGTACCAAGTTCGAAGTTGCTGCCACGCTTGCGGCGCGCAGCAGTGCTAAAGCCGCGCACCAGCAGCAACGAGCGCGGCGCACGCCAGCGGAGCAAAGAGCGAACACACAAAGGCGAAGCTGGCGAAGCCGACGAGCTGACCCAGCCTTGCCCAGCCACGTGAGGCACATGAGGGCGAGGGCGCGACTTCGGCGCCGCGCAACTCGCCGCCGCTGAGCAGGCGAACTAACGAGCAGGCGAACTAACATCGGCAACGTTGCTGGTGGGGGACCAGTGGCGGTAGTTGACGCGGTTTACGCAGTTTACGGGCCCGGCTGGTGGGAGAGGAGGAGCGGTGAACATTGTTGTTGATGTCACGGTCGCAAGCGCAGGAGGTTCCGAACTTGCGATTGGTTGCGCATAGTTGCGGTTTGTTTTCTGAACGGGATTTCTCTCGCTGCTCAGGCTACCGGCACTCGGGTTTGGGCGTGCTTGTATTTTGCGATCAGTCAGCCGTTTGATATCCAAGTGTGCAGAGAGTGCATTGTGTGTGCAAAAACGGGACGATGTCGAGACGCCAAAAACTCCGCGTTCTCAGCATCAAGAAGAAGCTGGATATTATCAAGTCCATCGAGCGTGGAACAAAGAAGCCGGCACTGGCACGTGAGAGGGGACTACAATTAACAACCGTTTGCGATGTATGGAACGCACGAGAGAAGCTGATGAGTGTGGCAGCGAGCAATGTGAAACGGTGTCGCGTGCGAGGATAGACTTTTCCTGACGTCGAGGAGGCGTTGGTGGTGGGTCAATGGTCTCCTCCTCCTCGAGAAAGCGCGGTTCTTCGCTACGCAGCTGCATCACGACGACTTCGTTTGCAGCAATGGCTGGTTGTCGAGGTTCAGGGCACGCTACAACATCGCCACAAGAGTGATTTCTGGAGAAGGTGCAGCAGCAGACACGGATGGCGCAGAAGAGTGGCAGAACGGGCAGCTGCAGCAAATTTTGACGGGCTATGCCCCCAAAGACATATTCAACCTGGATGAGTCTGCATTATTCTTCAAGCTGCTGCCGAACAGGACCCTTGTTTTTAAGGGGCAAGCTTGCACGGGCGGCAAGCACGCCAAGGACCGAATTTCAGTTGCATTTATTGTCAACATGACTGGAAGTGAAAAGCCCCCACTCCTGGTGATTGGGAAGTCCGAGAAGCCAACGTGTTTTAAGGGTGGCCGACTGCCATCGGGCGTCTTAGCCAATACAAAAGCCTGGATGACGGCGAAGATTTTTGAAGAGTATGTGCGTCTGCTTGATCGCCGCTTCGCTGCGAAAAAGAGAAGCGTCGTCGTGATACTTGACAACGCGTCAGCTCATGTCCAAGTGGAGAACCTCTCTGCAATCAAGCTCGTTTTTTCGGCGCCCAACTCGACTGCGCTCGCACAGCCCCTGGACCAGGGAATAATCCGTGCCGTGAAGCAGACTTACAGAAAGAACCTGTTGCGCAGAATGCTACTTTCGATGGAGAACGATAAGTCTTATGCCATCGCTTTACTGAGTGGAATTCACCTGCTGGCCTACTCGTGGCAGCAAGTTGAGCCGTCGACGGTGCGCAACTGCTTCAGACGTGCGAAGTTCGACTTGAGCGCGGTCAACACCGGTGAGACGAGTGACACTAACGAAGGCTGCACCTTTGAAGACGATGCTTAAGAGAGCCTTCCCGCGGAGGTTTTGGAGCGGCAGGGCGCTGCAGAAAGTGTACAGTTTGACGTTTTCCGAGGTGTAGACAACGACGCAGCGACGTCCCCGGACTGGTCCAACGATGACATTGTCGCCTCTGTTGCTCCCCAAGTGCCCTCGTGCAGCCCAAGCGATGAAGACGACGAAGACATCGGGGTAGCAGACACGCTGTGTCGCGGAAACCGCGCGGGCATCGGATGTCATACGCCTGTTTTCCCTGAAGAAGGGCCTGATGGAGAAGTTAGCTCTTGATTTCAACCAGATTGAAGCCGCGCTTTGCGCTGCGAGGCCGGCACGACGCCAAACAGAAATTACTGAATTTTGTCGTCCGGAGTGAAATAAAATAGCTGTGTTTGGGTTTCTTTTATGGAATGTCTCTGGTTTCATTTTCTGACAGGTAAGTGGTGTGTATTTGTCATTTTCTCTTAAGCCATACTACCGCTTTACGCATACTTTATCCTCGTTCCCGTCGAACTACGTCTTAACGAGGTTTTACTGTACTTCGGGATCCGATGAGTTCAGCTTCTCCACTCTTCTCATTGCGTAGGAGGCGCCGCGCAACCAATCTTTCGGTTGCATGTCAAAAGATCCCCAAGTGGTCCAAATTAATCCTCAGTCCTCTGCTGGGGCGTGCCAGATGCCCGTCGTTGGTTTGGCACGTAAAACCCCCAAATTTGACTTTTTTGCGCCAGCTGTGCACCATGTTATGTATCAAGAAACCAAGCTGCCGCTTAGAACAACCGGACAGCGCGAGCCATGATCTCGAGCGGGCGCATGCACACGGCGTGTGCATCGGGGACAGACACGTGTGACGTCACTGCTCCTCGCGCACGCGCAGCACGGCTCTCCAGGAGCCACGCGAAACTGCTCAACCTCGGCCAGTGTAGCTCACGCTACAAAATTGCGGTGGCTTAGCTCGGCTATGCCAGCATATACGTAGCGTGAGCTTATGCGCACAAAATGAGAGGCGCTATCAAGCGGCTCCGGTGCAGCGTCATACTTGGCTACTGCGCAACGGAGGCGCACAGCCGGGCACGCGGTGGCGCCAGTGCGTCTGCCGCGGCTATGACATCACTCCTCTGGAATGCGCAGACCGCCGAGGCGCGCGCAGTGGCGGCGGAGCCCGCGGCAGCGGCTGCTCCGGTGCGCCAGCTGTACACCATGCGACGTCACTGCTCCTCGCACATGCGCAGCACGGAGCACGGCTTATAATGCGAGTCACGCGAAACTGCTCAACCTCGGCCAGTGTCGCTCACGCTACAAAAGAAATGCTCTTTTTAGATCATGTGATTTGCCAAACTCATCTCGGCAAGGGCAATGAAGCAAACATGACTGTACTTCCCAGTCAGCAATGTTTGCCTATCTCACGCCGTAGCTAACTAACCCCGTTTTCACCGATGTCACCATTGGCTAGGACACTGCATCTACTAAAAATGGACCATCTTTCTGTGTTTAAAAAAAAAAAATAGAAATTGTGCCAAACATAAGCGTGGGTTACCTTTTGAGGGCAGGGCATCTCTCGGTACACTAGAATAACACCCTCGGGGGAGTTTATACGGCAACCCCGGCCCTTTCCCCTCCCTTAGAAGTACCTACCTTAAAATCTCCGGTTTAGCCTCACTGCTTAGCACCTCACCCATTTTGACCTTTTCCACTGCAGGTGCATCTTTATAACGGAGAACAAGAAGTTACGGGGCACTACGTTGGTGGAATACATGGGCGTACCAACCGGGGGGGGGCAAGGGGGGCGCTTGCCCCCCCAGTTCTCCGAGTGGGGGGGGCAAGGCACGTGTTTTTCCCCCCCCTGAAATAGCCGCCACTGGGCAGGGCAAACACTGGCCGGCGGCGCCCAAGGAATACCAAGGGCACCGCCCCCCGACCCGCGGGGGCATATTTTTAACGCGCAGGCGATACATACGATACTTCGTTTCACCTTCGGTCCGAGCGCGGCCGATCTTATCAGCCGAAGGGCCAATCAAACGGCGCAAAAAGCGCAGCGTCATGGCGTGCTCTCTGCGCTTGATAGGACTAGCCGGCGGAGGAGCACGCGCAGAGAGACGGCGAATACCAGCTGGTCCTTTCAACCGCAGAGAGCACGCCATGACGTTGTGCCTCTTTCGCTGTTTGATTGGCCCTTCGGCTCATAACATCGGCCGCGCTCGGACCGAAGCTGAAACGAAGTATAGCAACGGCGCTCACGCCGGATTGGCTGGTTCGTGGAGATAGGCGCTGCCGCCGTCAACATAGGCAGTGGTTACAATGCGAGTTTCCGAAGCGGTAGCGTCTGCCTCGTACGTAGCAGACCCGGGTTCTGTCCACGGTGTGGGCTTTTAGTTTTTTTTTTTTCCTCGAAAATTTTGTTTTGTCGAGGCATTTGGCGATATTTACGACATTTCATTTTTTACAATTAACACTGAAGAAAAAAAAAAAAATATTGTCGACGAAACATCGCTGAACTAAATCGTATAGGACCCTATTTACGGATGTGCATGGGGGACAGCGGGGCTTGGGTTGCCGGCTGCAAAGCGGCGTGTACGGGGGTAGAAGGGGGGGGGGGTAGTAAGTGGGTTGATAGTTTTGTAATCAGCCGCCGCACACTGTCGCCGCGAAGCGGCGTGAATGCTGACCGGGGGGGGGGCAGGTTATATATACGCGCTGTCCGAATCCGAAATTTAAGTTCCCGCGCGTTGCCGAGCGGCCGAGCCGGCGTGAGCGCCGTAAACGTTAGTGATGGACCGAATCTGCCGAACTTCAGATTCGGCAAAGTTCCGCACATGCCGAAATTTAGAAGGAAAGTACGGCGAAGATTTGGTAAAATATCGGCAAATGTTTTCGCGCGCGCACGAACGTCAAGGGGCCATGGATCGCAAATGGACGCCGTGCAGTCGCGCGGTTACCATCGTACAGTTTAGTACAATCAGCGGTTACGGCGAGGTGTGTAGTAGGCGACACGGTAACTGTGCGTTTGTGAGCTTTTGCGAGTGTGGTTTTCTTCATTATTTTCTGCCTCAAGAACAGAAGATCGACCAGTAATTTACGCAGTCCACTGCGCAAGTGACAAATGATGCGGTGCATTCTGGATAACGTGATTTTCATTTGACCTTTCCATTGATGCCACGAGGTAGTTGAAACATTGACTGACAACTGACAATTACGCTCGGTGTGCGCAGCTCACTGCTGTCAAACGGGCAGAGTCACGAGAGCTTGCCAGAATGTATGGGATGCAGCTGGCATCCTTGTCATAATGTGATACATGTTTTCCCCCTTATTTTCTTTCTTTTTTTATGTACTTACTGCAGTGTGTATTTTCTGTACATATATGTCTGTTTTGTTTTTTCACATGTGGTGGCGGGCTGGCAGGCGCTCTGCGTAAGGGTTTTCACCTATCTGCCTAGCCCCGCACACCACCACATGGGCCCCTTCCAGTTTGTGCAAATAAAATATTATTATTATTATTATTATTATTATTATTATTATAACAATGCTATTTTCGGCTCACAAGTAGTTTGTGCCAAAACAGAATAATATTACTTTTTAGTTCGCGTTATTTTGCGATTTTCATGTATCTGCATAAAACGAAACACAGAACTATCTATCATGCTCGACGTCCTTCCTAAACGTCAGTGTGTGTCCTAACACCAGAAACCAGAATTTTAAAGGTTAAAAACGGCACGTTGCGAATATGGAACGCACACTTTCATACAAAGCTGACATCAAGTGACTCAAATCGAAAAACATGCATATTAACAATATTGTTATCTCTTCCAGTGAAGGCTCAGCAACGTTGCATTTATTTTCGCGCACGAAACGGCAACTCTCGGAGAAAGTAGGAACGCAGTGATTGCCTTCATTTTAACAATGTAAACACACGTGCGGGCGAGCGCTGATGAGGTCTCAAAATCATAACTTTGGTAGCGTGATTCGTGACTGCGCCGGCTACTACCCAACCTCGTTGTCACGCCACTTTCTGGAAGCAGACACTACAATTTCAAGTAAACACACAAAAGCGACACCGATGCAATTATCTTGCAGAACATCACCTTATTTAGTAATAACAGTGTCAATGGGCACTGCATGTTGTATTTAAGTTAAGAAAAAAAAAACTTTTTTTCCTGAGAAAAAACTAAATATCAACGATAAGTCTGGAAAATAGCTAACGTAATACTTGTTCGCAATACTGGTGATCGCCAACTAATAAGTAATTACCGTCCCATCTCTCACTAGTCTTCCATCTAAGCTCATGGAGCATATACTTTACTCAAATATAATAAACTTTCTTGACTCCCATAATCTTCTTTTTGAACATCAGCATGGATTTCGTAAATCTTACTCTTGTGAAACCCAGCTAACCGCCTTCCTTACTGATATTCATTCGAGCTTCGATTGGAATATTCAGACCAACGCCATTTTCATTGACGTCTCCAAAGCATTCGACAAAGTACCGCACCAACGTCTTTTAACAAAGCTTAACGATATTGATATCCATCCCTCTGTTGTTCAGTGGATTTCTCAATTCCTAATAGCCGTAAGCAATATTCCTCCGTTAACAACGTAAAATCTCCCACCTCTACCGTAACGTCAGGTGTCCCCCAGGGAACCGTACTTGGCCCCCTTCTGTTTCTAATCTATAGTAATCATCTCCACCTTAATATAGGTTCTTCTGTGCGCCTGTTTGCCGACGATTATGTCATTTACCGACCCATTCTTTCATACCATGATCATCATGCTCTCCAGGAAGACCTTGAGTCTGTAATCCATTGGTGCGAAAAATGGCAGATGGCGTTAAACATCAATGAATGTAGATCCCTATCATTTTCCCGCAGTTCGCGTGCCACACCACTTCCGTATTACCTCACTAACACTCAAGTAATAGCATGCTCATCATATAAATACCTGGGTGTTCATCTCACCTCTGACCTATCATGGACTACTCACATAACTTCTGTTATTTCTGATACTAACCCTTCTCTCGGATATTTGAGCCTTAACCTCAAACTTGCTACACCCTTTGTAAAACGACTAGCGTATACTATTCTTATAAGATCAAAGTTAGAATACGCCTCATCTATATGGTCCTCCCATGGCAGTTTTACCTCGCAAATAATCTAGAATCCGTCCAAAACAGAGCCCTTCGTTTTACTTATAACTACTACTCATCATATACCAGCAAATCAGGATTATGCCAATCAGCTAACCTTCATTCACTTTCCCTTCGCCGCCGAGTATCACGCCTTTCTCTCCTCCATCGAAGTTTTGATCACAATAGCCACCTCAAAGAATCACCGCTATCACCTTCCCATCGTATTTTCCCGCGTCTAGATAACCTATGTAAATTACGTCATTGTCGATCATCAACTTTTTCTCACCAGACTTCCACACAACCATTGGCCATCGAGGACTAAAATTTACTACCTCATAACATTGTTTCTATTAGTGATACTGCTAAATTTGTTGAAGTCATTACCCTCTCTTTATCTAACCTACCTAGCTAGCTTACAGTGTTATAATTGTGTTTACTGTTCTATTTGTTTTTAGATGCGGAGCATCTCTTGCTCGGGTCTATGTCCCGCGTCCGCGATGTAGTCGGCACTCGAACTACGCACGCGCAACTCTCCTCCTTCCCTCTCTCCAACAGCTGCGCGTTACTCTCTCCGCTCTCTCTCTCTACCAGCTGCGTGCACTGCGCGTGCGTTGGCTTCTCCTCACACCGCGCGCGCACGCGCAACTCTCCTCCTCTTGTCTCCTCTCCTTCAAGTGTGAAAAAAATAAAATAAACGGCGAGCGGCGAGCGTTCCAACTTTCTCTGCCGCGAGCCGCGACGAAGGCTCGCGTAGGGGGTAACGCTAGGGCAGTCGGTGGCGCCATCTCTCGACGTCAGCACGCAACTGACTCTTTCCTCAGAACCAACACGATGCTCCGCATCACCCCATGGTTCCCCTCGGGAAGATGTTTCTTTATGCTCGGATAGCAGGCTGATCCGACGAAAAATCGCGAATAAAGGGAATCGAATCGCAGAAATCAACATCAGTAGTAAAAGGACACTCAAAGTCTCCTTTCCCTAAACGAAACCACGAGCGACGACTTCAGGCCCTCATTCTCGACTTCTTCGAGGCTACGTGCCGCCTCTCCTCGTGACAAGCGCGCCACTGAGAGGTGTTAGCACGGCTCACTAATCTAGCCAAAAGGGTGCAGTTTTTTGTTCTATTGCCACCCCCTTGTATAATGCCCACGGGCCCTCAAGGAAAATAAATGATGATGATGATGATGATGAACAGTATTTTTGCCGAATCTTTGTCGAATCTTTAGAAAAGTTCGGCTCCGCCGAATCCCAAGATTCGGCACACCCGGGGGGGGGGGGGGTGGGGGGGGGGTGGGGGGGGGGTTTGTTTGCCCCCCCACTCAAAAATTGACCGCATCTCCACGTGGTGAATGATGTTGCTTGGGGCGAAGCTCTGGTGATGCTTGTCTGCGTAGAGTAGACGCCGAGCCGCAGCATGCCGAGCCTTTTCATTCATGTCAGTAGGAGAATGTGTGGTTTTCTTCTTTTTCTTTTTTTTCTTCTTTTTCTTCTTTCATAATTTTTTTCATCTTTTTTTTCCAATTTTTTTTTTCCCTACACGAGCACGTGAGCATGTGCTCACGTGCTCGTGAGCACGTGATCTCACGAGCAGAAGCACAAGCACCCGACGCCGGCCTACGGCGGACAACGGACGGCGGACGGACATGGCCAGCCCCTAAGGAGCTTCGCCCCTAAAACAAGTTGATACGCCACTGGTGGAATATCAGGGTGGAGGTTGACTGCCCAGATACTTTAAGTCAAACATCCCACAAACGGTGTGTGTGGGCTCGCATGCCAGTCTCGAGTGTGCCGCCTCGTTAGAAATGGTGGCTTTGGACACACAAGGACCTGAATGCAATAATGCTGGTTTCATCACTGCACCCCTGGGAGACACCTACTCACAAACAACCCCTTTCATATCAAACAGGCCACTGAATGTGCTCTCGCATCTAGAAGTAAAAGACGTAAAAAGCAATGTCTGCATGCAAAACAAGGAGATTAAAATTTTATATGGTGCGGCACCGTTCTTTCAACTGCTTGCGAGACTTTTTTGAAGAATAGGTGCATCTGAAGGCCTTCTAAACAAACAGTAAAAAATAAATACAGCCACAGCAAAAAAGGGGAAGGTAGACGTACAAGGAGCCAACGACGCTTAGCATAGACTGAGCAGAAACAACTGCACTTACTTGTCTTGTAGCTTCCAATATTACGCACAACAGCGGGCCCCTGAAAAGAGAGACTATCAAGAAAGTTTCACCACCCACCAACATCCAATAACTCCACAAAAGTCGACACTGGCGAGACGCGAGGGCAGTAAACGGGAGCCCTTGACAGCGCAAGGAACAACCATAAATGTCCAGAGCAGGACAATCATTCGAAGGTGGTACATAGTGCGACCTTGCCGCAATAAACCTCCACCGTGATGCAAACAGTGTTCGTTGCACTAACGGATTTGTTGTACGGAAGTTTAAAGAGCAGGAAGCTAGTTTGTCCCAAGGAGCATCTGTACAATATAAAAACAACAAGAACAGAAGCAGGCTGGTTCCCACAATGCTGTTCACCCTATTGGTCGAGAAAATGTCATTCTATTACTCAGCCACAGTATAAAGCGCAAAGCAGACTGCACAATGCAAACTGCAGGGTGGAAAGCGCCACTCGCAACCAGGCACAAGTTGCAATCGAGTTGCACGACGCTCAGCCTCCCGAGGTCTTGCTAAAAAGTAACAAACCTCCGTACTGTTGAGCGAGTTTTTGTTACGTGTATTGTTGCAACCAACCTTGCAGAAATTATTTCAGGCTCTCTCGAAAGGCACGGGCATCTCGCAATTTGCAACCTGCTGTTTCCTCCAAATCCTTGACGCGGAAGTGAGGCACCCCGACGAAAATTATCTGTATGCCCCAGATGTTAGACGTGTTACGTCAGCCAGATGCAGAATGTAGCGATACCCAGCGGTGGTCTTGTCAGTCACAGGTTCCGAAAAAACTTTTAGAGCATGTTTGTATTAAAAAAAAAAAAATTTCCCATTTTGAAACAGCTCTGAAGCAGCATGAAAAGAATTCTTGGAGCAGTTCAGAGCGGTTTCCTAATGGCGGTAGCGGCATGCGGTCGTCTAATCACTACTTCACGATATTAGGCATGGGCGAATAGAGGATTTTGGGTCCGAATCGAATTCGAAGCGAATAGTGATTTTGGCCGAATAATTTCGAATCGAATAGTTCGAATAGTACAAGCAACAAATAAAATAAGATATGTTTAAACTATAGTTTTATATTTACTCTTATTTGGCATTAGAAGTACTGTAATTGTTAATTTCAAGTATACTGGGTTCTCGCACTGCAGAACCCAGGATCCCGGGTTCAATCCCCACCCCTGCCCGCATCGATCTGGATGAGCATCGTACCGGCGTGCGGTCGTGTATCACTACTGCGTGATGCAAGTTAAAGACCCCAGGCTAGCGGTTGTACTGCACTGGCTAAATTGCTCATCTACAGCGAGTGACTCGTCGCAACTTTGAAATGGCTGACCAACTACACGCTCAATAAATATCCACACAACCCCAATTATTATTATATAAGTGTACCGAGTTCGAGAGCACGAAATGGTCGAAATGGTCGGAAGCTTGCTCCACCTGGCGGGAAATCCAAGCCAAAGTATTCGGAAAGGTTGAATAATTCTATATTGTCGAATAATTTCATTATGTCGAATACTTAAATTCGATTCCAAGCGAATACCAAATAGAACAGAATTCGAAGGGCTATTCGTAATAACCGAATATTTTCCCATCCCTACACGATATGCTTTGGCTGTCTTACTGCACAGTTCATATAACCCCGCTACAGCTGTTAAAAAAATGCCACGATAAACAGCATGCTGATCTCAAAAAGCTGGTAAATTCTTAGGAGAATATTATTTTCCGTTTGTTCCCATTAGTACTAGTGGACAAAAGTTAGTAGGCTTCACGTAAAGCCGACATTAGGAAGTCTTCGCTGCAGTGAAGAAGTCGCCACTGGGCATGCACGCCACTAGCTTCAGAGCCCGCTGGGGTCCGCGAAGCCTTCACCTCAAATCTACCTGGTCAGGTCACGAGGTAGATTTCATTAAAAAGTGTGGCAGGTACGCGAGACTGCGTAGGCGTGGCTGATGCCGGACGTTATCGGTTCACTTTCTTTGTTCTCTTCCCTTCATCCTTTTGTGTTTATTTCTCTTTTTGCGGAGCAGTGAAATTTCAGTTGTAAGTCTGTATCCGTGTTTCTTTTGCCCGGCCCTACATCTTTTGAGTGCTGTTCCCACCAAAGAAGTAAGCAACCTCAAGACCAAAGAAGCATGAAGACGGGGGAAGGGCGGGAGGGGTTTTTAAGAGAAGATACAGTTGAGAAAGTCTGTCAATTACTTTAAAACCATAAAAAAAAACTTGACACTTGCCTTCTGCTCTCCGTAGTAGTCTTCAACGCGCCTCGTTTCCCTGGGGAGTGGACTCGCGGCAGAGACGGGAGCAGACAGCTGGTCGACGCTGGGGGACGGGTGGTACTGCCTGTTGACCAGGCGGGACGGTTTCTGGAAGGGAAAGCAGCGTGCCAGATTATTGATGCAAAAGCCTCCTATGTCTCACCGTTCAGTCGACCTTCAAAGTCCTCGAGCGAAAACACGCCGGCGACGCCGAAGGTACCAAACTGGTTGCGTGACCCCTCAGACGAATTGGAGGCGATGAAATTAAGCATGACAAAGTGAATTAAGAGGATGACTAAGAGAATTAAGAGTAATTAATGAGAAGAGTAATCAGTTAAGAAGGACGACAAAGCTAGTTAAGAGGAATTAAAGTGAATTAAGAGGAATTAAAGTGAATTAAGAGGAATTAAAGTTAATTAAGTGGAATTAAAGTGAATTAAGTGGATGACTAAACGAATTAAGTGGATGACTTAACGAATTAAGTGGATGACTTAACGAATTAAGTGTATGACAAAGCAAATTAAGATGATTCGGCACATCGAGAGGGATGATTCGGCACATCGAGAGGGATGACTCGGCACATCGAGAGGGATGACTCGGCACATCGAGAGGGATGACTCGGCACATCGAGAGGGATGACTCGGCACATCGAGAGGGATGACTCGGCACATCGAGAGGGATGAGTCGGCACATCGAGAGGGATGACTCGGCACATCGAGAGGGATGACTCGGCACATCGAGAGGGATGACTGGGCACATCGAGAGGGATGACTCGGCACATCGAGAGGGATGACTCGGCACATCGAGAGGGATGACTCGGCACATCGAGAGGGATGACTCGGCACATCGAGAGGGATGACTCGGCACATCGAGAGGGATGACTCGGCACATCGAGAGGGATGACTCGGCACATCGAGAGGGATGACTCGGCACATCGAGAGGGATGACTCGGCACATCGAGAGGGATAACTGGGCACATCGAGGGGGATAACTCGGCACATCGAGGGGGATAACTCGGCACATCGAGAGGGATAACTCGGCACAACGAGAGGGATAACTCGGCACATCGAGAGGGATAGCTCGGCACATCTAGAGGGATAACTCGGCACATCAAGAGGGATAACTCGGCACATCAAGAGGGATAACTCGGCACATCAAGAGGGATAACTCGGCACATCAAGAGGGATAACTCGGCACATCAAGAGGGATAACTCGGCACATCAAGAGGGATAACTCGGCACATCGAGAGGGATGCCTCAGCACATTGAGAGGGATGACTCGGAAAACTAAGCTGGGTAATTAAAGTGGCTATGTGAAAAAAGAAAAGGTGAAAAAATAAATCATGTGTCTGTCTAACGCATCAGCGCTAGGGCTTTCGCCTTTAAGTAGTCTTAGGGATAACATAAGAGACCCTGTGAATTTTTTGCCAGGTGCAGTGGTGATGAATTGCTTTCCAGACTTGGGCTGCTGGTTCACCTCTTTAGGGGTCGTGTAACTTTGTTTGAACTGGACGCCGAAGGGAATGTTTAGTTTTAATTTAAACAAACGTTCGCAGATGATAATGTTATGAAAAGGCAGTTGAAGACGAAGGAGGCAGTGCTGCACAAGTCCATTCCGCGTCATTAAACCATCCTATTTTGGTACATCCTCCCGTCCTGTCCCAAGCTCAGTGCTGCTTGCCAGGACTTTCATCAGCAATATATAGACCAACACGCGGCCCTGACGTCACGCAGCTGCGGTGGCGCTGTCGACGGCACTGCGCATGCGCAGACGCTTGGCTTCACGCGAATTCGGTTTCTGCGCATGTGGGCAAACGCGGGTTTGTAAACAGCGTGTCGGTCTATATTTCCGGAAGAGTCCAGAGAGCTGTGTTTGAGAAGTGTGTCGAAGAGCCAGACATGAAGAGGACCAAACAAGTGTAGTTTTAATGGCGACAAATTCTAACAATGCTATGTAGATAAAACAAAATGCATAAAAAATTGTGTTGCACGTGAAACGTTTGGAGTCTACACACTCGGCACTCTTCACTGGTCAGTTTAGCAACTGGCTTAACGCGCGGCATGCACACTCCATACCGATTCCTGGAATGGAGATACTGGTGCTAACCCATGTTTTAAAAACATGCAACAGGATGCCAAGTAGCACCTCAACTCAAGGCGACGTGCCGTGACATCCTGGAAAGACACTTGCTTAATAATCTAAATGGTCCGAGCTCGATTCCCACCTGGTAAAAACACTTTTACAGCGCAGCTGTTAAGGGTAGACTTGGGTATTAGAACCTTTTTTCTACTTATGGTCAGATTTTAATGAAAGTTGTCATGTGTATGTATTTAATTGTGCTGATGCCGAATCTGTCGTTAGTTTTGAAATAGCTGCATGCAATCAAAAGATATGATGCTTTTTAGAAATATATTCAGGGCATTTCTTACGGGGCTTTAGGGTAATTTCATCTCATCAAACACAAACATGAAATACATGGCTACAATGCTGAAGACTTGCTTTAGCCGGTGATGCTAATTGTATTCTTTTAAAAGTACTTTTCAGTGCAAAAAGACATCAATGTTTGAAGACCTTAAAATTTCATATTAATTATTTTGTAATTATTATTGATTATGATATGGCAAACAGCATTAGACCTATATAAATAGCATCACCGGCTAGATCTAATCAATACGAACACAATGATACCAAGTTTCTGGTTGTCACTTGAAAAAATATTGGAAAAGCCTCCGTAAGGCAGCGCGCGATGTCCAAAAACACGAAACTGAGAAAACTGCACTTGAAGTTTCATCTTGCCAAACTTTTACTTGAATACAGCTACAACAATGTAAATAGCATCACCATATAGTTCTGTTCTTCATGAACAAGACCATACCAAGTTTGTGGCCACCTTATAAAGATAGCATCAAAAAAATATCTGTAACATCATGCACAGTCTACCGAAAAACGGAGAAAACTACATTTGTCACTTCATATACCTCTTTCAATGCCTAGCTAAGCGAAATTGTCACCTAAATAGCATCACCTTGTAGTCCTGCTCTCCACAAATAAAGTGGCACCACGTTCATGGTCAAAACACAACAAAAACTTATTTAGAGCCTCCGTAAGGCCGCACACCGTCCTTCGATGTTACTCGGACCTAGAGTAGACCGGGGCTGTAGTCCAAGTCCCTTGTTGGCTTGTGTCTCCTTGCGAGCTTGGTCTTGATGGCATTCCTCTCTCTGTGGTTGTCATTTGGCCTCTGGAGCCTGCGGCGATCCTCCTCGAGGCTCCGGCGCACCAAGCGGCTTCCTGCGCAGTAGCCAAGCTTCTCGGCCATTACTTTGTTGCTTTTCGTCACGCCCTGGTTGAAACGGCTGATTCCTTCAGCTACACCCAGTCTGGGTTCTGTGCAGCGAGGCATGCTTGCTCTTTGGCACATGGTTCCAGATCATGGCGTGCAGGCTCTCATTAGAGTTTTGCGTCATGCCATCGCTGCACCGCTTGAGGAGGGCCTCGTCGCTCAGCCGTGCGAACACTGGTTCGAGTGCTTCGCAAACGAAATCAGGCAGGCTGTTCTTGTGAGGAGGGGGCTCTTCATTCGTCGCCATGGCACGGTTGTAGCTGCACCACAACTCTGGTCCTTCAGGGCAGAGGCTGTGCTTCGGGATCTCATCAGTCGACGACATGTGCTGCAGCGTGGCCTCGACCGCTCTCCTCATGCCTGGCACATCGTTCTTGTGGCTCCTCAGGGCATAGCCATAGTAATTGGTGATCTTTTCGATTTTGTCCTGCGTGAGCCGCCCTTTCCCTCCAAGTGGTTCACCTTGGGCCTTCTTGTCAACCAGTCCACGCAGGGCTGCCCCCATCCGCTTGTGCACGTGGTTGATGCAGTCTTTTTTTTTCCACCTTCACAAACCCATACACTGCATCCTCTGTCAGGGCGTGGAAGGTCCGGCTGTCTCCATCCGATAGCATGGTCGTGTACCGCAGCTTGTGCTTGTCCAGGGACCTCCGGAACATACATAGGGCAGCTTCCACTTCCATGTGGCCAGACTTGCAATCAATGTTTTTTTGACACTCTGGAGTGTGTTTGGCTAGCCAGGCTGCATACCGTTCTTCGCTGGGTTTCGGTCCAGTTGAGCAGCCTAAGCAAAAGTTCGAGAGCACCATGTGGTCGATGACGAGCCCCGTGTACATCTCGATAATGCAGCCAACAGAGACGTGCGAGTTGTGTCCTCCAGTCAGCCAAGTACCATCAAAAACGACATCTATGTTCTCTGGTGGGCTGTCCATGTCCTTGTACAGTTCCTTGATCCGGGCCACACTTACAGCTTCACATTCTGTAGCAGTGGCATTGCAGGCTTGTACCATCATGTCCATGTGGCCTTGGTAGGTCTTATGGTGCAGGCCGCGGTGAGAAATGTTCATTGTAGCAAAGAAATCGGACAGGGCTGTTGCTCCTTTGCCAATGCTCTGAATTGCCTTCATTGCGCAAACATTGACTTCGAACGGCATTATCTTGGCATCACCAGTCACCCTGGGAGAAGAAAACTGTTCTTCGCGCAGGTCGCATATGGTGCTCGCGAGGACAAGCTTAGCACAAAGCCCATACTCCTTCCCCGGGGCCTTGGACACGGTCACGGTTTTCGCGCCGCACTCAGGGCAGGGCATGAGCCCAAAGAACGAGTTGATCACGCTCATGTCCACGATCATGAAGTCCGTGCCGCTGTCTTCGCCGTCGCTCACCAGGTTGACATCCAGCAGCAACTTCCGTTCCGTTGCAGACTGCGACGCCAGACGCTCCTTCAGATTCCCCGCATTTGCTGCACGCTCGGCAGACTCCTCCACGGAGTAGTACACTGTGTCGATGCGGTCTTTGCTAGCACCGGAGACGTCGGCCGACGATGCGTTGACGCCGGGTGCACCGGAGTGAGACGCGAAGCTCGTTCCAGCAGAATCCTCCTTTTCGGGTTCAACGGACGATCCTGGCAGCGTGTCTTTCTTCAACGCCTTCTGACGTGCATTCCATGGACGCTTTCGTTTCTTGCCATACTTCAGGCGAAGATCTCCAGGCATGCCGACAACAAACGGAAAGTCGCCGCGCCTACTGCGTTCCGTAACACGTTACGAAATTCCTCACGTGCGCCTTTACAACACGATCTGACAAAGAAAACACTAAATAGCAAAGAATAACACAAAATAAATGCACAAACTATTAAAATACTAGTACTAAAGTCTAAAAAAGCGATGGAAAAATGAGTTGAAAGAGCACGAGCTGCGCAACGGAATCGAGGAAGCAGACGACAGAGCGAACGCAGATCGGCGGCCACCCCGCGAAGTGAGGAATTCGGAGAGGAGGAAGGAGCGCCGGGAGATTGGAAGGCCAATGGGAGACACGCATCTGGAGGAGCGCGCGCTTTGGCCAATCAGGGGCTCAAAAAAGTCCGCTGGAAAACCCGCGAAAACGGCAGTTCTGTTCGAGCGACGCCAATTTGGAATGTCGCAAAATGCGGAGAAAGGAAACAGCTTCAAAACAAAACCAAGATAGCGGCCGCCAGACGTATGGTTTGCAAATGGCGAGCGCGCGAAGTAGGAGCATGTTTTGCAGTTTTGTGGGCATTTCACGTCTACCACATCGTTATAAAGTAGATATTTAAATATTTCCCGATTGAATTTAGCGTTCATATGTCGTGAAGAGGTTCCTGAAAGTCTAAACATCCAAAAAAAGTGCTTTTCTAAAAAGCAATTTTTTTGCGATTTTTGAGCATTCTAGGACCCGCGTCTTCCCTTAAGGACTAGTTTCCCGAGGATCGTGTCCCCCGCAAAGAAATGTCGACACAAAACTCTGGACAGCTACCGCCATCTATGAGCGACGGCGGCAACCAGACAACCGGCTTGCCGGCCTCGCTCATAGATGACGGCAACCTTTCCAGCCTTTCCACTCTAGTTTTCAGCAGAGTGGAAAGGCTGAATTTCTCTAGGCGTCGTCCTAGATTCGTTCATGGTCGTCCTCGAGGTCGTCTTTTAGGTAGTCCTAGAAGTCATCCTTGAGGTCGTCCTAGAGGTCGTCCTAGAAGTCATCCTTGAGGTCGTCGTAGTTGTTGTCCTCGAGGTCGTCCTAGAAGTCGCCCTTGAGGTTGTCCTTGAGATCGTCCTAGACTTCGTCCCTGAGGTCATCCTAGGCATTGTCCTTGAGGTCGTCCCTAAGGTCGTCTTTGAGGTCGTCCTAGAAATCGTCCTAGATGTCGTCCTTGAGCTCGTCCTAGACGTCGTCCTCTAGGCAGCATCCTTTAGGTTGTCCAAGAAGTCGTGCTTGAGGTCGCCTCATCATAGTACAGTGTCGCTGGTCTTCCTTCTTCACCAGAGTGGAAAGGCTGAAAGTTTTTTACTGCAATGGTCTCTTCCCCCCCCCCCCCCCCCCTTCAAAGCCAAACATGGTCGCACCTCGAGGCCACGCTTTTATGTGGGCTTCACGAAGTGCCGAACACCTGGCCAAGGAATGTTTCACGTTAAAACTGTCGTGACAGCACAGTCAAGCAGTGAAAAGGAGGAATGCACACACAATTCTGATCAAGACACAGGCACGAGCTTGTACCTTTCTCAAATGCATCAACTGCACGTGACATCGCATTGAGAAAATGACCACCAAAAAGCTTTCCACAAGGAGAGCCTCTCTAGTAAAGTGGTTAGTTGGGCGAGTTGGTAATGATTGAACATGGTTAAAATTGCACACAAATAGAAAGGAACAGTGAAGAGGGAAGAGAGAAGAGACAAGCACAAACTTACAACTCGATGTATTGAAGGAAGAAAAGGGAACAGCCCTCGGTATCAGCTCGGGCCGAGGCCACCCTCGCACGGGGGCACCCGAGCACGCGGAGGACACACACAATCAACCACACTCAAACGACTGTAGAAAGGCGATTTCCTTGTTGGTTAAAGCCACAGAAGGGTGGCTGACACAACGCTCGCTTAGGCGGAGTATACTAAAAGCTTCAAAAATTTCCCTTGTGTGTTTTTCGGTGAACCTGCCAATTATCGAGGTTTTTTTGTAAAGAAGGTGTACACTTACACGCTTGACAATGCAGAGGTAGGTGACCCCCCACCGTGGAATTTAAAGAAAGATTGTGCTCCCTTAACCGGTCATTAATACACTGTCCTGTCTGTCCTACTGAGGATATACCACAGGAAAGGGGAATGCTATAAACCACTCTGGTTGAACAGGGCACGTAAGGGCGGACGTGTTTTGTGCGGCACCTGTGTTTTGTAATATTTTCTGCTTTTGCTCAAACTTTAGAACACATTTGACCCATTTTTTGGGGGGCTGACATCACTAAGGGGACTCCGTACCAATTGGCTACCTGTTTGAGATTGCGAGAAATTCTGTGTATATACGGAACCACCACCACTCTTTTTTTTGTGGATATTACGTTTAGCTTTTTCACATCCTTACTTTCTTTATCAGAGTTCCTACCACCTCAGTTAGCACCTGCGTTGGAGACCCAGACGCTGTAAGCCTCTCAATTTGAGCATTAAAACTGCTTTTGATGGTGTGGAGGCATGACTTCTTTAAGGCTGAAGTAAGGCAGGAAAGAGCTATGCCTCTCTGTCACAGCAACAGTCTTTCTGACATCCAGGTGAACAGGCGATTAGTGCAAAGACTGTTTCTTTCTCATTTTCGGTCTCCTTCGAAGAATATAAAAATACACTAGTCCCTCGTTACAATAAAATTGCTTTATTTGAATTATCCCTTTATTTGAAGTTCAACGCAGTCTTGACTGATATGTAGTATACACTCTCGACCAAATTACTTTAAGTGCATCTACGGCCAACGAGGCTTATTACCCAGGCGAAAATCAGTTCACTTCCAGCTGGATTATGAAACTGGAAATGAGGCAGTCCAGCTGGATTTCAGCTGGGTCCAGCTGGGTCCAGCTGGAATCCAGCTGGACTGCCTCATTTCCAGTTCCATGATCCAGCTGGAAGTGGACCGATTTTCGCCTGGGTACGAAGGCCAAGCAGCCAAAAGCATGCGAGTCTATGCGCATGCACACGCAAGATCCTCGCATTTTTTTTTTTCCTTTCTTCCACCAAGGCAAAGGGCAAAGAGATAAACAAAAAACGGCGATGGGGTGATAGAGGGTAGAATGACGTTGTCCCTTGTTTTCTCGCTGATGCTGATTCACTAACAGGCCGACACGGCCTGTCGATGCATCGGCGTCCTCTATAGAATTCTTTTGCTGTCTCGACTTCAATATAACGAGGGTTTATTGTTCAGTGAAGACCCGATATATCTTCAGTCCTTGACTCGAGAGTACTCTTGTAGGATAGATTGCAGACACTTGAGCACCCCAATCGTGCACGGTACAATCGGCACAAGGTGCACATACAACGGTTGGAGCAGACAATTAGAAGGAGGGTTCGAAAGTAGTAGGTTTAAGCATAGGAAGAGCTTGGTGACGAACGAGAAAAAAATTTAATGCGCATATTTGTGGTGCCATAGTCGATTTCATGCACAAGTGTGCGTGCATTCCTTCGATTCTGTACCGTTTAAACCGACGTACTTGACGAGAACGTTGACGACACGGAATCATTCGCCCTGCAGAGTTTGTGCTGCACCAACCAGGAAAAGAATAAAGGTTTCTTCTAATGAATGTGCAGTGTTCCATCGCGTGTAACGCGTTTTGATTGAAAATCAAAACGCCTTACACGCGATTTGTACGTGAAATGTAATTATTATAGTGTTAATCTACGAGTTTTTCACTGTAGCCATATTTCGAAATGACAAAACGCTTCTCGGTAGTCCCGTAAAATTTGTTGTATTGCCACGAAGAAACAACCAAGGAAACAAAGAATAACTGGGGGAAACTGAAACGTTTAATGGGGCAAACTTGTGCCCAAAAATAAAAAGGAAACGGAAGATAACAGGAGAGTGTCGCGAGCGTCGAAGCCGGCGTAACAGCAGAGTCAAACGCTGGGGCGAGACTGCCCCGCATCGGCACGTGGAGCCTCTTATGTAAGCACGTGGAGAACATCCGGACCTCGAAGAAGCAACAGGATTCTCGAATTTACCAGAACACGCAATTGCAAGAATAAATAAAAGACACGTCGCTCCCAGGAATCGAACCCTTACTTTTCCTGTGGGAGGCAAACACAATAACAGTTAGGCCACGGCCGCGCTGGCTACTTCGACAGCTGCGCGCGCGGCAGTATATCGAGATTTGACCGCATAATAAGGCATCCAAGGTAGTGTGCATGTCTGAAGATTTTACGCGAGGTCACTTTTTTTGCTCAAAGTCACTTAAGGGAGGAAGTGGGTTCTCAAAAAATATTTTTTGTTTATTGGTCTATCTCAATGATTTTTTGCACAGGCATGTAGTTTATTGTGCTGATTTCATAACTGCAATCAGATTTCAGATATCTCTTCTTTGTCGAAAGTTATCAACAAAATAAAATATTAATTAGCTAATCTTAGGAAAAGTTTTAAAAAACCTTCTTATTAAATTTTTAATGAAAAAAGGATATCAATTGATTCCCAAAGAAATGCCATACAAGCTAAAGCTATTTTTATTTCTTTAGCAGCATATAATCATGTCAAAAAATTAAAGTGAATAGAAGACATACAATAGCGGCTATAACAATGTCTAATAATGAAATGCCAGTTTTATATACCACAAAAT
Source organism: Ixodes persulcatus (assembly GCA_013358835.2). Lineage (NCBI taxonomy): Eukaryota > Metazoa > Arthropoda > Arachnida > Ixodida > Ixodidae > Ixodes > Ixodes persulcatus. The sequence goes on from JABSTQ010010498.1 coordinate 169,374, forward strand.
ATCATAATAAAAATAGCTTTAGCTTGCAGTCTAGTTCATTCCAAAGAAAATAGTACCAAGTTTATGAAAATCGGTTGAGCGCAAGTGAATCAAAAAGCCTTCCTGGCCGGAGAAGAGGCTAAAAAAACCAAAGCTGAGAAAATCGACTTTGAAATTTGGGTATGCATAACTAACAACATTGAAGCTTTAGATGGGTGGAATGCCTTTGGTTTGAATTTAATACTAAGGGAGAGACACGGTTAGGGATCAGCCCCATATGCAACAATTGGTTAGCCCTCAGAAGGGCTTTTTTAGGGGACGCGGGGACGTTTTCAAAGCACCAGCACCAGCTTGTGAATGGCCGCGGCCATTCCGCACTGCTCACATTTGGCGGTCGCGAAGAACATGTTCAACACGTTCAAATCCACGATCACGAACTGCGTGCCGAAATCTGTCTCTTTATCCTTGACAGTGACATTGAGGAGGTCTAACTTCCGTTGTGTGGCAGACTTCACGGCCAAATCCTCCTTCATCTCGTCAGCCCGCACCGCACGTTGAGCAGTTTCGCTTGCCGTGTAGAAATGCGAGTCGAATCGTGACGCACCAGGACCGAAGCCGTCGTCTTTTTCATTGCTCACATCAGGGGCGGGCACCTCGGAACACGATGCAGCTGTTGGCAGCTGAACTTGCCGCATGTCCGCCGCAAGCAACACGGCTGGCGAAGCGAGCGAAGTCCTCTTGTTCTACGCCCGACACTTCCGCTTGCCGTACGCATGCTGCGTTGAAAACTTCACGTTAGGCATTGCGATCACTACCGATGTCTCCAAAGGACGTCGAGCTAAACGAAGCAGGCGAACGCCGAAAAATAACGTTCTTGAAGCCAAAACGCAACCGCTAGCAGACGACAAAAACCGATATCGGCTGCTCCCGACTCCTTCCGCGCCACGAGGAAGGAGAGGAGGGAGAGGAGAATCACATATTTCATGAGAGGAGGCATGCGCTTCGGCCAATAGCGACAGCGCTCGCTGCGGCCCGCGCTTCTTAGCCAATCGGTAGCTCGGTTTCTTTCTCCGGGGAAACGCGGTATTCTGTGCTTTCGCCGGGCGGACGCCATTTTTTATGGCGCCAAAAATGTAGACAAAGAAGCAAGCTTTCGAACAAGACCAAAATGGCCGCGAATGGGCGCGCACCGGCGGAGCGCGGAGGGCGCGCGTTTCGACGTCGGTTTTCTCTTTCGGGGAGGTTTTGGGCGCGTTCCACGCGACGTAATGATCGTTTTTTTTATACTTTGAGTTTGAATTATGCTATAATATTTTGGAGAGAGGTGCTTGGATATGTAAGGCACCCAAATACAGGATTTTTAAAAAAATAACTTTTTCGCGATTTTTTGCATTTTTAGGACCCGCGTCCCCCCTTAATAAGGACGAACTGCAGTGGACCTTAGCAGCCATCCCAGTGAAGTGAGCACTGTGCACAAATCCCGTGACTATGCACCCCGCGCATTTCTGCTTCTTTCCCGAAGTTCATGTGACACACGCATGGCACTGGAATGGCTCGTAGCGTCCACTCCTCTCCCTCTTAAGAGAGCATATTCTGGTTTCAACAACCTCGATCAGTCTTAGAGGGCCGCCTTGTTATGATGGACCCGCAAAATCAGCAGCTCGCGCTGCGAGAACAGGGAAACTCCATGGCGTCCATTTCCTTCCCTTCAGAACAACGACTCGCGTGACACACCGCTTACATCCGCTTCCCCGGCCCTCCTCTCCCGATCATCTTCGAGTGACAGCATGATGCCCGCACTATCCGTGCTGCCATTGGCTGTGGCCCTCCCAAAGTCGGACGGCGGTGCGGCGAATGTGTAGCAAGTTGGTCGCACGCTGGAGCTGGACGAAGCAGACGCTCTGGTGCGGCCAAACCCGTCTTGTCCGACAGTCCTCACGACAGTTCACACGTCGGATCAGACACTTCTGACGCGCGTGTTTCGCCCCTTGAAACCCTCGTGGTTTTATGTGCAAAAAGGCGGTTCCTCTGCTTTTGTCAATCGTGCACGCAGGTCTCCAGGACCCCCAAGGCACGGGACGCCACTTGATCGCCCTCTTTCTTTACCAGCATGTTTTGTTGACACAAAGCCTCGTAATGAAAGCGCTTTTCCTTTTCCATCTTTCAAATCGTAGCTTGAGAGAAAGACTGACAAAATGGCCAAGGTCAAAACAAGGAAACGTGCGACAATGTGTGAAATGGATTGGACTGGACTCGCAAAGGTAGCAAAAGCATGGTGTGTCCATGGCAATGCAATTAGCCTTCTTATGTCGAGCGTTTTCCCCTTTATTTTTTTTTTTGTTTTTTTTTTTTCCAGGTTTGCAATTTTGAGGTCACTTCAAAAAAAAAAAAAGTGTGCGTTAGAATTGTGTAAATATGGTACGTTGTTCTGATACATTCGGTATTTAGAAATTCGTACTACTAGAACACTTTCACATTGAAAACATATAAAATCGAAAGGGGATTGTTGACACACCCGCTGATATATCAGTTAATTCGACATTCTCAGTAACAAGATTTGACTGTGGTACACCTGAAAAAAAATTAATATTGCACAATATAGCCCCAGCTTTTGAATGGCTCCTGTAAAAGCGTTGCAAGGGCCCATGGAGGTAGGAAGCTTCCGGAGGCGACATGACGCTGCCAGAGGTGGAGCCAGAAGTGTGGAGGGATACGTCCCCAACGATGACTGAAAAAGCTATGGCTTGGTCATTGTTGGGAGCATGTCTTTCCACACTTCTGGCTCCACCTCTGGCGACATCATGTCACCTCCGGAAGCTTCCTACTTACATGCCAAGAGCAGACAAAAGTGCAAGACAAAGAGAAGCCCACCCACCAAGTTCAGTTGAGACACCTCGAAAGGCAGGTCTGGATCATTCTTGGGAGGCAAGTGTCTGTACTCGATGCTCCTGTCGACCTTGTAAGCCTTCAAAAGGGCATTGGAGAGCTTGTACCTGCCGGCAGAAACATGAACAGTGACAAAGGGGTCAGCACCAACTGCACCTCTAAGGATTTTGTGTAGCGTGGCACTCAGCTGAGCTTACATCAGAGTTCTAGTTTAACGTATGGATCAAATAGTGTTGCCAAGCACGAATGTGCATGCATCCGCGTGACCCCCAATTCACGGCAAACGGAAAACTACAACTCTCTGCTGTTGAGAAATTGCGATAAACGGTTCGGCCGCCGGTGCCACCAGGATGCTAAAGATGTTTCAACATTGTCTAACTGTCTTTCCCGCTTGCTAGGTAATCGTTCCGTTCACCCAAATCTCCCGAGGTTTAGAAAGAATTTTAGATGCCAGGCAGCAGCCTCGGAGCATCAAACATTCCGAGTGGCGTGGGTCATTTTCGGCTAATGTTTTTTTTTTTCGCCGAGCGAGTAGACGCGTTATTTTATGCTTCGATCGACAAATTGCGCAGATCATTGGTAGCAGTTCCAATTTCAACGACGATTTGACATTTCAACGTCGAAGCTGCATATTTTTTGACGATGACTTCCATTTAATAGCATCCCCCATTTATGTAAAATCCTATGGGAAAAAAGGCACCTTATTGATTGGGCATTCTGACGTCGACGCTACTTGCTTTGATATGTTGCCGGCACAATATTTGCTTAGCCACTTTTACGCCGATTTGGTTGCCGAAAGCTATCATATCGAAGCAACCTAATCGCTGTTTATGAGCACACGTTGAGGTTGCCACCTCATTTCCTCCGTGAGACAGAATATCTAGGCAATCTGTCCTATGGTACATCGCCCTCCGAGCAGAAACAGGGATACCCGCAAGGCTTCCAAGGACCCTTTGCAACTTGAGCTCAAACGAAGACAAGAACAAATGTATACTCACGCCAGGCGCCTGCTTTCGCCAATAGCACAGTTCTTGTTGTCAATTTCGGCGTGGAAGGCACACCTGAAAGATTTTTTTTTTTTTTTTTTAAACAAGCAACGAGTGTCTAGGGTAATGCCTCGTGTGCCGGCAAAAGAAAGGGAAAACGCAGAAGCAACGGTGGTGGTAAGACTTTAGGGATAATTGAGATCGGGCAAAAAATGGGAAGTGTAGTAGATTTTTAATTAGGATTAAACCCACGGGTCATTTGGGCAACCCTTTTGAAGCAAAAACTCAAATTTGAATAAGAAGTAGTCATCATTTTTGCTCATTTCACCTCGGAGAAGTGCTTACATTGCGTGGACTTTTGTCTAACACGATTTTTATTAAATTTTTGTTTTACAACAACTAAGGGGTGTATTTGGACGAGTCTATTTGGACTGTGTTGCATTGAGATAAGGTTTTTTCAGAGATTTAGCATTTAAAGGGACACTCCGATGATATTTGAGCTTCTGCCCTTTTTACGTCGTTACCTCATTAGTGGCTTGGGCCACTTAAAGGGGCCCTGCAATCATATTTAAGCGACTACCTTTTTTGTGGTTTCCATGTCTCTCGGGGTTCGGGCAAGCCAGAGGACACGGAGAGAGTAAGTAAATGTCGGTGCATCATATTTTAACCGGACGACGCGGACACCTCCTCCACCAACGGGGGCGACCCGCGGTACCGAAAGCGCGCGATATGCGACGCCTTTGGTCCTGGGCTTACTACTGGTCAGAGCCGCTAAAAGCTTCTTTTTAGTCGAAATACAAAATATAAGTGGCGCGAGCCGTTTCAATTATATATAAAAGTAGTTTTTGTTCAGTATTTTAGACAAAAAAAGAAACATATGCAGTTTATACAGTACAGAAACCAGAAATGACCCGTCGACATACCCGCCTCCAAGCGGTGGAAAAGGCGGCGCCTACTAGAAAGGAGTAGTGGGATCAGGCGCCGACACGAAAAGGTCCCGGATGTACGCGGCGGCGCTGCGGTCGTATGGACTGCAGGATCCTACCGACTCCGAACGTTCCGAAGGCCTTCGGCGAGAAGCTTTGACTTGCGGTTTAGCTTTTTCGCGGTATGGCAGCGCGAAGTGGCTCCCGTTCCGAACTGATCTTTACCCCGTGTTTGCTGTCATTTGTGGCCAATGAAGTGTCATGCCGAATCAGTGTTTAATCGCGCAGCAAACGCAATGAGAGCCGCTCTGGCTGCCCGCTGCATACAGCCTATCCAGAACATGCTTTAGTGGCGCCCTCTCGAGCCGTCGACACGGAGTGCGGCAGCCGTGAGCGCTCGCTGAGCTCACTGCCCCTCTAGTTCACGGCCACTCAAGCAACCAAGGACATCATAGAGGAGGTTATTTTTTGTTAGTTTTTGTAGGTTTGATTTGCCTATAACTTTTAAAATAGAGTGAAATTCGAGAAAAGAGAAGTTTCATTAAGTTACTACGTTCAGTGCGCTCAGGTTCGGTGCAAATTAAAAACCAGTCAAAAAGTCCTTGCAGGGCCCCTTGAACTCTTTCCTGACCATGGGAAAAGTAGCAATTTTCAAAGGATCCGTGCAAACGCTTTTATTTACCCAAGTAATTTGCGTGTGGAGCAATATGACACATCAAAATGTGGCCAATTAGTTGTTCTTTCAAAAGAAACCGAGGTTGGTATAATGCGGAAAAAAGATTTAAAAATGTAATTGTTTGAAAAAATACAATGTATGAGCGGGAGGAGTATAAACGCCGACACTTCTACAGCTATTCAAATTAAAAGAGAAATAAAATTCAGAATATACATAATGTGCCCCACACCCACGGCTATTACTTATTAAAGGAGCTGTGCAACGATATTCAGTTGGAATGTTTTTCCCTTTACACGAGCTTACTGGCACTAGTGGGACTCAAGGATACTCGCACGCAACGCCACTGGCCAAGAATCTCCTTTGTTGCGGTGTAATTTGAAGGACAAAAGCGATCATTTTCATTCAATCTCCCCTTTGCAAAATTTGATGACGTAAAGTGGGGATCGCAGTACACCCATATGACGATATTTGAATGCGGTTCATAGATTGGACCCGAGCATTGCGCGTGCACTCGATTTGGGCTCGTGATAATCGATAGCTCGAGAAGAATTCGGGTAGTGGCCAGTGACCAATCGCTGCGACGGCGACAATAGCCGAGCTATAACAATGTCTGGAACTCAGTGCGTGTCCTGTGCTTTGCCAACCCCGACGCGTGGCTATGATCAACATTGACGGCATATAATCGGCTCCAGATCACGTGGCCGCTTGTTCTGGCTGCGAGTTGAGGGGGTGAACGCTGCTCATTTTTCTTTAATTTTTTTTTCTGGGACTTCTATTGCGTGGGGTGAAAAACGAACGCGTGTTTCATAGGTCATTAATGTCAGGGATCCGTTCTAAGCGGTATTTGCGCAAAGTACAAAAATTGTTGCATCGCTCCTTTAAAGTTAGTGCACTCTAGCTGACATCTATTTTTGGTTCCTCGGAGAGTTAGGCTTCGTAACACATGCGCTTTTGAACGAAGGAATGCTTATATTGGTGAAACACAGATGTACACCTTACCGTACATTCCCAGCAGAATGCTTTCTTCGTGTTTTACCTTGATTTTGTCAGAGCCTTGATTGCAGTTCCTTCATATTTAGCATTTTTGTCCGACTTGTGGGGAACAGAAAACAATCGCTCCGGCTCAGGACAACGTTGGAAAGTATAGTGATGCTCACCGACAACCATTTGTTAATTAAGCAGTGCCCATAACATCATGTAAAGTGTCCTCGGAGCTCTCGAGGTCTAAAACGTATGCCACAATACGGTTGAATGATGTAAATAATGCAATCTTTGTTACAAGGACTGATGCAAGCAGTTACCCGCGTTAGACAAGTGCTACCACCATTCCCAAGACTATTTTTGACAGACCACCAGCTTGGGCTAAAGCTCAAACCTAGGTCGAAATTGTAACTACAGCTCTTCGGCTATCCATGGGATTGGCGAACATCATTTTCCGCACTAAACTTAATTTCTTGAAGGCGCTTGGAAACCATTGATCACCAGTGATCGATGGCCTATGGGGGTGGTCAAGAAAGAGTTAAAGGACACATGCAAAGAAAAAAAACATTTCTTTTAAACAGCTTAGATGGAAAAAGGATGTCATAAAACGATTTTACAACGAAGAAAAAACATTTTTTGAGCTATATTTACGGCGCTATACGAATTTGTAGTTGGCGCCCGCGGGCGCCGCGGAAAAGTGGCCCTTATTTATCACGTGACGGGCCCATATTTGTCACGTGGTGCTCGCGCTCTTTCGGAAGCTTCCTATGGCCTCTAAAAGTAACTTATTCATCTTTGTTTGAAGTATAACAAAAAACTAAGATGAATAAGTAACTTTTAGAGCCCAAAGGAAACTTCTGAAAAAGCGCAAGCAGACGTGATCGACCTGTGCGCCGGTCAGATAACGGCGGCGGCGCCCCGAACCAGACGAACTTCTGCGGCGGCGGCGACGGCGGCGTGGAGAAACGCGTTGAAGCGGCGTTCGCACAACGCTCACCGTGCGGCGGCGGCGTCGCTTTACGGCTCCGGCGACGCAGGGCGGCGGCGCGTGGGCCTACCACGTGACCGGCGGGGGCTCCAGCGGGCGCCAACTACAAATTCGTATAGCGCCGTAAATATAGCTCTAAAAATTTTTTTTCTTCGTTGTAAAATCGTTTTATAATATCCTTTTTCCATCTAAGCTGTTTAAAAAAAATGTTTTTTTTCTTTGCATGTGTCCTTTAAGGGGGGACACTACCCAGAAAAAAAAATTTCTGCAAAAAAAGTTGATCTTGAAAAATGTCACATGCCATTCATCAACATCTAGAGAGTATTCACAAAAAGTTTCAATTGTTTACACAGCATAGTTATTTTTTTATAAATTATTTTCGGTCCACTCATGCTTAAGAAAAGGTAAAGGTTTGAGCACTTTGAACACGTTTCTCTCTATTTGATTGTTCAGTGCGATGTTAGCCTGAAATAAATTACTTTTTGGAAACTTTGTTTCCACAGTTGCACTCTCCAGGCATTCCGATGAGTATCTTGTGAAGAAAAACGGTGGGTATTACCTTAGTTTTCTAAGGAGTTTTTTTAAACAAGGCCAGTGTGTTCCTGATAAAAAACCACTATAATTTAATTCACAATTCAAGTACACAGATGAAACTTTGCACTGCATTGTGCCTTGCAACTGCCAGTACATACTGTAAATTTCATTCATATTAATGGCGAATTCGGGTGGTCAGTCGACGGCAACTTATTTTGCCGGAAAACTGGCAATAGTGTTCGCGTGGTCAGTTTCCGGCCGGCGCGCACCATTCGGGTGGCGGTTCTCCGGCAAGCACCGGCAACTTTCCAGCGCTTTTTCCGCCCGAGTTCCAAACGGCCGGGCGAGCAGGCGCCAGACTGTATCCGGTGTCGTCACTTCCAAAAAGGAAGAGAAGGTCAGGGAGAAAAAATGAACGAAAGATTGAAACTGATCTGTAGTCACTTCAACAGCCACTACTCGGGTCAATCCAAGCCGTTGGTACATGGGTGACGGCGGCGACAGCCCCTCGCTGGTGCTGTTGCACGGGCAAAAGGCGAAGTGCACTGCCTCCGTCTGGCGTTTCGTGTTCGGGTGCTGAGGGTCACGTGGTGTGCCGCCGGCGCGTTTCTGGTTGCCGGTTCCGCCGGCTCGGTCTCGCCGGCGATTGACCACCCGAATTCGCCATAAGCAAAGGTTCAAAAGTTGACTCTTTTGGGTAGTGTCCTCCTTTAGTCACTGGATCTGTGAAAGTAGCACCATTGCCTTCTTGCCTGCTACCCGGACACAAACAAATACCAACATATAGACGACAAAACCTCCGAAGGTTATTGAATGATCGGTCTCAGTTGCCATGGCGATCGCCATTTTGGGCCTTTCAAATCATCGGAAGGGTCGTTCTAACCAGTCGCACAAAGATCACTATGGAGCATCATCGTACCAAAAGCGTTCCTCAGCCATTATAAATGTCTTTGGCACTGTGCATGCAATAAACTTATCACTCATGCTCATCTCCCCAGATCTATTACAATCTTCTTGCATATTTCGAGACAGTAGAATTATTTTTCAATGCCTCAAAGCACTGACGTTGCATGTGATGGTGGTACGAAGGGGTACACCACCACATGCGGCGTCAATGCTTGGAAGCATCGAAAAACAATTTTCCTGTCCTGAAATACGCAAGAAGAGCAACATAATTGTAAGAGATCTGGAGAGATGAGCACGAGTGGCAAGTTTATTCCACGCACAGTGCCAAAAACGCTTATGACGGCCGAGGAACGCTTTGGGTACGATGATGCTCCATGGTGATCTTCGCGTGACTGGTTGGAAAGACCCTTTCGAAGCTTCGAAGATTTGGAAGGCCCAAAATGGCGACCACCATGGCAACCGAGACCGATTGCCATGGCAACCGGACACATTTTCACGGGGTGCCCGCCAAAGCTCGATGACGAACCAAAGGTAAAGTTAATTAGAATTCGGGACGATCTTGTGTATGAACTATGTACAATCTTGTGCTAGTCGTTCCCGCTCGGGAGAACAAATGCCAAGTGTAGAGCAATTTAAAGACAAAAGATTGGGATTTTTTTTTTTGGCCAACATTTGCGAGAAGTTTGGGAGACGACAAATGCTTATTAGCACCTTTTTATCCTCACCATCCACTATTTTTTTTTTTTTTTTTTAAGCTACCAAGACAAAGCAGTTAATTTCTGGTCACACCGCTGCACTGGACTCTAAACACGTTTGGTCGCGGTCTCCTCGGCGCAGCGGACTGCAGTATAGTGGACGAATACCGTCGCGGTCGTCGCAGCGACGCGAGAGGCTTTAGCAACGAGACGACGATGCGTGCACGTCCTCGGCACGGCACAGCCACGAACCTAACCCACAGCTGATTGGCCAGCCACTTTGCTCCAACACTACAAACGTCCAGTTTTGCCTCGCGTGTCACGGAGGTAAAATGTTTCGCTCGTTTTTGTAATTTAATTTTGCTTACAACTTACAAAATGATGTGAATTTCCAGAAAAACGTTTTTCCTCCATGCTCCAACAATCGTTGTGGTATGTTTCGGTGAAAATATCCGGTTAGAAAATTGTTGGAGAGCCCCTATAAGCTCCCACACTACTTTTAGAAGAAGTTGGCTTTCTTATTCCATACATTTGAGAGGTTTCAAAACTTAAAAAGCATCAAAGAAAAGAAAAAATCAAGCAACCTGCATGTCCTCCCTTCATTGACTACACAACTGTATGCCGTAATATACGGAGTCTTTTCTGTCGCAATATACAGGGTATTTTTTCTTAGGCTTTACAGATTTGTTTCAAGGGACACCCCGTCGACGAGCGTAAAGATTGTGCCCGCCTTCTCCGATGCCGCGCAAGAAGTTACGAGAGGCGAGAAACGTCAAAGCACTACGGGCCCTGAGTAGGGCCGCCCCGGAACAGAACCGACGCAGATGCGAGCACCCTGGTCAGCGAGATCGTGTCCAACACTTTCGAGGACACCGTTGTGCTTCGGCTCGCCAAACACGACCGGACCTCGAGTCCGAGAGGCTCCGGGTCCGGCTGCCGAGCGGCTCGGCTATATTCCGCTAACTTACGACGGCAATAAAAGCCCGGGCTCCTTCTCGCAAGAAAACTGCGGGCGACCGCACGGAACCGCTTTCCGCCGCTGAGGCTGGCCGTCGTCATGTTCCTAGCTGTTCGCTCGCTCCCGCGGCGAGCGCCTTCCCGCCATCCTCCCCGTTCCGAAATGCGACGCGACCTTCGTTTAGGTGGGCCGAATGAATGCGCATTTGCCATCTCGATCCGCTTCTGTCTAGCGACCCGAATGCGATGCGCTTTCCTAGCACATTAATGCCGTTTATGCGACCGCACTGAATGCAGCTCTAGACTGATTCGGGAATGCGGTGAATGGCTCAGCCAACAACAGAACTCGAGAAGCACAATCGGCGACGTGTCGAGTCGCATAAACCCTCCATTGCTCCCTTTGGCGGCAGCCCGGCATATTCGCCAGGGTCGTACCACGTGCCAACGAGACTCCCGCTCAAGCTACAGCTCGTCGTAATTCCAAATGACAACCGACTAAGCTAGCTGGCGCAGTCAATCGCGACGCAAAACAACCTGAACGAGAGGGGAAACGCAGATCTGTACATAAAAAAGAAATTCAACGTGTGCTTGATATCATCACAATGCTGAGAATCGTTACTTTCTTTTTTTGCCGTTTCTGTTCACAAATTTTCTTTTTTGCATTCGAGTTTGCAGACAGTCTTTTTTATTTTCATCTTCTATCGAATGTCGATCGAGATCCTCAAATTGTTCCTTCTCACTGCCAGTGGCAATCAATCCTTTCAGATGGCTAAGGCAGCCGACGCATGTCACAATGAAAAGCGTGAAGATCGCACGAAGGCAACGTTTCCCAGGGGATAAAGTTAAAGTTGTCTCGGCCAAAATTTAGAGGGAAGAGGCTGCCCCAAATGTAGCGGAGAAATCTGCGTATAATTAAGCACCAATTTGAGTTTTCCCCCTAAATATAGTAGAGAACTTATAAGTGTTGCACTCTTTCACTTTCAGCGGATCTGTTAAGGGCTAGTTTCCCCAGTTTCGTGTCCGGTATTAAACAAATGTCGGCACAAAACTACACAAACCTCTGGACAGCTACCAACATCTATGAGCAACGGCGGCAACCAGACAAGCAATCTGGTTGCCGCCATCGCTCATAGATGGTGGCAACCTTTCCAGCCTTTCCGTCAAGGTGCGCGATGGCCCGGTGGTCGCCGTCGTGTACGTCCCCCCCTGCGGCACCCAAGAGAGACATTGAAGCATTCATGAATCGGACGTCCTTGGCTGGGTCATGATCGGCGACGACACATCTGCCGCAGTGACGGGTGACTAACGTTGACATAGCGCCAGGAGAGAAAGTGGTTCGCTTTGTTTATGCTCGAGCGCTTCAGGCTTGCCTGTGTGAACGAACCTACGGTGCCCACGACCAGGCATCGGACGTGAATAGACCTTGTCTTTACGAAGAACATGCCTGCCGTCAGCGTACACCCTATGGCGGTGTACCACAATGATCACAAGGCCATGGTCACTGTGGTTACGAAATAAATTACAACCCCGGATCATTACATATACGTCTGATTCTTGAATCGTTCAAATAACCAATTACCCAGTCACACATTAATCCTTACATTTATAAATATTTCAAATATTTCCTAAAAACGTTGGTTTTCACCAAGATGCAATCGTGTGAATTTGAGCACGATGTACCGTTTTTACACGAATGTAGGTCGACCCTTTTTTCAATTTGTGAAAATCTCAAGTGGGAGGGTCGACTTATTATCGAACCAAAGCATTCCACCGCCGGAAAAACCGAAACAATCGCGATATCATGAACACCTTGGCTTGTTCGGAGTTCAGCCGGCTGTGCCTCTAGCATTGCACTATTCTGTGCGCTCATTTTACAAATTAATTATTTTTTTGTTTGCGCGAACGAGTATTATTGATAGCGATTCGCAAATTAACCCGAATATACGGCAGTGAGCAGCGCACGGTGCGCCCGACTCCCGGGGGGGTGGCAGCACTTCTTGTAAGAGCCACTCCGGAGGACGCTGGAACAGCCTCACGGCTCACTCACCCCGCGGCTTCTCCTCGCAGTTTTTCGTTCGATTCACAGTAGCACATCGTTTGATCGAGTGACGAGATCATGCTGGAGCGCTACGTTTTTCTGTATTGACACGCGTGATCTGGGCAGTTTTGGTTTTCGGTGCTCGTTTATGGCCATTCTTCACTCAGAAGCAACCAACAACTGCGCTGTTCGACGCAAGTTCGACCCGTCGGAGCGGGTGATGCTCCAGTGGAGTCTGCAGCGGCACGGGGTCTTAAACTGCGACGGCAAACAAAGAGGCTTCCGTAGGCCAAAGTCTGGTTCCGGAGTTGGAAGTCAGGCTTGCAACGTACGCCGCAAAAGTGTGCAATCGGTCCCTACACGTGACGTCCAACGCGATCACCGAGCAAGCGTGGAAGATGCGGTCGATGCTGTCATTTGCGAAGTGCGAGATTTCGTTGGACGCCGCCGCCGACGTGCTTCGAGAAAGTGGCAGTGATGATGACGGGACTGACATCCCCAGTGCGGACGAGTCGTAGTCTAGTCACGGACGGAGTGAGAACGACAGTGAGAAAGTGAGCAGCTTCAGTTGTTCCGCCTCCAGCGTGAACTTCCCGGTTTCGATAACGCCTGGGCATCTCATGCACCTTGCGCGTGCATGCGCAGCCAAAGCACGCCAGAAGGCATCGATCGCGTGTTGCAGGATCGGCTTTCGAAACAGATACAGTAGACTCTCGGTAATTCGAAGCTCACAGGAACAGCAAAATTCTTCGAATTAAGCGAACTTCGAATTAAAAAAGCACATATAAAACTGAGTTTATTTTATTCAGTACTCACTTAGGAGAAGAACTGGTCGATCTTAGATTGTTTTCGCTGATGCATCCGCGCCACCGTCACTCAGCACTGCAAGTTACGTATGCATCGTAAGGCGTCTTCGGCATTCTCTTCGCCCGAGAAAAAACGTTTTACGACGCCCAATGCAGTTTCCGCATCAGCGGCACTCAGCGCGGGACTCGACGGCGGCGAGAGTTCCTCGTCGTCAGAGTCATCGTCACTTCCTTGCACCACCACACCAGGCCGAACCACTTTGATTATTTCGACGTCCCAAAGCGGACCAGAGACCTCGACGTGCTTGTCAACATCGACATACTCATCAAACGGAACATCTCCAAGGGCTTCCCTCAGTTCACTACCTGCGGGTACCTCTTTGGCCCAGCTTCGTCGGCGACGGCAGTTTGTGGCTTCGTGCTTCCTTGATCCACAATAAGAGTGCCGCTTCAACATCTGGATGCGCACCAGTGCGTTTACGTGAAGCTTGAAACTTCTCCTGCTCGTACGCATTCATTATTGAATGCTTGTTCTTCAAGAGAGCGTACTCGGCTTGATACCGGATTTCTGGGCGATGTTCTGCTTTGACGACGCACTCTCTTCGACTTCTTGCAGCACCTTAACTCTGGTAGCGAGGTCCAGTGCACGGTACTTACTCCGTTGAGCCATCGTGATACCAAAGCAGCGCGACGGAGCGATTGTTGGGCTGTGCGAAAGCACGTACGAACGAGCCAACACACTTTCGGATCTTCGTTGTCAAAACTCCCGCTCGCGCCGTTCCGCGGTTCCGCCGAACACAACCCAACCTTCTCGCCACCTATCTCCCTCTCTCCTCTCGAGGGGAGAGCGCAGAGTGGGAGAGCAGAGCCCAAAGCAAATAAGCAAACAGCCGCGCACGCAAGGCTGTTTGTTCGCTTCATCGCCGCCGAGCCAGCCGAGCCGCAGCGCGCCGTGCACATTGCATCAGATTGCATCATCCCTAGTGCGGCGACGCCAGTGACGCGGCCGCGGGTCGTGGCTTTGCTTATTCGCACTGGCGCTTGGCATTTGTTTTTTTCGCTCCCGGGGTTTCCGGATTTTAGGCGCAGACAAAAAATCCTTCGAATTAACCAGCTCCCAACATTTAGCCTTCGAATTACCGCGTGTTTTTCCTCATAGCATTGTACATACGATTGCCGGGACCAGGCCCATGCTTCGAACTAACCGAAAATTTGAATTATGCGACTTTGAATTACCGAGAGTCGACTGTACTTTGCCGTTCACATGTGTTCGCAGTAAAATGCACATCTACAGATTTTTTCTTTTTTTTTTTTTGCTGATGTGCAATGTGGGAGGGTCGACTTACAAAATATGGTACGTCCCGCAAAACCACCCTACGCACCCCGAGCCCCCGCACCTCCAAAGCACGCCGGCACAAGTCGGAACCATCCCATTGCCCTCGACCCCGGTAGCCGAAGACCCAACTCACAGCGACTTGACCTCGTAGTCGAAGACGGCGCAGTTCAGGATGTCCTGGGCCTCCGCATTGGAGATGGGCTCCCCTGCCACGCTCCGTAGCTTCAGCAGCAGTGTCTGCACGTTCCACACGGGGAAGTCTATCGGGATGCCTGCAACGGGACGCCAGAGAGGTTGGCTCCCAGACGAGAGCCGTCGCCACGCGCCGCAAACTCTGAAGATCTCGAGGTCAAACCTCGGCCCTACGAATCTGTACCAATGGGCATTTGAGCGATGCACGCTGCGTCAGTCAAAAAAAGTCAAATTTGGGGGTTTACGTGCCAAACCAACGACGGGCATCTGGCACGCCCCAGCGGAGGACTGAGTATTAATTTGGACCACCTGGGGATCCTTTGACGTGCAACCGAAAGCTCGGTTACACGGCGCCTCGGCCGGGATTTGAACCCACCACCTGGGGATCTGCAGGCCAGCGCTCTCGCCTCGGACCCACCGAGGCAGCGCACGTCGTGTCAGGGCAGTCGAGTTGGCGGTTCTGGCAGCAAGATGGCTACGGATCCAGACGCATTAACCCCTTGCTCACTAATAACGAGCGATACTCGTGTTTCGGTTTCAGTGCTTGTTTAGCACGCTCTCCGGCACGTGGTGGAACCGTCCCTGCTGCTCTATTTATCTCGGGTCGTTCGCTCGTTTGTTTTCCTCTTTGACAGAGAGAGAATGCTCCATTTAGCCTAGAAAAAGAAAGCCGTTGCTAGTAAGTGTTCGCGCTAAAACAACGCGGCTTTGGCGCGGGGGTTCACTTTAGCCGATGAAGAGATAGGAAACCTTTTTGGAAGTGATTAATGCTCGGGCATGCAATGATGAATCCTCCGGCCTTTCCCATTTTTTGGAGTCAGACGACAGTCTGATGGACTGTGACAGAAGTGATGAAAGCTACGCAAATCCTGCGAGCCTTCCGTCAACTTCGGCGTCCGCACGTCGGTGGGACTTGGACCAAAGTCCCAATTTAGAGGTAGATATCACACCTGGAAGTCGAGGAAATGTTTGTCTTATTTTGATGAAAATTACCCATTTAAAATAACATTTTTCTCTACGTTCCTCAAAAAAAAAAAAGAGTAGGCAAGGGTGCTCTTTACTTTAAACGAGTGGATAAAATTGATTTATTAAGTGATTAAGTAATTAACTTATTGATGGATATTAGATATTAAGGCACATTAATTGGCTGCAATCTATGCCCCATAAGAGAAATTTTAGTTCCGACTGCATGCAGCATAAAGTGCTGTGGGCAGTTTACGTACGGTCAGTCCTCTGTTAGAGCCATCTTGTGTATTCTACCTAACAATATAATGAAACGCAGTGGAAATTACATCCAATTAGAGTATTTTCTAAGGTCAGCTGGTTACAAACTGCTAAAAGGAATTTCGTGATTACTTTGACAGCAGTCCTTCCCACTCTGATCACTGCACTAAATAAATTGATTGCTAGGCAGAAGTAAAAATGTTTGTAACCCCAATCTTGATTCACAAAAAAAAAAAAAAAACCTGGATGTGTGAAAATATGGTAAGGGTGCAGGCAAAGCTGGTGAATATTCACCATGTTCAATGAACCTGAGAGTGGGTAGAGAAAAAACATCCAAAAGTAGAAGAGACAGAAATTGGACGGGACAATGTCAATTGAGACGTCGTTCTGTGTGATTTCTGTCTCTTCTACGTTTTGATGTTTCTTCTCTAACCCAGTCTTAGGTTAATTCAACATGGCTGGATGAGTGCCCCATGCTACGTGGATTTCATCATTACCATATACATTTGCAAACACTATTCTATATGAGAAATGACAACCAACAGACCTTTAGCTAAATTAACCAAGGACCAGGGAGCATGCCAAGAATAGTCCCACGCACTAAACATGCTGGTGGACAGATTCGATATTGCCAAAACTACGCACTGCATCAGAAAAAGGCTCGTGTACGTTCTGGTCCTATGCCAAGGCCTATTTAGGAAAATTATTAAAGTTTGAGATCATTATTTGTTAACTATTTTTGCGTAATTAATTTTTTGTTAAATATTGAGTTTAAGGGCCGATTTATCGATTTGTGAAGTTCGGTTGGTTTTCCTCTCTGCACCACTGACTCAACTTCATATCTGCATACAACATACTCCATTTACAACAGGACCGAAATCTTGGTCAAAATCAAGGTCTGTTATAACGAGCTTAGACTGTACATGAGAATCGCGAGTGTTCAATGAACCTTTAGGCACGCAGTTCTGCGACAATGGATGGAACAAATCTCGTAAAAATGCCATTTAAACTGCGAGAATGCTGCACTCGGGGACCAAACGACCTAGGAGATTTGGGTGTTTGAGGAAACCCTCAGGGCCCCTCTGGGACCCGGTTGGAGAGCCCGTGACTCACAAGACCGCTCTTCCAGCCAGCGGAGGCACCCCTCCGCCTGGGCCATGTGATCCGGAGCGCAGAAGAAGGGCGGCAGGCTCTGGTCGTCGGGCGACAGGCGCAGGAAGGACAGCATCTCCTTCACTATCCCCTGGTAGTCCCGACTGCCCTCCTTGAACCCCGTGATGGGGATACCGTGGGTGTCGTCACCTGCCGAGGCACACGCCGGGAGTCGGTCTCCTCGAAAACCAGACGGCAAATGGAGCGAACGAGAAGGCAGGATTGCCGTCGTGACGCGCGAGTACCGACCCGCAGCCGTCGTTTTGCTGTGGGAGCCACAACAAACCGAGGAGGGCAAAAAGAAAAACTGCCGAGGGTTTGAGCGCGGCCTATCCGACATTGACACTGCACGGCGCCGAAACGACCAACAATCTTCCGAAACTGACGAGACGTCCACGTACTCGCTCCTCGGACACGAGACTAGCTCGCTCAAGACCCTGTAGCTCAAAAGACCTAGATGAGGGGATTACGGCAAAATAACGAGGCAGTACGCGAATAGGCCACTGTAACTTTGCGTTTAATTACATTTTGTTCCGTCCTTTTTTACTACTACGAGATTTACTTTACAAAAACATAGTGCTTGGAAGCCCTCTATACACCACGCACGAGGGCATTGGAGCACAAATGACGCTTGCGGCACACGATGCGACGCTCGCACAAGTCACTCTAGCTCCACCATACGGTCCTTAGATCAGAATCGTGCACAGTAATGAGGGCATTCGAGAGCAAGTCATTCATACTGTAGGAGGATGCATCGGATCGCTTCAAACACTATATGAACTATTCACAACTATCTATGCGGTACATGAGGAGTCTATTGGTGTTCTGTCCCGTAAAATGTGCACGAACATTGTGTGGCGGGAGCCTTTCCTTCAGCTTTCATTTAACGTCCACATTAAAACCCACTCCCCACGGTATCACTCCGAATAAATCGAATGACTAGGTAACTGAGGCCCACTCGTTAATTATCTCCCCATACCCCCGCTCCAGTATGAACCAAACACGACAAGCAAGCACCTGGACCTCAATGTGCACTGTAGTCTAGTTAGCTGGTAAACAAACTTCGCAAATTCTTTTCTATGTTTCAATCGTGCCGTTGCTCGCGAGGAACAAGGTGACAAGCCGTGATCCTTTACGCGAGATCAATTTCTCGTACCACGAACGATGGACGGCATTCTCAGCGAATACCGTAGTTACTCGAGTATAACCCACACTATTTATGAACAAGGCCCTTGTGTCTACTTTCCCGCAAAGCACATATACAGCCAATTATCGCGTTGTGCATAAATAACATAGCGAATAACTAGATGAAGAACATGACTCTCCATACAAATGCAACCTTCACAGATGGTATCTTTGCGCGAAGACGTTATCTCTGTCCTGTAAACAGCTGGTATCATGCTGTCGATCGCGGTGATTGGCAATCCGCGTGCTCCGCGGAAAAGCAAACCCTCAGGATTTCTTCATAAATAGTGCGGGTTATACTCGAGTAAATACGGTATGGCCTCCAAGCACGGTGGTGACCTTTGCGACCCTAAATTCGCATTTTGAGGCCAAAACTCGCTGGTTACATAAGCCACCCGTCGCAATGTATGGCGTCAAAAGACGACGATGACGAACACCCTACATCGTCAACTGCAACATTAACAACGACAACATCAACAACAGACGTCATTTCCAGAGGTGGGAAGAGTCCCTATATAACAGCTCCCGCTGTAAAAAGTTGTGTGGAAGCCTTTTCGGATTAAGGTTTCAAGTTCCACATTTTATGCGATTTTCAGTTGGTTTTGTGCACGCGTGTTCTAGCCCTTTGATGTGACACTTGCTGTACATCTATACTCCCAGGGAGCAAGCACAAAGCAAGTTTTTGTTGCACTTTACATCACACAGTCAATGCATCGCGACAGTGAAGGTCTCGCATCATAAAAACGAAGTACAGTGTGTTGCTTAGCAATCGCAACTGCAACATAGAAAAAATGACTAATGCGCACAATACGAGGGAGAAAAAGGGTACGTACTGTGGTCCTTGGCGAGGCTGGCAAAGCCCAGGGGAATAGGACCTGAAAGCACAAACACAAAATTCCTATTGCTCACTAGCCCTACAAAGCGAGTAACATACTCATCCGATTATTTCTCTCGACGGTGGTGCCCAAAACAATGCCCATGCTTGTGCCTTAAACTTCACCTCGTTGGCCAAAACGCCAAGTGGCAGCTGTCATCACAGGTTGAACGAAACTGCAGCACACTTAACAATGAAATGTTCAAGGTGTGGCGTAAATAGAAAAAAAAAAATGACCGCATCTCCATGTGGTGATTGATGTTGATTGGGGCGAAGCTCTGGTGGTGCTGATGATACTGATTTTATTGTTTATAGGTAGTGCTGATGGTGCTGATTTTTTTTTTTATTGCTCACAGGTAGTGCCGAGTTCAGGGTTGCGTTTCGACTTCATTATTACTGCTTTATGGTCGGTGAAATGCAGAGCCAGTGGTTCTTCTAGCGGATCAGCTTGGATCCGCTAGAAGCCGTGGGAACGCATCTCCAGCGCTTAAGTCAACGGTCCATGTCAGAAAGAGAATGTGTGGTATGGAACGTGGTTATATACAAATTTGAGCATTTGACCGCAGCGCCCTCTCGTCTATAAACATTGAGCCAATGCATGAAAAGTTTAACGCAATTATATACGCATTTGACTGCAGTGCCCTCTCCTGTATAGACGTTGAGCGGCTACATGCAACGTTTCATCCATGACATCCCCAGCTCTCGATTACTACCATATCTCAGAGCCCCCTACTCGTCCCACAGTTGTAGCCGAGTGGTTAAGGCGATGGACTAGAAAGCCATTGGGGTCTCCCCGCACAGGTTCGAATGCTGTCGACTGCGCAAACATTTTTCTATTTTTTAAGAAGACAGATGGGATGGCAATCGATGTGAGCACGGATGGACGGACGGACGGACAAGGCTAGACCCTAAGGAGCTTCGCCCCTAAAATGATGGCAGGTGACTACATTCATTGACAAGGTGAGAATGACACGGAGGAGCTTCAGTTGCCCCGCCTCCAGAGTGAATTCTCTAGCTTCGACGAGGCTTCAACATCCCATGCGCCTCGAGCACGCGCAGACGCGCATCCAAGTTCTGGTGGAAGGCGTGGAATGTGCGCGGATGGCCTGGCATTCGAGGGACTCGCCCCACTAGTCGCATTCTGTCTCGGCAACCATAAATTCCCAAAGAATATAAAGATGCAACGAGACTAATACTTTCTTTTTAATTATTAATTTTTTATAATCGGAAAACATCTTCGATCATAAGAAGAAGACCGATCCAAGAACAATCCTACCCAATGTGAAATCGTGAATAACAACGGCTTCTCCATTCCTGGGAAGAAAAGAAAAAGAAATTAGTTGAACCCGGTACTCCTCTAACGAGGACGAAGGTGGAAACGGCAGGTAAGGTTCAAGCTTAAAACGCGGGCTGGAGCGAAAGAACGACAGAGGCGAGAGTCCTTCCTCCCTTTCCTTTCGTCCTTTGCCCCCCAGCCCCGATTCGACCGCAAAGGAAGAGCTGTACACGTGGAACCCAATTCCACTAGGTTGCGTAGAAACAGTGCGTGGAATAGTAAAAAAAAAAACAATTTTTTTCAAACGTTAGAATAATGGATTTTGCAAACGTCAGATTGGTAAAACGGGCTTCATCTTCTTGAAGCAGCTTTCTAATACACACCACACTTGTTGCGACAATAATGGGTCTGGGCATGACTAGAAATTAGTCTAACGCATCTTCTAATCCTTCGGCTGGTATTGGCAACCCCAAACACTCTCGTAAACTGATATAGCCTAGTCAGATACGAGTTAAGAATGCGACAAAATCCCTGCCTCCACGCGGGATTATTGCCTTCCGTCACACTTTGGTTGGGCATGTTCACAAGACCTCGAACCGTTACCGAAGGTAGAAAGCTAGTGCATGAGGAGCAGCACATGGCACATTCTTAAGGAGGGGTTATTTGTCCCAAATATTCCCGAAACATTTTTTTTTCTTTTAATGGTGATTTTAAAATGAGTTATTTTGGCAAGTTCTTATTTTTGTGGATCAATATTAACGCTATAATATCAGAAGTGTTGTAAGTTGGGCGAGATGGTACGATGACATGATGAACGGAACAGCGCACAAAAAGACAAGGACAGAGAAAAAAAGGAACATGCAGGACACAGAAGCGCTGACTCGCAACTGAATTTATACATAAAAGGAAGAAGAAGATGAAGAAGTTCTGAAAGACACGCGGGGCACGCAGTGCGTATCACACGCGACACAACACCATTTAACTTCAATGTCTTTGCCCCATAGTCCGATCTAAAAACAAGGTCTCGGTTTGAAGTAGTGTCACTGATGGGTGGCTAACACAGCAGTCCCCCAGGCTGTTGATTCTATGTGCTTCCAAGATTTCGCGAGTCGTCTTGTCTCGATAATGTCCAATTATTGTGGTGCCTTTAAGAATTGGAGTGCACGAGCAGGAATTGCAATGAACGGGAAGGTGACCGCCCACCGTAGATTTTAGTGAACGATCATGCTCGAGAAGGCGATCGTTTAGGCACCGTCCAGTTTGACCCACATAGCTTTTACCACACGTTAGTGGGATTTTGTACACCACGCCAATTGAACATGGCACATAAGGGTGGCTGTGGCGTTTCTGGCACTTGTCTTTGTTGAGGTTATCCGCTCTCGAGCGAACCTTTGAACAGATTTGCGCCATTCTTTTAGGAGCTGAAAACACCACAGGCACATCGTACCTTTGGGCTGCTCTTTTTAAATTATGCGAGGTTTTGTGCATGTATGGTACAACAACCTTTCGTTTCTGTTGAACTCTAGGTTTCCTTCGCTGAATCCCTTTAGTCTTACGTACCAAGGCCGCCACCACCTCGTTTAAAACCTGGGATGGAAAGCCTGACTTTTAGAGTCTCTCAACTTGAGCGTTAAAACTTTCACGAACAGTGTGAAAGCAGGACTTCGTAAGTGCAGCCCCAAGTATGGTAATCGCAATCCCCCTTTTAACAACTTTCGAATGTGCTGATGTGTAATGAAGGATACCCTTTTTTGACCTACGTGAGAAACTCCAGCAGATATGGTTTAGGTTTTTCAACAGTGAATTTAAGTCCAAAGCCACACCTGGAAAATATGCTCGGATAATTCGGACTGCCGATCCGGTCCCGTCAAACGTATGTATTAGTCAATGGGAGCAAACGCTCATTAATTCGGAGGGAACGCGGCGCGCTATGGTTAATTCGGACGAATTCGGCAGGTGGCGCTAGCTACCATCCATTCCAAATCGTATGACCGCTATCCATCCGAGGTGCACACGTGGTTTTCCGGTTTTCCCATGGTTCTCCGCTCTTCCCGTTCTCAGTGTTTCGCACCAGTTTTGCTCTGGATTGCCGTGCTTCAGCGCGCTACCCGCTACTGTCCTGGCATGGAAGCAGCAGAAGCATAGCTGCAACGGAAAAAGGGTAGCACAAGTGACCGACGACCGCAATGGCGAGATCGCGACGCGCGGGGCTATTGTTCCCGAGCGCGCCGATAGCGAGAGTGACAGTCACGTTTCATGCCTCAACGCGGGGATCCTAAAGCCCGCCATTTTAACCGGCCGCCCCCGCGTTGTAAAATGCAACGTGACTGGCACTCTCGGTGTCGGGCGCTCGGGAAAAATAGTGCCGGGTTTCGCGATTTTGCCGCTCCGATTATTGGTCAGTTGTGCTACTCGTTTTCCGTTGCAGCTGTACTAGGCTAAGAATTTAGCGACGAAAGTGGAAATACTAAGGGCCTTGAAGGACGGCGTCTCTCTACAAGTGATTGAAAGTTACGACGTCAAGAGAAGCAGTTTGGCCACGTACGTGAAAATTGAGGTCGATATCCTACGGGCTTTCGAGAGCGAGAAGTTCAACGCGAAAAGAAAGCGGCCGTGGGCGGTGGTGCACCCGAAACTAGAAGAGGCCTTGCTGTGCTAACTCGTCAGCGCGCGGGATGCGTAGCTCCGACTGTGCGAGTGCGATGGAGCACTCGACCGCGCTAAGAAAAGTTGCCGTGTCCGCCCAAGTGTCGTCCAGAAAGCAGGTGGTAATAATACATTTCTTCTCAAAATAAAGGTATGTCGCAGGGAACGCTATCGCGCAGTTTTCTTTGTCCTTTCGATATTTCGACTTTCGGATAATTCTGACATTTTTTGCCGGTCCCATGAGATCCGAATTAACGAGGTTTTACTGTAGGTGTTTTTGAAGAAAGCTAGCCATCTGGCGCTGCCACGTGCCTCTCTGTTATGATGGCACGGAATGGGCAGGCTTCCTTATGGGTTTTCACACTAAAGAACACCTCAAGGTTAAGCCCTGTTGCTTTCTTGATGTTTCCGGACAATCGTGTCAAGGAATGGCGTTCACAGAGCTTTAATGCCTGCGCCTTAATCTTTTTTGGGGACACTCGCACCCGCTTGAAGTTCTTACTCATGGCGGTACAGGCTTTTTGATTATAGTGTTCTTCGGGCATCAATACAAAGGATCCTTCCTTATCAGCCTCTAGAACTCGAAGGTGATTATCGGCCAAAAAAGAAAACAGAGGACGGGGATCATAGGTATGTCTAGGCCGAGTACAGGTGCCACCAAGAGCATCAACACATTCATGTATACAACGCGGTCTAACATCTTCACTGACCTTGGATGCAATTTTTCTAGTTAGCGCCAGAAGCTCGGGGGCTTGAAGAGTAGGCAAAACTTGGGCCCAAGGCCTAAGACCTTTTTGAGCTCTGTTGGAACTTGAATGTCCCCCAAAGATGTAAAATGACCACCGGCGGGCGGAGGCTTGTTCTTTTTTGGTAACCGTAGTCGGACTCGGCGCCATAAAAATTCAGCGACATCTCCAACTGACTTGTTCATTTCATGAAAGGACCTGCGACACCGCTCTCCAATTCTTAAAGGCACCCCAATAATCGGACATTATCGAGACAAGACGACTCGCGAAATCTTGGAAGCACATAGAATCAACAGCCTGGGGGACTGCTGTGTTAGCCACCCATCAGTGACACTACTTCAAACCGAGACCTCGTTTTTAGATCGGACTATGGGGCAAAGACATTGAAGTTAAATGGTGTTGTGTCGCGTGTGATACGCACTGCGTGCCCCGCGTGTGTTTCAGAACGCCCTCATCTTCTTCTTCCTTCTATGTATAAATTCAGTTGCGAGTCAGCGCTTGTGTGTCCTGCATGTTCCTTTTCTCTGTCCTTGTCTTTTTGTGCGCTGTTCCGTTCATCGTGCTATAATATCAATTTATAATATCTATGCAGGCTGAATAGACTATATGCAAAACTGCTTGGTGGTCTGACAGCACTGTGCACGCGGCCATTTCGGTAGCGTCAAGTATCTTGAGTTTCGGTTTCTCAGCATTTCCAGGGCATGGATGCTCTGCCACAAAGTTCGGTTTGGAAACATTGTTTTCTGTCTTCCGATCACACAACGTGCACAAAGGACTAGCCCGTCATGCTTTTCATCTCTGAGGAAGCTTTCATTTCCTTTTTTGACGCGAATACGCATGAAGTCGTACTGTTTGGTGATAGACTGCTCCACGCCAATACATGCAACTCAATGTTAGCTTCTGTTGTTTTTTTTTCGCTTAGTTTTTTTGGGTGGAAAGTTCTGTGTTCTTCCAAAGGAAACTGTGCCCTGGGCAATATTTTTCGGAAACTGTAAAGAGCTCAAATTTGTTTCAAATAGCATTGACCTCAAGCACAGTTGACGGATTTTGCGCTATTCATGAAGATATGTTCAACCCTGGCAGAATGACTGCTTTGACATTCTCAAAACTGCCCCCCGAGCTTCTTCGCACCAAACAAAATTTTTCCTCAACTGCGACAAAAAACAAAAAGGAGAATGTGAAGCGAAGTTGGCACCGCCCGTGATGCTTTGCTCAACGTCCGCAACGCAAGTTTTCGCCGCCCCCCCACATCGAAGTTTTAGATACTGCGATGAACTTAAGTCAAATGCCACATTCGATGTAATCAAACGTGGCATTCGACATAAAATACAGCAAAATCCCGTCTTTGTGAGTGTTGAGCAAACAGACACGTCGTCCGTGTCTGTTGTGTTTTGTAATCTACATGACCGCACTTTGAATATTCAAGAATATTGTATCAACAAACTCTCCTGTTTAGTTTTAGAGGTGTTTTGCAAACCTCGTTTACGGACACCAAATCAAGTGTATAAAAATTGCTGCAAAGCAATGAGATGGCTTTCTGGTTGCTGGCGTAGATTAATAAAACTGTACTCTTTTAGCCTCGATCTCGTCCGCATGCATTGAGCTGCTCGCGCACCAAGAAAAACGCAGGCCGACAGTGCAGCGCGCATAAAAGAAGGAAAAATAGTCCAGAAGCAAATTTGGTACAACTTCGTGAAAAGATTAGGGCCCAGTTCAATAGCTATAAATGGCTTCACGCCGCGCAATAGCGTCCGCATGTTTCTTCACATTTTCAGCTATTGTTTTTGTCAAAAGCTGCATCTCAGGTAACACAAAAAAAAAAAAAAAGAAAAATTGTGAACCCTGTTCACGTTTGTGTTCATATCATGCATGAACCGAAGGTTCACCGCTGCATCCGCAGCAGAGCACAGCAAAGCGTTGGCACCGCATCTCTCGCACGAAGGGCGGTCGCTGGTTTACATCGGGTCTTTGCCGGTCGGGTCACTGGTTCAGTTTTCTCGCCACTACCAAGATGGCTGACGTAGTACTCGGCGCGCTACTAGATGGCGCTCTGCATTTCGCATATGGTCTCTTTGCATCAAAGATTATGCAAAAAACACATTTTTCTCAAAGCAAAAATTTTGGGCTCCTTGCAGATTTGCAGGGAGGATATCTCAGCAACGAGGCAAACCTTTTTTGTTTTGTTTTTTTGCAATAAGTTGCTAAATATGTGAGGCATAATATATTGAGAGCAGCGTTCTTACTATAAGCCAATGAAATTTTTCATCTGAGCTGTTGTTTTATTATTTAGTTGCCACACATTGAACACTGACCTTCAATGTTTTGTAAAATTATGAATAGTGGTTCAATCTCAGAATTACTTTCACCGTCGTATGCTTTGTAGTTTGTAGTACTATCTCGCCATGCATTACACCTAATTTTTTGTTTTTGTTCAGTATATGTTTTTCTATTATTCCTGAAAACAGAGGCAGGCAAGTTTTAATTATCTTAAAAACTGTACTGCTAGCTGAAAAACTGACCAGGTATTTGCAATCAGCAAGTAAAACCGAACAAGCTTGTGCACTTTCATCGAGTCCCACCAACCAATAGGAATGGAAGCCTCAAGGCCAGTGCTCCCCATAACACTATACCTGACTATAGTACCAATATTTTTAAGGGTCCATGCAGTGCAGCATTTTCCATCTGGGGAGGGAGTCAATCACTACTAGTTGGAACAATCCTCACTCGAACATATATAAAAGAAAGCAAAAAGGAAAAGGTTGTAGGGTAGCTCCACGGTACAGATTTTCGACAATGGAACTTGGGTTATTCCCTCAAGCACCACGCAAAAACGATGGCAGCATGCCTGGCGGAGGGTGTCGGTTTCAAAAAGCACAATAGAGGGGCGGCAAACATGCAGACCGCCCTTTTTGCCGATGTGCAACTAATGTCTTAATTCGAACAATTAATGCAGACATGGCAGGATAAAAGTTCTGGTATTAGAAAGCCTTATTACGTATATACAGGCAGGAAATATGCAGACTAGATATATTGATGTGCAACTTATGCCTCAATTTAGGTTGTCAATTTCAAAGTAATTGATGCGCTTGAACTGCAGTGCCACTGTTGCGGCGACACGAAGCCATACTATGTACGGGAGTTCACTTTGGTTCACTAGAGAGCTGGGACAGTCAAACGAAAGGGTGGCATACCCGAGTCTATAAACTGGTGGAAGGTGTTCGTGCAGCCCTGTTCGATGGAGTACTCGACAAGTCCAAGTTCGAGAGGAAAGTAAACTCCGTTTGCCTCGCAGAGGATGTTGAACGAGATGAGGTAGAAGTTGGACCGCTTGATGTCTGGGGAAAGAAAAAATTGAATAAGCATAACCGGACAGAACTAGCTGCAAGTCAACCCACAAAAACACTAGCAAACAAACTTTGGGGACCTTGCCATAGTCTGCAACGATTGGAACCAAAGTAGCTGAATAATGCAAAAGCGTACAATCAGGCAGAGACGTAAAAATTACTCAAAAGTTTTCAGAAACAGCCTAGGATACCCTAGAACCAAAGAAAACCACTCCCCATCAATTGAAAGGGCTATCTCTGACCACTCAATAAACGGCAACGTGTTAAAGGCCGACTTACAGAATTGTCTTCTGCCGGGCAGAAAATCAGATCTCAGTTTCCTTCTCTCCGCTTACTCTCGCACTCCTCTCTCCTCTTCCCACAAACGCGGGTGTCTGAGCTACTCGTCAGAGAAATGAGGAGGGCCTTTCTCTTGCTCGGGTGGAAAGGAGGAAAAAGAGTTTCCTCCTTCCTGGTTACTCGTTGGCCTTTAACCGCAACCGGCGCTTTGGAGACTGGGCAGATTTTGACCGAACGCATAAAAACTAGGGTTGTGCGAATATTCGGAATTTCGAATAGTAGTTTCGAATAATACACTATTCGATATTCGCTTCGAGAAGAACTGCACTATTCGCGTTTTTCGAAGTGTTGATTGCGTCGGGTTAGCCCCGTTGAGTGCGCTTCTTAGCGAGCACCGGAGCACTGCGGAGAAGCAATACCTGCAAAAGCGAGCTCCGCGGGTGTTGCTTCTCTGCATTACGTCAGTGCTCGGTAAGAAGCACACTCAACGGGGTAACCTGCCGCGATAAACACTTGGAAAAGTATGAATATCGCCATTGCGTGCTTGGAAGAAAAGCATACATTCAAAGCCGGATGGTGCACGCGTGCCGGCTGTATTTGGGAATAAATGGCAACTTTGTGAATGTGTATATCTACATTGTAGTAAAAGTTTGAAAATTAAACTTACTGTTATGCAAGCGTATACTATGTTGGGCAGAGATGCCCTTAGAGCCTGCATTTATCATGCACAATTCATTCTCTCTTAACTCGAGATTAAGGGGAGGCACTCCCTTGGAGGGTCTACTTTTTAAGTACTGGTGCTATCTCAATAAACTTGGCAGGGCATACTAGGCATGCAAACTTAGGAGGCTACACCAATGTTCAGCTGAGAAGGTCAATTTTGTGCCAAGTTACAGCCTCTTATGTCAAAAATATGATACAACTAGTAGTGCCGCGGGAAAAAAACTATCGTTACAAAACAGTACCAAAATGTTACAATTTTTTTGCTTGGATATAAGGACGAGTGACTAGACTAATCGGTAGTGGGTTTCAAATAATTTTAAGTGCCATATTTAGCGTTAAAGTAAACTTTGAAAAAGAGGCTAATTTCATTAAATTTTTTACTTTTACAAAAGTCAACATTCTCTCGCTAAAGAAATAACAATCTTGAAAAAGTAAGCCCATAGTCGAGTTCTCCAGTAAATTTTACTCCAGAAAAACCGCACAGCGGTTCTGAAGGTACTTCAGTCATCGAACGATAGTTTTTGAGCAATGAAAAAATGGCCAAAACATGAAGCTGAGGAAAACGCATTTGAAAATTCACATTGTGTTCGACTTTAGATGGCACTTGCCACTTAACCTAAAATTCTCCAGGAGCGTACGTCAGTCCCTCCTCTGCATGATCCTTCTGTGCTTTGGCTACAGCTTCCATCTTTCGTCTCTTATGTGATGGCGTGGAGGACTTGAGTGCCTTCACCTGGGCCTTTGCAATCTTCTTCCGAGTGGCCTTCACGGCTTGTGAGGTCTGGTGGCTCCCTGGCTCAATGCCCATCTCTAAAAGAACTTTCTCGAAGCCTCGAGGACCTTGGTTAAACTCCAAGACTGCCAGAGCCATGACACACTCGACAGTCTTTAGAGAAGCGAATTCTACCTTTGGGCACTTCTTCCAAATCAAGGCGTTGAAATATTCATTCGCGTTCTGGGTCTTCATCCTGGAACATCTTTCAAGCAAATCCCTCCATGACAGGCGGTTATACAAGGGCACTAGCTCCTTTGCTATCTCCTAGGAGAGGGCCGGCTTGTGTGGCCAAGATGCTGGTGATTCTCCCGCTTCCTCGAGGTCCTTACTTCGGTTGAAGTGGCGCCAGGAGTCCATCCCAGTGGGGCAAGCGCTGTGCCTTGGCTCCTTGTCAGTGGAGTATGAATGCAGGAGACTAGCATACACTCCACGCTGCATGGCTGTAACATCAGGTGCGTTGTCTTTGAGGGCACAGGCATAGTAGTTGGTCGGTTTCTTGATCTTGATGTTTGTCAGCTTCCCTTTTCCGCCAAGTCCCTTTACTTTCTTGAGAGATTCTAGGCCTGCACCACACCTCCCACCAAAGTGGGAAGTGTGGCTGCGTTTGTGCCAAGTTCCATCGAACGTGACACACATGTCCAGCAGTTCGTCTTTTGCAACTATCTTCGCTTTGCGCACCGACTGCGCTGCACTTCTCATGACTTTGCCGCCAGCTGTCACGGCTGCATCATGCACTTTCGCGGCAACTTTTTTGGCAGTCTTCAGACACATCGGCGGTGGTAGGTTTATGCCGGTAAAAAGATGGGACAACTTCGTAAAGCTCACCCCCGAGTCCCGTGCCGCGCCGCAAGTTTGTTTTGACGAGTGTCGCCGATGTTGACAGAGTGCAGGGCTCTTGCCACTTCTCCACAAGTTGCGCACAAAACAACAAACTCAAAGTGAATGCCTTTCCCACTTTCTGTCACTTCGAGAGAAGATCCCACGCATTCCGGGCACAGCAAAGCACTCATCAAAACCTTGATCCAGGAAATGTCGATCAAGCGGTAGCCTTCAGGCTCGCTGCTGTCATTTAGGTCTAGTGGCTCCTCGGCGCATTTTGCGGACTCCTCTCGTTGCATCATTGCAATCTTCCGCTCAATCACAGTCATCTTCGAGTGCAGTTCTGATCACCGGCGTAGATAACGAGGGCTCCGGTGGTCCCGGACGATTGAAATCTTCAGGTTCCGACGCGGCGGGAAGCACAAAGGCGACGGGAGAATCCGAGGCACTCGACGACGACGAAGCGCTTGGAAATGAGGAAGGATCGCTTCCGTTGTCTGCATTGCAAGGTCGTCCACTTCCTCGCCACTTTGAAAACCGATTGCGGCTGCCGAACCTGAACGGCGAAGGCTTGCCACGCAAAGTCACCGGCACCGCGGGGTGGAACGGTCAAGAGCATGCGACGCAGCTAGGAAACGAAACACCGACTGGCCGAAATTGCGCGCTAGCAGACGAGTATGGGGTCACGTGACAGGTTTGAGCAAATCAGAGTTCCTTCTTCGCCAGTGTGGCCAATAAGAGAGCGTGCAGTGTTGTTTTCTACAGGGTTTCACGGTTGGTGCACACAATGTCTCGCAAGTAGCTCTACACCAAAAGGAGGAGGGTGAAACGCTCTTTCCAATGAAGGGTGCCTCTCTGCGCTAGGCCTAATGAATGCGGAGCGAGCGCGCTTCGGGTATGGCCAATTTGTGCGACCGCGCGCGTTTTTACGAGGCGCGCGCAGCCGCCGGTACGTCGAAAATAATTTATTTTGGAGTAAATAGTTTGTCTACAGGAATAAAACTTTTTGACAGCATTCTTCAAGAGTTATACAAGCTGATAGGACTATTTTTCAAAAACATGACTTTTTTCAAAAAATCGCGATTTGTAAATTCACTCAATTGGGTATAGTTGGCCATCTCTATAGGATTCATTTTATGTCAAATGTGTCGTTTACTTGCCATCCCAAGACATCAGACCTTCTTAGTTCACCGTTCGTAAAATATAGATAGATTAAACTTAGCTTGTAAATGAACAAGTGGAACAACCTTCACAAGTTAAGCTGGGTTTTCATCTAAGCATTACGCAATGGGTAGTCAAAGGTGTGGAAAAACTATTCGATATTTGATTCGAAAATATTCGGCCAAAACCACTATTCGCTTTGAATTCGCTTCGAACTCAAAATCCACTATTCGCACAAGACTAATAAAAACGTCACCGTTGCAAACGTTGGTCACTGTACATACCCACTGCTCGTGCCACTTTAGACAAGTGTCGACAGGTTGCAGACAAAGCGAACATCGCACACTAAACGTCTACTGGCAAGTGTTCAAATCCTCACTGCTGCGCGACAAACATTTAAGAGTGCGGGTTAGCAACCAAACTTCATTGGCCAAGGTGCCTGCCTACAGTGAACCCTAAGGTTCCAACAATTTAGGACAAACCTATGCCCCCCTCAATAAACACCAACATTTTATGTCACTTTGAATCCTTTGAAAGCACATTGGGAAGAACTTTCCTGCTCGAGCAGAGAAATGACGAATGAAAAAATATTGCATAAAAGGAAGGTTCCCAAAAAATTGCGCGACATCTGCTCACCGTTCAGGGAGCCCCGCTCCTCCACGTAACTGTGGACTTGGTTCACCAGGTCCTCCACCATCTGCTTGCGATCCTGCTCTTCCTTTAAAACCAGCTGAAATGCAGAGGTCACACTTAGCGTCGCAGAGATGGAAGAAGGCGAGGACACGGGGGAACAACACCGTCATCCAACACAAGCAAGGAGGCATCATTAGTCCTTTGTCCTCAATGGGGCCGTCAGACTCCAACACTTTCTGCACGCTAAATTATTTTTTTTTACATTATTACGCACATAATGATGCGATTGGTCCGAGTTATTTTGGAGCAGCTTTTGGAGCAACAAAAAGTACTCTTAGAGCATAAGCACACACTTCATTTTCATTCATACCAGTGCAAATATCATGTTAAGAGTTATGTATTTATGTCTACTTTGCTTTCTTGCTTCTGCGAAACCTTTTGATGGCATCAACAGCATGGCAGGTTCGAATCTCTGGATAGCAATCTAATTGTGCATGGAAATACTAGGCACAGTAACCAAATGGTCACTGATGAATGACATTACAAACAGCTGTGCATGGTTATTTTAGAAATGAAATCAAACGTAAACCTTACTATAGGGTGTGTTCAGATGAGGGCGGTCATGGGGTGTCATGCAAATTTTTTTTCAATTAAATTTTTATACGAGGTAGCCAAACATGTTCATACAACTAAGTGAACCTCACTTTTGCAAGGAACTTCCTTGGTTCTGTAAAAAGAAGTTGAACAAAAACGAAATTATTATATTCTAGCATTAGTTCAGTGAACTATACTATTTGGTTTAGTAGTTCACTGAACTAATGCTAGAGTATAATAATTTGAACACCCAAATTGATGTCTTCTTTAAGTTCTAAAGGTTGCAATAAAACTGCAGTTCTTAATTTAGAAACAATACAAAGCATTTGTCATTTGATTATGAACATCAATATCATCTTATAAGCAGAACTTCACGAAAACCAAAGTCAACCTGTCAACAATAAATATGCATCAGAATTAATTGGGGGGCTAGTTGGTTGAACATCTAGACGGTGGTTTTAAAAAGCGCAAAGGACTAAGAAGAGAAGAAGGGGACAGGACAGAGCGCTTACTTACAACTGTCAAATTTAATAGAGCATCTAGAGAACGACAAGGTGGAAGTGAAAAAGGAGAAAATAAAGATAAAATTAAAGTCACCGCTGCTGCAAAGAACATATTTAGTTTTAGAAATCGAAATAAAAATTATTTTAACTTCAGCTAAAGGCAAATTACTTGTCACCTAAAAAAAAACTGTCTATAAAACAAAAAGAACAAAAGAAAAAAAATTA
Source organism: Ixodes persulcatus (assembly GCA_013358835.2). Taxonomy (NCBI): domain Eukaryota; kingdom Metazoa; phylum Arthropoda; class Arachnida; order Ixodida; family Ixodidae; genus Ixodes; species Ixodes persulcatus. Next base: position 202,419 of record JABSTQ010010498.1, read on the forward strand.
AATTAAGAAGAAAAATTTAAAGAAAAAGGAAATAGAAGAAAGAAGAAAAAAGTATGCAGAGCAAACGCCTAAAAAGTCTTTAGGTGAAACACCGCTAGAACTGAAGTTCTTTTTGTGTTTCAAGTTTTCAGGGGAAACACCGAAGGAACTGAAGTTCTTTTTGTGTTAGGGTCACTGACGGCGCGCTTATGCACTTGTCGCCACTGGTGAGGATGACTTGAGCCTCGTACAGTTCTCTCGTGCTTTTGTCACAGAACCGCTTCAGAACTTTGGTGTGGTTGAATGTTGGTGAGCATTTGCAGTCTCTGACATGCACCGCAAGATGTCCCGATGGTACTGATGTCAAAGTTTGGGCGTGTTCTCTTAATCTCGTATTACTAATACATCGCCCCGACTGACCTACGTATACTTTGCCGCAAGTAAATGCTATTTGATATACCACTCCACTTTGACATTCTACATACTTGAGTCGATGTTTTACACTGCACTCTGCCTGTTGATGCTGTTGGCAATTGATCTTAGGGCAGAGCCTTTTTAGTTTGTCCGGAGCTGAAAGCACAACTTGGACTTGGAACTTCGCGGCTGTTCTCTTCAAGTTGTGGGACAAACGGTGTATATATGGCAGAACAGTCGGTCGGTGTTTCTTGTGTTTTTCAGTGTCACGTTTTGTAGTTGAGGTCATCAAGCTTTCGGCGACGTCATATATTATCGAACTCGGATATCCTGACGCTTTCAGTCTTTGTACTTGAGCATCGAAGCTTTCCCCCGCTGAGTGTACGCAAGATTTTTTAAGAGCTGTATTCAGGGCAATTTTTTGCAATTCCTCTTTTAATAATTTTCGAATGAGCCGAATCATACTGTAAAAGACCTTTCTTCGATCGAGGAGAATACATCCAGCAAGCGTGGTTGTCAGAGAACACCAGTCCTAGATCTAAAAATTGAAGCATGGAGTTCACTGGTGACTCTTGGGTGAACTTGAGACCCTGGCCATTTTCTAAAAAGTTAGATCGGATGATGTTGAATATTTGCGTCTCATTCTCACCTGGGCGATGTTGAAGGAGAACGAGGTAATCGTCAACATATCGAAAAATCTGAGATACGTGGCTGTTGGAAAGTGTACTGGCTATTGCCCGATCCCATTGGGACAAGTAAATATCACATAATATAGGTGTCACACAGGAACCTATACAGATACCTTTCTTTTGCGCTCTGTCCTGTCCCCTCCTCCTCTTCTTAGTCCTTTGCGCTTTTTAAAACCACCGTCTAAATAAATATGCCTTCTTTAAAAAAAGAAAAAACTTCTGCCAAACTCGTTAACCTATTTACTACCAAAGCAGGCGATTCGCCGGTCTGCAGAAATTTCTGTTTTTAAAGAGCCATTCATAGATGGCACACTATGTAGACTTGGGGTAGTGTACAGTCGACTCTCGTTAATTCAAAATCTCTTAATTCAAATTTTCTGATAATTCAAACTAACATGCAGGTCCCATCCTATGAGTCTCTATGGGAAGAAACTCCTGATAATTCAAACTTTGCATTATTCAAACAAATTTTCGGCCCCCCTCGAGTTTGAATTAATGAGAGTCGACTGTAGTTAGATACATTGCCAACAGATGGCGAGGGATCATTCTGTTCGCTGCGTTTGTTTGAGCTTGTTCTTTTGTGTGTCGTCTTTCCCGCTCTATCGCTGCCTGCTTTTAAAAGATGGCAGCGTCCAGTGTATGATCTGGCCTTTCTGACGATGAAATCGTAGATATCTTCTTCGACAGCGATGATGGTGAGGATAGTGAGTTTTTGGACCCTTCTGTCAATGACAGGAGCTTTTCCAACAGCAGTTCTGAGTCCGAATCACGACAAGAGCGCACTGCTTGTGCGACGCCTAAGCGACCGAGGATGGAGTGCTTCGAGATCTTTCATACGAGGAAGAATCTGTGAGGGCCTATTGATTTAAAGACTAGGAACGAACCACTTCAGCATGTAAATAAACATGTTTTCTGAACTGAGTTTTACAGAAAAAGCTTATTATACGAGCAAAACAGTCACGCCTAGTGTGGCCCTGTTTTAGGGGAAAAACATCCGGTACGGAAGGCCCGGCAGCGTGCGACGCGCATGGTGGCGATTGGGTTAAGGTTAAATCCCAGGCTTGCATTTACTGCTCCAGTTAATTTAGTTTTAATTTTCTGTATTCACTGTCCCATCGAACAGATAATGCGAGTTGACATAATTAATAAATTTATAGAGCAGTTTTCTTGCAATACTCAATTCTTAATGAATCTTGAATGTGAAAAAGATAGTATTGTCAGAATATTGCAGTCTGCAATATATACTAGCCACAGTTTTCTTCCAGAAACCATGCGTAATGTTCCGCTTTGGGGGACATTACACAGAGGGCTTTTCCCCTAGCATGCGAGACATGCAACGCCTACTGCGACGCAGTTATCGCTTTACTGCAGTGTGCGGTGACATGCGCACTCAATGATGCTAGCTATCCAGTCAGAACAGACCACAAGCATGAGAAATATTGCGCAACTTCCGAGTACTTTCAATGTTTGATACAGAAATCGAATCAAATACGAGGTTATTTAAGACCATAATTGAAATTTTCAGAAATTCGCACTAACCTACCCTAACAATCCAGTCATGTAACAGGGCCCGGTTTGTTATATTTTCAGTATTAATAGAGTGAAAATACGTTCTGGTCCAATGTTGGTGCAAATTCCTTAGATTTTGGAAAAAATGTACTGGAATGTGGCAGGATAAGTGCCTTAGCGCAATCTGGCGCAGCAATCGCGTCACTGCACACAGAATACAGCCTCCCGGAAAAACAATTGTGCCAAGCCCAAAGTAGCAGCCCTCGTTTCACTAAGACACTCGGCTTCTTTGAGGTTTCCTGCCTGCCTAAAGAAACTCGGTGTTCCGTTTAGTATGCACATGTTTACGGCGGCAATCATCTGCCAGTGGAGCCTGGGAACTGTGCCTTCGTGCAAGCGCATTCAGCTCTGTACGACTCGTGCTTATATTTGGGCTTTTCTGAAACTATGGGTTGACAGATGGATTTTATGTGACACTTGACAGTCTGTTGCGGAACAAGATGAAGAAGATCTGGTACAGTCTTTTGCGATATGAAAGAACCACTGGAAGCACATAGCCTAGGCGGCGGTGGGCAGGGGCACTGCGTGCGCTTCAGGCGATTCGATTCTGCTTCGAGGGGAGGAAACTCGTTCGTTCTGTTTAGCGGAAGAGCTCCCTTTGTCGGCGCTATGTCGAGAGATATTATCAAAAAGGCTCGAAACAAGCTAGTAATCTCCACTCCTTAAACAACTGTTTTGGTGTAGAATGTCGGAACAGGCACTACCAAATAAACAAATACTGAAGTTATACCCGAGTCCTATATTCAAAAGATAAAATTCATTGAAGAGACCATTCATTGGTTAGAGGGATGGCACGGATCTCGCGCTTGAACACCTCAGTCAGCCATTGCTGCGTTAGAAAGACATAGCCGTGGCATGAGGCTGACGAAGTGCCCTCTGCCTCAAAACCAAAACTGATGATCGCTTTAGCTGAGCCCCGGGGGAGTCCTACCCTAAGGTAGAATGGAATTGCCTGGAGCGCTCGCGGCGCCCCCGCCAGTCACCATCTCGGTCACACGCTCCCAGTGGGTCTTTCATATTGCAGCAGACTGTACATCTGTTGCTGTACATTCCCGAAAATGAGAAAGGCAAAAAAATACAACTACCGTAAAGTTCGGAGAGAATGCCCACCCCGTTTTTCTGGCTAAATATCGGTAACATGAAAATTCCGAAACATCGCCCACCCCCAATCCCCGTCGCGCGACGTCCGACGGAATCGCATCCGCCACTTGACCTGCTGTACCAGTACGTCTGATAAGCGAGTTCATAGCGGGTTCCCGCATTTTTGTCCACTTTCTGCACATGCGATATCGGCCCCCGTAACATGCGAGTTGTTCCCGCATTTATATTGCGTCGTAAAATGCGAATCTGCTGCATCCGGGATCTGGGGTATTTGTTCCCGTGACATACGAGTTTATAGCGGATTTTTGCGTTTTTGTCCGCGATCTGCGCACGCGATGTCGGTTCCCGTGACAGTCAAGTTTGTAGCAGGTTCTTGCATGCTTATTGCACCATACAGCTTGAATCTGCTACGTCTGCGATTTGCGGTATTCGTTCCCGCGAGATGGGAGTTCTCGGCGAGTTTCCGCGGGTCCTTTGCACGGTAAAACGCAAATCTGCTGTGTCCGCAACCTACGGCATCCTCTCTTGTGACACAGGAATTCATAGCGAATTCCCGTGTGTTTATCACATCGTGAAATGCGAATTTGCGGTGTCCACTATCTAATGTATTAGTTCCCGCGTCACGTGGTTTGTAGTGGGTGCAGCGGTGTTTATCATTAATTTTTGATAAAGGTTTGCTGTGGCATCCTCAAAGATAAACCACCCCCTGTTTTTCACCATTTATCTCTTCATTTTGGGTGGGCATTCTTTCGGAACTTTACGGTAATGCTTAATCTCTTTGCTCCTGTTAAAAATATTTACCGTAAAAGACATGGAAGTGCCCACCCCGCTTTAACAGAAAACTGGGTTAATCTAGACATGGGTGCTTGTCTGGTTAAATCTGTAAAAACAAAGATGACGGCCAATAAAGAGCTTTGAAGGCAGGGTGAACGGAATCAGAGAAAGCACATTTATTTTCACGTGATATCTCCATCATCACCGCTGCCGGTCTCGTGGCCGTCACAACAGGCTGAATATTTTCGGCTGATTCCAGTGCTTTGGAGGGCGTGGGCGCACAACATAAAATTTCCACAAATACGAAAAATGTTAATAGTGGGCACTTGTACGAAGTGGGCGCTTCCGCATTACTTTACGGTAAAGCACAAGATCACTAGAATCCAAAGAGGTATAGTCTCAATATTAGAGCGACTATAATCATTAGATTCAGTGTTTTTCCTCGATGCTCAGCAACACAGGGCCACACGGGTCAGGCATATGCGAGGTTACGCAATGCTACCTTTCTTTCAAATTTACGAAGCATGGTTTTGTCAAAGCACTCTACATTTGCATTTCAGCATCAGCAGCATTTCAGCAAAGGGTGACTGAAATAACCAGCCTCTATCTAAAATGGGCCGTAAAAATCGACGCGTACACGTAGCAATCTAAACTTTTCGTCAAAGCTGCATTTCACAGGGCAGTTGCTTCTTGTAAAATTACAAAGGGTAGTTCCCTTCCTGTAAGAAATCGGGCCAAAAAACTCGACAGGGACAACGGCAGACGGCGACGCAGATGACGAAGTAGAGCAGCGAGGTGCGTTTGGCGCACCCATTGATAGGTGGCGTCGGGAGCAGCGTCAGAAGGTGCAGCTGACCAGCAAAAGAAAGCAGACGACACGCAGACGAAATATGTCAGCAGCTAGAACGCCGTCGTTATGCAACCACTTTTTTTTTTTTTTTTTGTAACTTTAAATTTTGCATGTAGCGTCCACATTTATTTTTGAACCAAAGGGTACACTACAAAAAGGTAATGTTTATTTTAGTAGACCACGGTCGTCGCGAGCAGTCTCGACAGGGCGATAGCACCATCTATCAATGTGTGTGCCAAACGTACCCCGCCACTCGACTCAGTCTGCGTCACCGTCCACCAATGACCCTGGCAGGTATTTTGGCACTATTTTTTACAGCCAGGGAGCTACGCTTTCTAATTTTACAAGAAAAAACCGACCTGTGAAATACACCTTTGAAGAAAAATTTAGTTTGTTACGTGCCGGCACCGATTTTTACAGCTCATTTTAGATCAAGCCAGGTTACATCAGTCACCCTATACATTTATAGGCCTATGTACAAGAGCCATTTACAGTTCTGAGTAGGTATACCTCAACAATGTGTCATGCATCAAATATATCTGTTCACATGACTGTGAAACAAAACATTGAATTAATTTATACCAACTAGCACATCAACATATTAGGGAAATATTTTCTACTTGTCTAGGTTACATAAAAACTAACATAAAAACGACTTCAGTCCAGTGGAAGAATGGAAACAGTTTGTCACATGTTCCAATGCTAGACACAAAGGCAACTCTCCAGCTTCGCAGCTCTCTTCTCCAAAGGCGACAAGGGTGCATTTCTGTCGCTCTTTGGTTGCGTCTTGCGTGCAGGGACATACTCAGTGTTTTGCTGCCCTGGCAGTCTTGCCCAAGATGGCAAAACTTGCCAGAGCGATTTTTGCAACAAATTCCGGCTGTGCCCATGTTACAAGTCAAGGACAGTCTCAACACCTAAAAGGGCTGATGGTTCACCTGGTATGTCAAGGACCAGTGATCACCAGCGTGGTCGTGACGGCACCGACGTCTCTCATGTGCAACAGACGTCACCCTTGTGACATAGGTGTAAACCACGCCGAGTGTTCCTTGTAGCGTTTCATACATTGCACCAAACAGTGTGCTTCGGGTGGTACACAATTGATATAGTACACTATGCATACCGTTCTCCTAATAGTATGCTTTCTTGCCAAGACAGTTCCCAAAGCTTCCCCATTTCATTCAAAACAGCACAGAGGTAACCAGGCTCATTCGTGATCCTTATATTCACGGCAAAAGGTTTTACAGCGAGGGCAAGCTTGTACCCGAACGACAGAACGAGGCCTACGGCATGCGGAAGATAACGTCTTCGGATCTCACCGCTATGGGACGACCATCAGACGTGAACTTGTTGTACAGGGAACCTCGGCCCCGCTCCCTGTGGTCTTTCGCCATGTTGTCGTACACAGCGCGTTCTTCGGCCGTCATATTCTGAAACGAAGAACGAGTGCAGCATTCCGTCACGCTATTCCGTCTGTCTACTACTTGCTGCTCGTCAGCCACAAGGAAACTTCACTTCGTGCTGTCAGGTTCGCAAAACGCTGTCACAAACGACAAAAGAAAAAAAAAAAAAAATTGGCTGAGACGACCCGAGAGTGCGCTCGGTTTCCTTGTACGTTCGGACAACTAAAGTTTCAAGGTACCAGCAGCGTACCCCACGAGATGACGATGGCAGGGTGCCGTCTTGGAGGTGTCCCGGGACAGGTGTCCCAGAACAGATGTCACGTTAAGAAAACATGACGGATGAGCCAACAACGCTTACCTCCCACACGAGGCTCGCCTCGACGCGAGCGTCTTCCATCGAGCACGGTTTGTTTTCTTGCTTGAGCTGGTTCTGAATTTCTCGCATGAGAAAGAAGAAGGGCCCTTTCTTCTTTGGTGCCATCGCGAGAGAATGTCAGACTGCGAAAGCAAACAGCCGAACAGTTCAGAGAATGACAGACAGTGAGTGACGGCTGAGGACACAGGTTTATCCACCAACTCGCATCCACCAACACCAGAGACAAGCGCCTGACCAGTGACAAGAGAGAAAAGTTGTCCCGCTGTATGAATGGATAAATAAGTTTGGCTATGCCTTTTGTAACGGGCGGTAGCTTGTGCCACCTAGCCGAAAAATACGAAATCACAGTGGCATTTAAGGGGCCCTGCAGTCTTTTTTACTAATTTTTAATTTTAACCAAATCTGAGCTCACTGAACGTAGTAACTTAATGAAACTTTTCTTTTCTCGAATTTCGCTTTATTTTAAAAGTTATAGGCAAATTAAAATTACAAAAACAAGCAAAAAATAAACTCCCTCATGACGTCTAGAGCACTATATAGCTCCTTCGGAGCAGAGTAGCGCAATCTAGAACGCCGTCTCTCGGCGACTAGCGGCGAACGCCCGGAGGTTCCAACTCCGGTCAGAAATGCATGGGGAACGTGAGAAAATCGTTGTTTCTTCAATGTTGTGGAGATGTACGGAACGACAATAGTTTTTGACATAATAAAGGAACATTTTAGAATCATTTGCGCCGAGTTTCGTGCCAAGTAAGGGGTATTCACACGAGGGAGAAATCCCGGGGATGTCTCCCCGCCACGCGCGCCTCACGAGATGAAAACGCGAGGCTTTTGCACATCGCAAAGCCTGACGTTTTCGTCGTGGGATGCGCGTGTCGGGGAGAAATCCCCGGGATTTCTCCCTCGTGTGAATACCCCTAGGGACGTAATTTGTTTTTAAAAATTGCACGAGCGGCATCATGCAGCAGACGACGCGGCAACGTCACAGCGTCCACGTGACCCGATCCGGCCAACCCAAAGAGCCCATCTCCGCTGCGTGCAAAAATCGTCTGCTTCAAACGCCATTGCCTTGGAAATCCCCTTCTCAAAATTTGCACACGCATCCGATATTATTAAAACTTTGATAAAGTGTTTAGTTCATTACCAACTTCACGACAGACTAGTTTTGAAAAGTGTGAACTCGCCGTTTATTTTTTAATTAGCCGTGTTGCGTCAATCTCCATGTATTCTCCCATAGGGCGGGCCGCCTCCTGGAACCCTGAGTACCACGTGACTCGCGCCGAGCTGCTCTGTCGGCCATGTTGTCGGCAAAACACGCGGATCAAAGGATTGCGCTACTCTGCTCCGTAGGAGCTATATAGTGCTCTAATGACGTCCTTGGTTGCTCGAGTGGCCGTGAACTAGAGGAGGGGCAGTGAGCTGAGCGAGCGCTCACGGCTGCCGCACTCCGTGTCGAGGGCGCGAGAGGGCGCCACTAAACCATGTTCTGGATAGGCTGTATGTAGCGGGCAGCTAGAGCGGCTCTCATTGCATTTGCTGCGTGATTAAACACTAATTTGGCATGACACTTCACTGGCCACAAACGACAGCAAACACGGGGTAAAGAGCAGTTCAGAATGGGAGCCACTTCGCGCTGCCACACCGCGAAACGGCCAAACCGCCAGACAAAGCTGCTCGCTGAAGGCCTTGGAAACGCTCGGAGCCGGTCGGATCCTTCAGTCACTACGACCGTAGCGCCGCCGCGTACATCCGGGACCTTTCCGTGTCGGCACCTGATCCCACTACTCCTTTCTAGTATGCGCCGCCTTTTCCACCGCTTGGTGGCGGGTATGTCGAGGGGTCATTTCTTGTTTCCGTACTTTATAAACTGCATTTGTTTCTTTTCTGTTCTAAAATACTGAACAAAAACTACTTTTATAACTAATTGAAACGGTTCGCACAACTTATATTTTGTATTTCGACTAAAAAGAAGCTTTTAGCGGCTCTGACCAGTAGTAAGCCCAGGACCTAAGACGTCACATTACGCGCGCATTCGGTATCGCGGGTCGCCCCCGTCGGCGGAGGAGGTTTCCGCGTCGTCCGGTTAAAACATGACGCACTGATATTTAGTTACTCTCTCCGTGCCCGCTGGCTTGCCCGAACCCCAAGAGACGTAGAAACCGCAAAAAAAGTAGACGCTTAAATATGATTGCAGGGACCCCTTTAACCATAACCAGAGATCACGAAGCGCGCGCGCGCGCTTCGGTCTCAGAGGTTATGACATCAACACATTATAATTAGATTTATGACCAAAATCGGCGGATGTTTATAGGTGTTGATTTATTTCTAGAATACGGGTGCTTTTCGGTAAATTCTCTCGAGCAGACGCTAAAAACGGTGATTATCGGGGGAAAAAAAATCGTTCAGCCTTTCCATTCTCGCGAAGGAAGACCAGCGGAGCTGTACTCGATACACTGTGTGCTTCTTCTTCGTCGTCCTCTGTTTTTCGCGTTGAATTCTCACCAACGCGCCCAACTACCATTCTTCTATTATAGCTGGAAAGGTTGCCGCCATCTACGAGCGACGGCGGAAACCATACTGGTTGTGTGCTTGCCGCCGTCGCTTATAGATGGCGGTAGCTGTCCTGGCAGGCTCTGAGGCAGGTTTGTGTCGACATACACGGACACGATCCTGGCCTAGCCCTTAAAAGCTCCGTTGTAAAATTGCAAATGTAAACGACCACTGAGGACAAAAATCAGTTCAAGTTTTATTTACATCTTTTACACAATCTCTTTCACACTTGACTATTGTAGTATATGCACGCATACATTCCTAGGCTCGTGTCTGTCACTCCTTCCTGTTGACGACGCGCAATTTCGAGAATGCCTGCTCTACATTTGCGTTGGACAGTATTGGCTGGACACGGGAAGCCCCAAAACGTCCAACGTGGCTTGGGACAGTACTGGTCAGCTGTGACTGGCCTCTCGGGCCACTGATAGTGATCTTCAAGGTCGGTGGCTTGACCTTGGACAACAGTGGAACAAAGCTACTGTCCTTCAAGAGTCCAAGACCACGTAGGTCACAAAGAGAGACAAAGTGCATGATTATACGGAAGTCTCCATAGGACTTTTTCAGTAAAAAGAAAAGTAAAAAAAAACATTGCTGGGAAAATAACATTTAGAAACATGTTTTCTTTCGCTTGCAAAGATATTTATTTCCGTAACCGGCAGATGTTTATAGGTGTTTTTCGTTTGTTTTAACCAAACTTTTTCCTTGAAAAACCAGCCCTTGCTCAAAAATATGAAGAAAAAAAAACAGTGTTTTTCGGTTTTAACCGATTTTGTATTTTCGACACCGGCGGATGTTTATAGGTGTTTTTCGTTTGTTTTAACCAAACTTTTTCCTTGAAAAACCAGCCCTTGCTCAAAAATATGAAGAAAAAAAAACAGTGTTTTTCGGTTTTAACCGATTTTGTATTTTCGACACCGGCGGATGTTTATCGGTGTTTTTCGGTTAAAACCGGAAAGTATACAGCCTAATTATAATAACTCTGCATCAACCATCATGGTACAGGCCACTGTAATTATCATAATTATGGTAAATCCATCTCTTTCGGCAGAAGTGACGCCCCCTGTTGGAGACTTGGTTCGAGGGTTTCTTGGTAGGAAATTCGAGGAAAGAAAAGATGCCAGAAAGGATGCAACTCAGGAAGGTAGGACGAGGAATAGGAAGGCCGGGGAAGCAGACGGGATGCTGGAGAGGCGAATGTTTCCCCCTCTCCTCTCAAGTGTTCTGCTTCTTCCTCCCCACCCTTCTTTTCTCTCGCCCACATTGCCCTCGCCCCACCTTCTTGACGTTGCCTCCCCCCACGTAGTGGTTACGCACACTGCGAGGCGGATAATTTGGGATTCACTCCGAATGCGGATTGTGTTGAATTCTTATCCGCAATCCAACTGCGTGCGGAGTGTGTTGAATCTTCAGCACTCCACGTGTGGCGAGATTTAAACGCAGGAAACTTTGAACGCAGTGACTTACGATGTTTGTGGTGCGACATTGGCCTGTTGGCGCCATCACGGCCATGTAAATATTAGTGGTTGTGCGGTGGTCAATTGTTCAAGGACTGTTTCGGAATTCATTAAATTCCAATAATTACCTGTTTCTTTTTTTTTGTCGAAAGTGATTAGCATTGGGTAACGCGTTTCAGTACAGATTGAACTGTATTCGCGCCTCGGGGACTTGAAAGAAAAAGGATCAAAGCAGGACGACAAGTGATCACTATTTTTCTTTCAGTTTCTTTATGCGTTTGTTTTTGTTTCTAAGACAAATATTCTTTTTTTTTTAATATACGAAAAACTGGTTTAAGATTTTTATGTATAATGTGCCTTTGCCACAGTCAGCGCATTAACATTGTATGGTGCTTAGCTGATGGGAGTAGTATAATTTGGGAATAAGGGGGGAGGCTAGTAATCAATTTTTATGACACAAGTAACCTCCTCCCCCTTAACCAGGCCCCCCTTCAGCTATAGCACACAGACACAGATGTTCCAAACGTCGCTGCCACTGCGACCAAAACCCGCAGGATCACATACTCCCTGTTTGGCACCTTCGATCACACAACCACACAAAAACATCTGTTAAAACCCATCACATCTACCGACGGCTACTTACAAATGCGCAATTCATTTGATTTTTAAAAGTGCTACAATAACAACACAATGACTGTGGACCTTTCAGGCCACACCTGGGTTTCAACACTACTAGACGCCTTTCAGGCGTCTAGTAGTGTTGAAACCCAGGCGAAAATCAGTCCACTTCCAGCTGGATTATGGAACTGGAAATGAGGTGGTCCAGCTGGATTCCAGCTGGAATCCAGATGGACCGCCTCATTCTCAGTTTCATAATCCAGCTGGAAGTGGACTGATTTTCGTCTGGGAAGTGTTTAGGATAGATTGGGCGAGTTAGGTGGGTCTATAATTGTTGTTTACTGGAAATGACCAATTTAATAACACCCCCCCCCCCCCCACACACACACACCCCGTGCCACTGCCCCCATCATCTAAGCACAAGATAATACACTTCGCAAACCTTACACCAGCTTGTTCATTTCTTTTTCTTTCGTAAACAAAAATATTCAGCCCTACAAAAAAAAAGTATAGTGATCACCATGATTTCTTTTGGGAGGGCTAATGTGCCTGGGATGTTCCAGACTTAGTGTGGGTAAAGGGTGCAACCCCCCCCCCCCCCCCCCACACACACACACACACACACACACACATACACAAGCATACTGATCACCTATGTCCTCTTCTCTAAGATCCCCGAGGCGCGAGTACCGTTTGATCTCGAGTGACGCCACCCAATGCTAATTAATATCTTCAAAAATAAAAACACTTGTTTGGAAATGTTCTAATTCCGAAACACAGGTCTTTGCTCAATTAAACACGGCAGAATCACTACTATTTCCAGAGACTCGTCGAGGCACGCCAGCGTCACAACACAAAGCTGATAACTTCTAAACTATCGGGTGTCCCAAATAGCAGCCAAGCTCTTTAAATCGACCGCAAAATTTGGTTTCTTAACCTATTGCAATACGATTTTGTGCAGCAATGCCCACAGATGATGCATTTTATTTTGTAAAATTCGCGAAGAGCGAACTTACTCGAGGAAAAAGTAAAGAAAAAGGCTTAACTCCTATGGAAACGCAGCAAAGCCACTTAAGAACATTTTTTTTTTATTGCCTAAGCGGCACTATGCAGCAGACGACGCGGCGCAGCTGGACGATGATCGTTCCGAAGCAGCTCTACTCCGTCTTACTAATACCGTGCAGCACAGCCAAAGCTACCGGAGAGAAAGTGTATTTGCATCCTGCGTTGCCCTGGATGTGCTGCGAAAAATGACTTGTTAGGACTTGTTTAGGGTAGTACAAACTTCAGCGACTCAAACTGCCACACATATAGAAGTGTGCCTGCTCCGGCGCGGAACACGATAACGAGGAAAATGGAAGAAAAAAAAATGCTAACGCCGTCGAAGCACAGGTTAAAGCTAGGACGATAAGAGCGGGAACCAAGAAACGCCATATCACGCGTCCCAAAGAAACATGAATGGGAATAAAAAACAAAAACGTCGGGACGCCAGATGTTTAACGTCACTACTTAGAGACATGAGACGCGTACCCTAGCGGTGGTGGCTTGAATCCGGAACTTTCGATTGTCTTGCGGCATTCAATGTAGCCGATTTCGGAAGTCCAAAGGTGTTTTTCCGTTTTTCTGCACTACACAGAAGGAAAAAAAATCGCGGTGAAGGCGCCACAATGGTGGGAGCCCCAACCAGGTGAGCTTGTACTACCCAAAACGAGGGCGCCACAGTTTGTTCAAAGCTTCAGTGCAGGAGGCCCATTCCAACCTGTTCGAGATGAGGAAAGGAGGAACGGGGGAATCCCAGCCCTTCTCTCGCGTTCCTCCTTTCCTTCCCCTTGAACAGGTTGGCATATGCTCTCTTCCCTGTAGCTTTGGCTGTACTGCACGGTTTTAGAAAACCGTGCAGTACAGTCAAAAGGAAGGAAAAAGGAAAACGCAAAAAACGTCGCACCGTTCATGTGACCCGCTCCGGCCAACCCAAAAGGTCCATCTGCCTACGTAAAAAAATTGTCTGCTTCAAATGCCATTGCCTTCGAAAATTGCCTCCTGAAAAGTTTCACACGCATCCAATATTATGAAAACTTTGATAAAGTGTTTAGTGCTTCGGAGTCAGAGACATCGACGCAAAACTGCAGAGTCCCCGTGGAAGTGTCGAGGGCTGGAAGAAAAGTGTTTGCCCCCCAGCGGTTCGATGAATAGCTACAGACTAGTCGAAACTCTAATTTATCCCCAGAGGGGCATGTGGCATGAGCCTCCTTTGAACTTCCCGCTTTCTATAAGCAAGGCACACACACGCGTTCAGTGGGGCCCGTGGCTTGTGCAGGGCCCGTGGCTTGTGCAGGGCCACGAGAGGATAAAGGTTCTTACTGGTTTGCCGGGACAGGGAGTCAGTCGTATTTTTCGGGTGCCACTGAGCACCAAGACTAATTATCGTGATTAAGGTAAATCCATTTCTTTCAGCAGAAGCGGTGCCCCCTGTCGGAGACTTGGTTCGAGGGTGTCTCGGTAGGAAATTCGAGGAAAGAAAAGATGCCAGAAAGGAGAACCTTCTTTGTACTAACTTGGGGGCAAAAATAAGTCACAGTGGGCACAAAACCAGCGTCTCGGGAACCAAATTTAGGTCACTGTATAGTTCAATGGAGCCAACAAGATTGAGCGTCCCAACGCTTGCACTCACTCGTGCCATGCCCACGTAACAATTCATACCGAAAAACCCTCAAACCGGGAGCCTGGGAAAGGGTGGATCGATTGTCACCACCACAGCCACATCACCTTGGGCCATTCCATCTTTGCTGTTCTCGGGATAGGTGTAGAACAATACACCGACATCGCAGCTGTGTTCCACTCAAGGGACACTGACAGGGTGGATGCTTGCCGAGGTTTTTATTTGAGCACGACTTATAAAAACCCACCTACCCGCAACAGAATTTGTGGCTCGAAATTCATTTTCTTCGCCCAAAAACAGCCAGTCGAGAAATGGTTGGTTTCAGACGTGCTCACTCGTTTCCATGATCACGTGGCGTTCAAACTATGGCTGTGGTCCGAGTCTTACTCGAATAGATACGAGTTACTCCGGTGGATCATGTCACGTGACAACACAGACTAGAGCAATGCTGGATGCGATGAATGGAGATGGAGTAAATTGTGGAACACAGCCTTTGTGTACCAATATATCCTAAGTCGTGGGTTATCTAAGAAACACATTCGATATTGAAAATAGAAAAGAATATGAACCCAATTTTTGTGGCCTTCAAAAAGCTGCAAATACGTTAATTGAAAAAAAAAAAATGTTGCACAGATTACAGGCAGTACATGTACACGTCATTCTCAATATGACAATGTACCGTTGGATGGACAACGCGATGGCAGCACACGACGAACCGATGTTGCGACGGACGTGGGACCGCTACATCGGAACTGTCTTTGGTGGTACCGGTCAATCAATCTTCAAGCGCAGAACATTGAGTGGAAGCGCTATAAGTGCAAAACAATCACGGGACAAACGGTTCATGCAACTTTGTCATTGTTCTCATTTGCTTCACACGCCTGAAAAGCGGAGAAAAAAAGCAAAACTGCGTTCAATTGTAGCCACGCGACTTCCGGACCATGAGCTTAAGTGCTCGTGTTTCGGTTTCGAGCAGTCGAGTTTTTTTCGCATTATTAAAAATATATGCGACTCTGCAGCAAAATACTGATTGAATAGTCTCCCGACACCGTGTTAAATCACCTGGCAAAAAACATTTTGAAGCAACCCTAGATTGAGGAAATACGAAAGTTGACACCAAGAAAAGAGGAGAGTGTCTCCTCCTTCTGTTGTCTTGGTGTCAACTTTTGTATTCCCTCAGTGTCTTGGGTTTCTTCAAAATGTTCAGTACACACCAGCTCACTTGCACCCTTACAGGGTCCGTTCGTTGTGGCAAAAATGAATAAAAGCTTTTGGGGGTGTCAGTGCCCCTCTAACCCTTTGCCCATGCAGGTTTCAGTTTCGATTTTCTCCCTACCTCTCCCCAACTGGGCTGTCAATTTTATTTGTATGCGTCGAGCAATGTTCTGTCTCGTAATAACGCCTGTTGACTGCATGTATATAAAGTTTTGTTCGGGGGACTTGTCTCCGTTCGCTCCCCCATTGTTCCAGAAAGGTTAATTCTGTCACTCAACCTCGCACTTTATGGCAAACACTGAGATCTAAAAATTAGTAATAAATTAAATAAGAAAAGAGTGCGAGGCTGGGGTGCCACTTTTCAAAGTACCGTCTTGAAAAGTATAAAGGTATAATTCTAGGAAAATGTCCCAAGTTGGAGGCATGCAGACATCAATTGACATTGAGCCCATAGATGAGCGTTTCTTCGATAAATGCACTTCGTAAAGCATGCTCGTCTTTCTGCATGGAACCAAAATTTGCGTTTGACATTTGGAAAAAAAACCAGCACTCAAAGGATTGGAGATGCTTAAGGGAGGAAGTGGGTTCTCAAAAAAATATTTTTTGTTTATTGGTCTATCTCAAAGATTTTTTGCACAGGCATGCAGTTTATTGTGCTGATTTCATAACTGCAATCAGATGTCAGATATCTCTTCTTTGTCAAAAGTTATTAACAAAATAAAATATTAATTAGCTAATTTTAGGAAAAGTTTTAAAAACCCTTCTTATTAAAATTTTAATGAAATAAGGGTATTAATTGATTCCCAAAGAAATGCCATACAAGCTAAAGCTATTTTTATTTCTTTAGCAGCATATAATCATGTAAAAAAAATTAAAGTGAATAGAAGACATACAATAGCGGCTATAACAATGTCTAATAATGAAATGCCAGTTTTATATACCACAAAATATCATAATAAAAATAGCTTTAGCTTGCAGTCTAGTTCATTCCAAAGAAAATAGTACTAAGTTTATGAAAATCGGTTGAGCGCAAGTGAATCAAAAAGCCTTCCTGGCGGGAGAAGAGGCTAAAAAAACCAAAGCTGAGAAAATCGACTTTGAAATTTGGGTATGCATAACTAACAACATTGAAGCTTTAGATGGGTGGAATGCCTTTGGTTTGAATTTCATACTAAGGGAGAGACACGGGTAGGGATCAGCCCCACATGCAACAATTGGTTAGCCCTCAGAAGGGCTTTTTTAGGGGACGCGGGGACGTTTTCAAAGCACCAGCTTTTGAATGGCCGCGGCCATTCGGCACTGCTGACATTTGGCGGTCGCGAAGAACATGTTCAACACGTTCAAATCCACGATCACGAACTGCGTGCCGAAATTTGTCTGTTTATCCTTGACAGTGACATTGAGGAGGTCTAACTTCCGTTGTGTGGCAGACTTCGCGGTCAAATCCTCCTTCATCTCGTCAGCCCGCGCCGCACGTTGAGCAGTTTCGCTTGCCGTGTAGAAATGCGAGTCGAATCGTGACGCACCAGGGCCGAAGCCGTCGTCTTTTTCATTGCTCACATCAAGGGCGGGCACCTCGGAACACGATGCAGCTGCTGGCAGCTGAACTTGCCGCATGTCCGCCGCAAGCAACGCGGCTGGCGATGCGAGCGAAGTCCTCTTGTTCTACGCCCGACGCTTCCGCTTGCCGTACGCACGCTGCGTTGAAAACTTCACGCTAGGCATTGCGATCACTACCGATGTCTCCTAAAGACGTCGAGCTAAACGAAGCAGGCGAACGCCGAAAAATAACGTTCTTGAAGCCAAAACGCAACCGCTAGCAGACGACAAACAAAGATAATCGACTGCTACCGACTCCTTCCGCGCCACGAGGAAGGAGAGGAGGGAGAGGAGAATCACATATTTCAGGAGAGGAGGCATGCGCTTCGGCCAATAGCGACAGCGCTCGCTGCGGCCCGTGCTTCTTAGCCAATCGGTAGCTCGGTTTCTTTTTCCGGGGAAACGCGGTATTCTGTGCTTTACCCGGGCGGACGCCATTTTTTATGGCGCCAAAAATGTAGAGAAAGAAGCAAGCTTTCGAACAAGACCAAAATGGCCGCGAATGGGCGCGCACCGGCGGAGCGCGGAGGGCGCGCGTTTCGACGTCGGTTTTCTCTTTCGGGGAGTTTTTGGGCGCGTTCCGCGCGACGTAATTATCGTTTTTTTTTATACTTTGAGTTCGAATTATGCTATAATATTTTGGAGAGAGGTGCTTGGATATGTAAGGCACCCAAATACAGGATTTTTAAAAAATTAACTTTTTCGCGATTTTTTGCATTTTTAGGACCCGCGTCCCCCCTTAATGAAACTAGTGGTTGCGAGTGCGGTCAGAATTTGGATTAAACACACACAGATGAAGCATGAAGATTCCTCGATCGAATTATCAGGACCGAGCGTATATTAGCCTGCCACAATCATTCGTTCAGAGAGCCTTTGTCCGGGCGCGTGAAAAAACGGGATTTCTAGCCCGCGAGTTCCCTCCTGCCACCGTTCAGGACAAAAAGAGAAAACAACAAAAATTGTACAATTTTATTGTTCTCGATCTGCGTGCAAAGGTAAACATCTTTAAACATAAAATTGAGCCCCAGAACAACTAGTAGGCGCAATCAAACTGTACATGTACAGGTAAACCTTAAAAGAGTAAAATGTATAAAGGAAATGAAAAGAATAAAGTTGGCACATGCTAAAACAACCAAACAATGCCCAAGAAAATCAACGAGAAAAACCCCTCCAGCTGCCTTTAGAAATCCACAAGGCCGACTCCCTCTGTTGTAGTTCTGGCTCGGTAGATCCTAACCTTCTTCCTGATCCAGATGAACAGGATCACTGCCGACGGAATGGCGCACATCGCAGCAATGAAGATGAGTACATAGAGGAGTATGGTCCAGGCGTTGTCCTCCATGGTAACAAAGTCCCAAGCGCAAGAGTGACCTGGGTAAGCAAACATTTGGGGGAGTTTCAGACGCAGAGGCATCCGTAGAAGGTTCAGACATTCAATCGGGATTCTGAAACTCCGGGGTTGAGATCACAATTTAAGGGCACGGCCGACATCACTGGGCAGAAAGTTACCTTGAGGTCCTGGGTTTTCAAAATGAGTTCCTAGGAAGCCAGGTGCTCTCCAAGGCACCCACGTGGGATCTCCCGAGCTCAAAAATTTTCTCGACCGTCCAAAAAATAAAATGTTTTTCCGCTTTGAGGACAATTTTAGTAGGTATCAGCCGCTCACTAATGCATGACTATATAGAGTGTTTAACTTTTTAAACGGATTGATTCAAAAAAAAAGTGGAAGGTATATTAATGGGTGTGTTCAGATAAGATTGAACACGAGAGTCCGGTTTGCATTTTTGTTTTTCTTCATATTTTTCTATGTAATTCCCCAATATGTTAAAGAAACAAAATCACAAATGTTTTCTAAAATATATATATATATATATGTATATATATATATATATATACATATATATATATATAAAAAAAAAAAAAAACCATGACTGCCTTAAGACGGCAACGCCGTTTTCGGGTTTTGTCAGTTCTGTCAAGTTTGACTGCATGTAATAGGCAAACCAAAATACCAAAAAACTTAATATTTTTCAAGAAGCAGTGAATTATATATAGTTACTATATTCTTGAATGTTTACAGAATTCTAGAAATTACATACCACACGTAAAAAAATTAACAAATTTGGAAGGCGGTCACTGTGGCTGTGGCCTTGGGCGAAAATGTCCACGTGGGGAGGTACACTTTAAAGCGCTGCACTTTTGACGGAGACAAAATGATGCAACATGTTTTTGATGCAATATTACGAGGGTGTAAAGAAAAGCGATTCCTCCTAATTTTAGAAAGATTGAAGATGTTGCTTTTTCATAACTGCACTTTGAAGATGCGGAACTTTTCAATTTCAGATATGTTTGAAGCGCCGTAAATAATTTGAATTATGAACTAGAGCAGCAATTTATTCTTCGATAAGAGAATCTTTTATGAAAGACATAAAAGATGTTTAAGTTTAATACTATCCTCCTTAACATATAACGAGATAAGAAGTCACAAAAAGGGGGTCAAAATTTTTGGTATTTTTCGTTTGCCTATTACATGCAGTCAAACTTGAGAGAACCAACAAAGCCCAAAAACGGCGTTGCCGTCTCGGGGCAGTCATGTTTTGTTTTGGTTTTTTCTTTTACAGACAGTTTTTTTTTTTTTTTTTTTAGAAAACATTTGTGATTTTGTTCCCTCCACATATTGGGAAGTAACATGTAAAAATATAAAGAAAAACAAAAATGCAAACTGGACTCGCGTGTTCCATTTCATTTGAACACACCCTAATGTGCTCTGTGCAAATGAGCTATAAAGCCAGGGAGACATACCGTAAAATACCGGGGAGCACCCAACCCACTTTCACTGAAAACTGGGTTAACATGGACGCTTGCCCGGTCAAATCGGGGGCAGAACTCCCAAGTTTGGGAAATGTTAATAGTGGGTGCTTCCACGGTATTTTACGGTAATAAGGGGGGCCAATTCTCTAGAAAAGTCAGACAAAAGTAGAAATGTTTCATTAACTTTTGAACTCGTGAAAATAAGGATATGATTCCAATTAGAAGCTAGCCAAGTCTCATCGAAAACCACTAAATCAGTCAACTTTAGAGAGATTAGAGATTTCAAGCACGTATGAAGTGCAGGGGTGCACCAAAGTTACCGCTTGTACAACAAGCGCAAAGGTGGGAAGACACGAATGATTCGATTATCAACCGCATTTTTTAACTCTACGCCTGATAGACGAGTGGTAACTTTGGTGGACCCCCACGCTTCTTACCTCCTTCAAATCCGTCAAAATTTGACTGATTTTGAATGACGCTCAAGTTTCTAATTGAAACCACATGTTTAATTTCTGCAAATTAAAAAAGTTAATTAACAAGTTTTACTCAATTATTTGAGTAATCGTGACAATTAGCCACCTGTACAGTGCAATCCACTTAAAACGATAATAAGAAAACCCGAAAATTCAATCGTTATAACCGATTATCGTCGTATCTGGACTAGGCTCTGAGCGTTTCTAGTCTAAAAGCTCTAGAAACTGATCGTTATAAGCAGGACATTGTTATATGTGGTATCGTTATAAGTAAATTGCGCGTATGTCACTGACGGAAGCCGACTTCACAGTAGCCCTTAGTTATATCCATTTATTAAATCATTATCATAATTAACCTATACCTTTCCCTTTCCCTCACCACAAACAGGGTCCTCAGTCATCTCCACCGTTGCACAAGGGGTTTGTGAAACATCTGCGGTTGAGAACCACTGCCCTAGTACGCGCATTATTGTTCGCAATATCTATACGCTTCTGTACTGCTTTATAGCATCAATGCCGAGTCCGGGAGAGGCTCTTCCCGGACTCAGCATTTGTGCTGAAGACACGCTCTCTTCAGCACAAATGTTGCTGAAATAGAACAACATCAAGTTCAAGGGGCCCAAACATGGATGTATGAAATTCGAATTCATGCCTCTAGCTCTTCCCTTTGGTTTGTATTGAGGACTCCAATGAAACTTGCTTCCAACCTGCTTTGACAAAATGTTTTTTGAAAAGTCAGCTAAAGAATCCGAAGTGGCTTATATGGCTGGCCAGCTATAGTTATGCATATCTTTCCTCTCGGTTTTATTAAGACGACAACACAGTTAATATGGTAGAGTATGTATGATAACCGAAAAATCTATGAAGCGAGAATTTGGACTCCAGATCTCCCAATATCCGATCGGGTATGCTAACCACTACACCACACCGGCCTCTTTCTGACATTTCCTATCTGTTTTATTAATGCACCGAAACTAAATGTATCCAATCAGAGGTGTTCTATAAGTACATGCCACCAAGGTGCAACGCGGTACGACGCTTGCTGTCACGTGGTACGTGCTCCGAAATTCCACTCACTCTTTGTCTGTCACGTGTACCGTATTTTCAAATGTATAAGACCCACTTGTTTTCAAAAATTTTCCGCGGTGCGTTTTATACACAGGTGTGTCTTATATACAAATTTTTACTTGGAAGGTTGCGAAAAATGGGGGGTGCGTCTTATACAACGAAAAATATGTATTTTACGGTGTATAAGACACACTTGTTTTCCAAAATTTTTGGCGGTGTGTCTTATATACTAATTTTTACTTCGAAACTCGCAAAAAGTGGGGGCTGAGTCTTATACAACGATGCGTCTTATACACAGGAAAATACGGTACATGTATTATTTCTTGTTCATGAGCTTCTAGAGACATGGCATCATCATCTGCGGGAATCCAGAGCCACGTTTGAACATATCACGGACACTTACTCAGAACTAGGAACTGTCGCGTCAAATTTTGACAGTTAATTATTGCTAAAAGAAAAAAGCATCAAAAGCAAGTTTCAACGATATCAGACACTGAAACATGTTACCATTTAAATTCCTAAATTAGAGAATGTAAAAGATTACAAAACTCCACAATTTTAATGTTGCGTTAAAACTATATAAAGCACTCATTTCTTCCACGCAGACACTAGGCCATGAATTGTTGAGGTTTCCATATATAAGTACCTAGGCTTTAAAGTTTTTAGTAATATATATATATATCCAAAAGCTGCCAACATAGTATGTGTGCAAAGTATTATTTTGGCCAGTAATAGGTGGAACAAATAGGCCTAAAAAATATAGTGGTTTACCTTTTCACATTTATTCGTTTTTTTATTCTTGGTGTTGCCATAACACACGTAAATATCGGGCAAGGAGATACCATCCTTTTGAGGCCATGCAGTCAGAACAGAAAGGCTTAAACAACCAAACAAAAGTATGGGATGTCGTCTGAAGTAAGTGAACAGCGTTTTTAGCACCACAAAGTAAGCTTTATGTGACGGCGTGCCTAGACTCTGCCCGTATGTAACGACAACAGTAGAAAAAGTACCTATGCTAAGTTCAGAGCTTAACGTCTAGTTCAGTGGTTCTCAACCATCGATGTTTCGCGGACCTCTTGTGGATCGGCGGAGATGATGGAGGATCCCATTCGTGGTGAGAGGAAAAGAAAGGTATATAGGTTACATAGAATAATGATTTAATTAATGTACATAACTAAGGGTTAATGTGAGGTACACCTCTCTCATCACACGAAAAAACTGGCCCAAAAACTGAAACATTTCTTCTCGATCTGAAAATGTACAACTTTTATTGCCGGGCTTGACCGATGAGGCAGGGCTTCGCGGACCCCCATTTCAGAACCACTGGTCTAGTTCAAAAGATAGTAGTGATTTTCACAAATTATCAAGTAGCCAATGGTGACCAATGGAACCCGCGAAGAGAAAGAAATGAACAGCGCATAGTGCCGAATACGGATGCCATTTTCTCAAGCAGATTTTAGAAAATTACTCTTTTACTTGGGGTGTTCCTGAAGTATTGGCAACTTGTCCCAACTGCTGCAACTGCATTTCAAGTGCAGCCCAAGCTCACGGAATTGCAGTTTTTTTTCTGGGGTGCGAAAAATGCTGTTAAATTTTCCTCGGCCAACACCCTATGGATATTTTATGTTGTACGCTGCTGCACTTTCACTCGGAAGGTGTAGTGGCTTTCCTAGCCATTCTCCAATTTTGTCGCAACTTTTTTCGCCGTTTATTGCGTGCCACTGTGGTGCTCATGCATATAATTTATCTACAAATGCCGATTTTAGCCTAGCAAAACCAACGCCCATTTACAACATCCAGCTCTTAGCTGAGAACCAGATGCCCACGCCATTTATGCCCAGACAAACCTGTGTAACTGTAGTTTGTGTAGATGACACCAACGCCTCCTTTGGCACAGTGGAGCTTAGAAAAGCCGACACGCTTGTTCTCGAGGTCAAAAACCGTGTGCAGCTCTTTCAGGACATTGAAGCCGATCACGGTACCTATGGTAAGAAAATGTAACAAGGAAGAAATCACATTAGTTAGGAAATGTAACCAGTCTCTAAGCCCACTTGTCACCATCCTGGAACCACCGTTTGGCTACCAAACTCTGCATAGTTCCAGGACTTCCGCAGAAAGGAAGCGTGCCTCCCAGAAAGAGAGATATCAAAGAAGTGTGGACATTCAACACATCTATTTGTCATTCAACTGCGTTGCAGTACATTCCGCAACGGAGACTAGAAACAGGCTTACGTTGTCTTATCTGCCTAACATCATTAGTTTTTGCATTAGAACAAAAAAATTCCTGCTCATCTACAGTAATCCTCTCATTTTCCGCTAACTGCCTACACATCAGGATAAATGTAATAGCTAAATGATGGTGCAAAAAAGTGAACACAAGAGTTTATGGAAGAGGAAAACATCAGTAGCTCTTTAGAGTTAGGAGCGAGATATTTGAATTTTTGGGATAAACGCAAATAACAAAAGATAGCTACCAGCAAGAGCCATTCGGGCTTTTCAGGACTTATCCCAAAACACAAAATCCTAGCCACGAGGGATGTCAAAAACAATTTCTTCGACTCCGAGGTGCTCCAACTCTCGGGGCTCACCGACCTAACTCCGAAGCACCGATCCCGAGCTTGTAGCAAGCCCTGTCTCCAGTCGTGACCTTCACCCGTTGAAAATAGACCTGTCGGGAGCACAGACGGAGGAGCAGTCAATCAAAAGTCAAACCACAGCTAAAGGAGCGGCTCTGACGGGGGGAAACAAACGTGCCTCGGGAGTCAGCTCCAGCTCAAACACCTTGCCGTTAGAGTCCGGAAAATGAAGGTGCACGTCCGGGAAGCCGGCAGTCACGAATCCGTCCTCCAGGCAGTACACGGTCCCTGCGTCTTGAGACAGGTTGTAGATCCCCTAAGGAACGAGGTGGGGACACCTTATTGCACGAGGGTAGAGATGAAGCGTATGAAACGCGACAACATCTCTTTCCGCCCCTTTCTCGTCTGTAACGCGAGAGGATTTGGTCCCTACCCTGCACCGTCCTGTCTCCTTCTCTCTTCGTCGCGTACATGCGAACGGGTCGCAAGTCGTTTGGCGCATCGTCAGAATACAGATGACGTGATACGTAGTTTCCCCGACGAATGCGTGCGTGTCGCAATTGACTCCACTCTACGATAAAAGTCAGAAGTGTACCGGTCGTCCTTGCAATGCCTCGCAAAAGAAAGGAGTGAACGCGCTAGGACATAGTTGAGCAGAAGCAGTCCTGCATTGAGGCACCGCTTGCCAATAAGATGCGGGAAAAGAAAGAGCAGCATTTGGCTAAAGACAGAGAAGCAAAACATGCTCGTTCTTCTAGGACCGAGGGCCAGATGAGAGAACGGGACGCTTCAAGAACATAATGCTGCGAGAAAGTGGGCATTCATTTCCGGGGGTTCACGTTGGCCAGCGAGCACTCCGAAGAGCACTTCGTCGAGAGTCCGTTTGGTGTCGTCGTGTATGCTGATTGTATATCGAACAATGTGTGTATTGATGGAAAATGTGCGTACATTTCATGCTTAGTTGCCTGGCATAGGGTTTGTCTATTTTTATATGGCTGGAACGGGGGAATATATTTTTTTTCTTTCACTTTGACATCACTCTAGCAAACTGTTTCTTTTTTTCTTCTTTAAATTGATTTATATTACGACCCTAAATGGAATAGCACACGAAAGGAAATCAAGGTTAAAGGGACACTCACAGGGTATTTATGCTCGCCAAGGTTGTTATTTGTACATGACATACGATAGCCCAACTACCCAGAAAACAATTTGCGGCTCAATATTCGTTTCCTTTCCGCCCGAAAACCGCCGATCCAGAACTGGCCGGTTTGAGTCGCACTCACTCTCTTCTCCGTGGTCACGGCCCGTTTTCTATGGTTTAGACACAACCACCAAATATAATGAAAGTCGCGGGTCATCGAAGGTGCACACACAATATAAAAATCGAATAGTAATATGATACCCATTTTGTGTAGCTTCTAAAAAGCTGCAAATACGATGATTGGGGGAAAAAAAGTATCACAGCCACGTGACTTCCGCCACCTTTCTCCTCCTTCTATATCTTTTCTTCCTCCCCAGTCCAGTTTCGGTTTCGGTTTCGAGCAGTTGCGTTTTTTTACTTTATTAGAAATATATGTGACGCTGTAGAAAAATATTGATTGGGTAGTCTTCTGACACCCTAATGAATCGCCTGGCAAAAAATAAAAAAAGCTTTTGGCCTTTCCACTTTGGTGAAGAAGGGAAGACCAGCGAAGCTGTACTATGATGGGACAACCTCAAGCGCGACCTCTTGGACGACCTCAAGGACAAAGCCTAGAGGACGACAACTAGGACGACCTCAAGAGCGACGTCTAGGACAACCTCAAGGACGACTTCTAGGACAACCTCCAGGACGACCTCAGGGACGACGTCTAGGACGACCTCAAGGACGACGCCCGGGGCAACCTGAGGGACGAAGTTAAAGACGACCTCAAGGACGACCTCGAGAACAACGTCTACGACGACCTCAAGGACAACTTCTAGGACGACCTCAAGGACGACTTTTAGGACGACCTCAAGGACGACCTCTCGGACAACCTCAAGGACGATCTGAAGGACGATGTCTAGAACGACCTCAAGGACGACTTCTAGGACGACCTCGAGGACGACATCTAGGACGACGCCTACAGAAATTCAGCCTTTCCACTCTGGTGAAAACCAGAGTGGAAAGGCTGGAAAGGTTGCCGCCATCTATGAACGACGCCGGGAAGCCGGTTGTCTGGTTGCCGCCGTCGCTCATAGATGGCGGTAGCTGTCTAGAGTTTTGTGTCGACATTTCTTTTCGGGGGACACGATCCTCGGGAAACTAGTCCTTAACAGCTCCGCCGTAATAAATTTTGGGGGGTGTCAGTGTCCCTTTAAGTCCGATGGCCTCAACACGAAAATGGGGAAAACCGTTTGTAGACTTTGGGAGCTTTGAACCCTTAAACAAGGGGGCACAAAAATGAAAGACGGTTACAAATCTCTGCAATGCAAAATTATAGCGCAGCTCTTGAGGAGGAGGAGAGGAGGCTATGCCTCTCCTCCTCCTTCTCCTTCCCTCTTCCTCTCCTCTTCCCCTCCTCCTCCCGCTGAATTTGTTCATGGGTGACGTGACACAAAGTCACGTGACATTTTCCCCGCTAAATTTAGCGGGCGAACTGAATTGGTGTTCAGGTCACGCGACGTCAATTTCCCCGCTAAATTTAGCAGGTTAAGTTTCTCCGCTAAATTTAGCAGGGAAATTGATGTCACGTGACCTCAACACCAATTCAGTTTCCCCGCTAAATTTAGCGGGGAACCTGTGACGTCCCATAATGCAACACGCTCGGCTACGCCGACGGCGACGTCTCTCAACCCGGAGACGAGCACCCAAGAGCTGCGCTCTAAAAGAGAGAGGGAATCTTAAACGAGGACATACAGAAGACAATGGGCACACAACTATCGGAACACAGCAACTTATGGTGAGAATGGGACACAACAGAGAGGACAATGGGGACACAACCATCGGAACACAGCAACTTATGGTGAGAATGGGACACAACAGAGAGGACAATGGGGACACAACCATCGGAACACAGCAACTTATGGTGAGAATGGGACACAACAGAGAGGACAATGGGGACACAACCATCGGAACACAGCAACTTATGGTGAGAATGGGACACAACAGAGAGGACAATGGGGACACAACCATCGGAACACAGCAACTTATGGTGAGAATGGGACACAACAGAGAGGACAATGGGGACACAACCATCGGAACACAGCAACTTATGGTGAGAATGGGACACAACAGAGAGGACAATGGGGACACAACCATCGGAACACACATGGGACACACATCGGAACACAGCAACTTATGGTGAGAATGGGACACAACAGAGAGGACAATGGGGGACACAACCATCGGAACACAGCAACTTATGGTGAGAATGGGACACAACAGAGAGGACAATGGGGACACAACCATCGGAACACAGCAACTTATGGTGCAGACTGGGACACAACAAGAGAGACAATGGGGACACAACCATCGGAACACAGCAACTTATGGTGAGAATGGGACACAACAGAGAGGAAATGGGGACAACAACCACGGAACACAGCAATTATGGTGGGAATGGGACACAAAGAGAGGACAATGGGGACACAACCATCGGAACACAGCAACTTATGGTGAGAATGGGACACAACAGAGAGGACAATGGGGACACAACCATCGGAACACAGCACACTTATGGTGAGAATGGGACACAAGAGAGGACAATGGGGACACAACCATCGGAACACAGCAACTTATGGTGAGAATGGGACCAAACAGGAGGACAATGGGGACACAACCATCGGAACACAGCAACTTATGGTGAGAATGGGACCACAACAGAGAGGACAATGGGGACACAACCATCGGAACACAGCAACTTATGGTGAGAATGGGACACAACAGAGAGGACAATGGGGACACAACCATAGGTGTGAAACGTATGGTTTCGAGGATGGACGTTAAAATAATCGTTGACAGAAATAAAACCCGAGAACAAAGGAGCCTAACCATTCATGTCTTCTCATTTCTAGTATGTTATAGTGAAAAAGAAAGCAACTTTGTACAAAAGCTCCGAAATTTAATAATGTATAAGTACATAATGTCAAGTATCCCTACGCATCTGCAGTAACAATAGATATCACCCAAAAACATTAACATCTTACAAAATCTCATAAATGAAGACAATATGGTGCATCTTAGAGGGTGGTTTCATTTGAAATCGAACACACTTGTCGAAGTGGGTCTTTCGATTTTTATTTAAAAAATATATGTAATTGCCCCATTTCTGGAAAGAACAAAACCGCTTTTCAAAATTTTTTAAAAAATATTTTGTTTCACAAAAAAGATTGAGTGGAGCAGGGTGAAAATCTGTTTTTTACTCCGTGATTTTTCCACCCACTTCTGTTCGCTGGTATGAATACGGAAAGCATACAAAACTAACAGTAATTTTTTGAGCTCTTGTATGTTATTTCGACTATTTTTTAGTTCAAAGGAAAATACTTTTGTGTTTTTGTTTATTGAGGTAAAAAATGCCAAACATCGCCTCTTAGACAATCCGGTGATATCTTCAGAGCCTTGTAACTCATGAGTTACTATATTTGAAACTTACCAAATACTATGCAGGCATAGTTCTATACATGGGCTATCGACGGGCATAAGTTTAGTTTATTTTATTTTCACTCAATTTTTTTATATAAAATTTGAAATATTGTTGAAAATGAGATTAACCGATATTTTGAACCCACTTTATCGAAAAAGGCCATTTTTTATTTCGTTAAATCTTTTTATTCTTGCTGCCGATCATATGAACTTTTAATTGGCTTGATGTGATTTCCCCGTTTTTTTGCTGTATCTTCTCTAGAAGTGATCGAAATCACTCCCACTTTCTCGGAACGGCCAAACGCAGTTTCCGCAGGTCGGCTTCGCTGCAAAGACTATACTGCTTATTTTTGTGTTAAAATGCGGCAGGTAAATTTATTTTGATTGAGAACACTCGTGCTTGGCTACATATTGTATTTTCTTAATTTTGTAATGATGAAAACTGACATTCCTTAGTCCAATCGTCAGCGGTGCAGCGGATGTTCCAACGTCCGGTGCGTAAAGCCAGAGCACAAAGGGCGGAGAAAACGGAACGAGCTCTTAATGTAGCCAGACCAGGGTCATATATCTGTTTGTGCTATACACAACTTGTAAGGCACGTAAGCACGCCCGGCCCTTTGCGCTATAGGCCCATCACCGTTACACCCAGGAAGCATCCGGCACGGGCCGCCCATCCATGATGTGTCTTGTCGCGTGCGATCAAATAACCATGTAATTGCCTGTTCTTTATTGTCAGTGTGTATATCAAAAATATGTAATATCACATGCCCCTCTTTAAAGGGACACTGACAGGGTATTTATGCTCGCCGAGGATTTTAGTCGTACGTGACATATGAGAGCCCAACTATCCAGAACAGAATTTGCGTCTCGAAATTCGGTTTCTTTCCGTTCGAAGACCGCCGGTCGAGAACTGGCCGGTTTGAGTTGCGCTCACTCTCTTTTTTTTGGTCACTGGCCGTTTTCTAAGGTTTTGACGCGACCACCACATTTAATCACAGTTGTGGGTAATTGAAGGCACACAGTCAATACTAAAAATAAAAAAAAATATGAAACCGATTTTTGTGGCTTCCAAAAAGCTGTAAATGTGTTGATTGAAAAAAAATTGACCACATCTCCACGCGGTGAATGATGTTGATTGGGGCGAAGCTCTGGTGGTGCTTGTCTGCGTAGACGCTGAGCTGCAGCATGCCGAGCCTTTCGTTCGTTTTCGTCCATGTCAGAAAGAGAATGCGTGGTATGGAATGTGGTTTATACGCATTTGACCGCAGCGCCCTCTCGTCTATAAACGTTGAGCCAATGCATGCAAAGTTTAACGCGGTTATATACGCATTTGACCGCAGCGCCCTCTCCTGTATAGACGCTGAGCGGCTACGTGCAACGCTTCATCCATGACATCCCCAGCTCTTGAGTTACTACCACATCTCAGAACCCCCTACTCGTCCCGCAGTCGTGGCCGAGTGGGGCGATGGACTAGAAATCCATTGGGGTCTCCCCGCACAGGTTCAAATCCAGTCGACTGCGCAAAAATCATAACTTTTTCATCATTTTTTTCATCTTTTTCATCTTTTTTTCTTTATCTTTGTTTTTTTTTGCCCTACACAAGCTTGTGAGCTGACGAGCAGGAGCACGAGCGCTGGACGCCAGACAGACACCAGACAGATGGACGGACGGACATGGCTAGCCCCTAAGGAGCTTCACCCCTAAAAAAAGGTTGCACAGACAACCGGAAGCATTTTGTGCGTTCACTGCATAATTCTCAACATGGCGTTGTTTCGCGTTTCGTGGGACTCGCGGGTGGCAGCGGACGACGGGCGTGGGACCTCTACTACAGAACTGTTGTTCACGGTACCGGCGAAATCTGTCTTCCTTCGAAAGAGAAATTTTGGACCGATCAAAAGAATTGATATTCATCCCGTACGACACGCCCGACCAGCAAGCCGATTGCACAAAAACGTCGCCGAGCCGTCGTCCCTTCTCGTGGCTAAAGTCATCGCTCGCTCAAACGTCAAGCACGAAGTGTGTACATCGAGCTGAATACGCACGCGTAAGGTTTCTTTACTTGGTGCAAATGTGGCCAATGCGTGGTGCTGCCCGACTTCGAGCCGGGAGTGCATGTACTGGAGGGAAATCGGCAGCAAACTTTCCGACGTACAGTCGACCGGGTACATTACTACGAATGAAAGAGTTTCTTCAGTAGCTCAGTGGAAAGACGTCCGCTTCACACGCAGCGGGCACGAGTTCTATCTCTAGTGTGGGCGTACCATTTTTTTTTTTTTTCAAACATTTTGCGACGTTTACTTTTCTTTTTTTTTACAATTATCACTGAAAAAAAAAAAAAAACAATTGTTGTGGACGATACATCGCTGAACTAAATGGTATGGGATTCCATTTTTGACACCTCTGCCGCAGAATGCCACTTTCAGATGTGAGGCAGCTCTTCACGCAACATCTTGGGAGTATTCTTTTCGGAGCCGATCACGGGAATTCCCCACGGGCACTCACTACTAATTCCCAACACTTAAATGTACAAAGCAACTCATCTTGAAGTACAGAACAGTGAGCGGAACAAACATAACTGCAAAGGAATCGCACGGCAAACGGATCCCGAACGCATTTCGTCTGCTTTCAGAAGAAGAAACAAAAAAAAAAATTGCACGGTTGGGTGTAGCCACGTGACTTCTGCCACTTACTCTCTCCTCTCTACATCTCCGTGTGGTGCGTGGGTTTCGGTTTCAGTTTCGAGCAGTTGCGTTGTTTGGCTTTATTAAAAAAATACGTGACTCTGTAGCAAAATATTAATTGGGTAGTATTCCAACACCATAATGAATCGCCTGGCAAAAAATGAAAAAAAATTTTTTGGGGGGTGTCAGTGTCCCTTTAACCCTTTAACCACCCGGCCCGAGCTGTACTCGTCATGGAAGGTTGTACCAATATCGCCGATGATGAGTCACAATCGTCCAGCCAAAATGATGGTTTGCTTTCACTGCCAAACACAAGACAGGTTCGTCCATCGGCTTTAGTTTCAATTTTCAACACTGGTGGGCAGTAGAGGTCGTGCAAATATAGCGTGTTTTGGCCTTTGGCACGTATCTAGCCTTGCAACAGTGATCATAAATGGCAGCGCGCTAAGTGATGCCAGTGACGGCCCTCGGAAACGTTCTCTCTCTTGCGGCACTTCGAACAGTAGCAACGATGAAGACATCGAATTTGTCTCTGAAAGTGAGTCGGACATGGATTTTGAAGACAAAACGGACTTAGACGACGACCACAGTGACAAAGACGACGACGCGCTGGGTAGTGTTCAAGTGTGGCAACGCGTAAACACTGAAAACCCGCCATCCGCGCCTCCGAGGTTTCCGTTTTGTGCAGTGTCTGGGATTCTGCGGCAACCCACTGACGAAAAAGACATTCTCGGCTGGTTCGAGGTTTTTTTGTTTTTTTTATTGGGACCTTGTCGACCTCATTGTGACAGAGACAAACTGCTACGCGGTCTCGCATTTCGCAGCGCGGGGTTCTTCATGGAAACCGGTGGTCCGCGAAGAAAGCTTCCATAAAAATCAACTTTTTCTTTTAAAAGTTTTGTGTTAATACCAATCAGAAACCAATCCAGTAATGTATTTGCAAAATTAGAACGACATAAGAAAAAATATGTGGAAATAAACAAATTTGGGAAAGTTTGTACATTTTTTTCGAAAATAACTTGGTGGTTAAAGGATTAAGAAGGAAAAGCAGTTTACAGAAAAAGAAGTGGGGAAAACGGACTGAGTTTACATGAAGCGAAGACAATTTTTTACAGAACACAAACATCAATTGGCGATAAATAGTTTGCGGAGACGAGGGGGGGGGCAAGCTGAACTTTGTACCACAGCGGTCGGATGCAGGGGAGAAGAGCGAGGTAAGTCGAGACAGAACAAAAGCTGGAGCCAAAGCAAGCGGGCGGGCGGTGAACCCGAGACGGTGGCCCTTCTGTTTGAACGAGTGTGTGCAGTTAAAAATAAAAGTGTTGGGTTTTGTTCAAGACTGATCGAAATCTCTGAATGCCAAGAAGCAACGATTCCCACATGCACAGAAGGCAGCGAAAGCAGTTATTTAATGTCTCTGTAGACTTTTAGTTTCTCCACTTTGTCGAGCCAAGCTTAATGCAAAGATTATACAGCCTTCGGGAATATGGAAAAGCGATTTAACAATTTTATTTTAGGTGGCTACGACAGATTCGCTTCAGCTAGGCACACATTGTTTTGGATTGGGAATAAATAAAGATTTGTTCTATTTTCTCCTTCAAAATAAAGCGCGTCCGGCCAAGGCGGACTTGGCACCGCTGCATAAACAGCATCGGCGAATGTGTCTTTCATATTGCCGGAGACTGTACATCTCATGCTAATGTCACCTTAGGTTCCTGGCCCGGCTCGCGAACTGTGCACCACACATGTGAGGAGCGTAACCCTGTGTGAGCACCTACTGAGGCCCATTCTTCTTTTTTGTGCTTCCTGAATATATTGATTTCTTTCTCCGGTAAGCCAAAAAGCACAACGCTTCTTGTCATTGTTTTAATTTTTTTTTTTTTTTTTTCAACAAAGTCCATTGACATACGTGTCGAGGAGACGTCTCGCGAACGAAAATTGTGTACTGTGGTGAGGTGCTTCAAGCCTTACAACCTGTGTATAACACAAACAAATATATGACCCCGGTCTGGCTACATGAAGAGCTCGTTTCGTTTCCTCCGACCTTTGTGCCCTGGCTTTAGACATCGGATAATGGAACATCCGCTGCACCGCTAACTATAGGACTAAAGAATGTCAGTTGCCATCATTACAAAATTAAGAGAATACAATATGTAGCCAAGCACGAGTGTTCTCAATCAAAATGAATTTACCTGCTGCATTTGAACACAAAAATAAGCAGAATAGTTTTTGCAGTGAAGCCGGCCTGCGGAAACTGCGTTTGGCCGTTCCGAGAAAGTGGGAGCGATTTCGATCACTTCTAGAGAAGATACAACAAAAAAAGGGGGAAATCGCATTGCATATGATCGGCAGCAAGAATAAAGAAATTGAACGAGATCAAAAATGGCCTTTTTCGATAAAGTGGGTTCAAAATATCAGTTAATTTCATTTTCGACGATATTTCAAATTTTATATAAAAAAATTCCATAAAAATAAAATAAACTAAACTTACGCACGCCGATAGCCCATGTATAGGACTACACCCGCATAGTTTTTGGTAAGCGACAAATATAATAACTCACGAGTTATAAGGCTCTGAAGATGTCACCGGATTGTCAAAGAGACAATGTTTGGCATTTTTTACCTCAATAAACAAAAACACAAAAGTATCTTCCTTTGAACTAAAAAATAGTCGAAATAACATACAAGAGCACAAAAAATTACTGCGAGTTTTGTATGCTTTCCGTATTCATAACAGCGTACAGAACTGGGTAGAAAAATCACGGAGTAAGGAACAGATTTTCACCCTGCTCCACTCAATATTTTTTTGTGAAACAAAATATTTCTTTCAAAAAATTTTGAAAAGCGGTTTTGTTCTTTCCAGAAATGGGGCAATTACATATATTTTTTAAATAAAAATCAAAAGACCCACTCCGACAAGCGTGTTCGATTTCAAATAAAACCATCCTAGAATACATTTTTAACAATGCCAGGAGCAGAAACGGCGTACAATATGACATATAGTATCGTTTCTCGGTGTCACCATCCTATTAGGAGATGACACGCCGAGGAAACTAATCTGTATCGAAAATGCAATCGATAGCGTCACTTATATTGAATTTCACAGTCAACAAAAAATCGAGAAAAAATCTCAAAAAAAGAAAGCCGAGGGACAGAGCTACTTTTGATGCGGTTTTGTTTCTACGACCACTGGCGAGAGTAACGCGGGCGGCATCTGCACATAGCCTCTCTGGGTTCTGCTTTGACGTAATATTTATTCTACTTTCGCAGACCTCACTGCTACGCTTCGCTGAAGCCATCCCACACCAGTTCCGCGATCGCTACATCGCACCATTTTGTCGGTTGCTACCGGCTACTGGATCGACACGTGCGTCACACATACCGTAATATCCCGAGTCATCGCCCACCCCCTACCGCCCGAAATTCATAAAAAAAAAAGTGGGGTGGTGGGTGAGCGCAAAAAGGTGAAAAAAGCAGAAAAAAAACTCCCATTTTTCTCTGTGCATCTAGCGCTGCTGCACAAGAGATACGTTAAACTCAAAACTCTATTTAGTTTTATTGTTTTATAGAAAAAATGCTCATGAAAGAATGCTTTACTATTGCGAAGTTCGTTGCTTGCATACGCGCTAGGAACACCGCCGATCTGCATACAGCGCGAACGTTTGCTCTGTGAAAGCATGTCACCACCATGTTCTTCTAACTAGTAAAAAAAAAAAAAAAAGAAAAGTCCACAAGAAAATAGAAAAATTAACCAGGCGGAACGAGCGAGCGGACCAAAGAAGCGACGAAGAGCGATGCTGGGAAAGTGGGCGATCGCGTTGGCGAATTCTTTTGCGTCAGGCCAAGTTGGGCACCTTGTCAATCGCAAGCTCTTGCGCAACTTTCTTGTTTGGTGCGTGCACGGCGTGCTATCAATGGGGGTTTGGGACGCTCTACTAATGTCTGTGCAGGGCGTTCCAGCAAAGCTTTATTTGCCAGTTGGCTTAGTCTAAAACATTGCACAACCGCGGTCTTGCGGGAAGAAGAAGCGGGTTCGCGGCGACCTTACTTAGGCAAACACACACTGACCTTACACTCCGCGGTTACATGCCAGTACATGGGGCGTTCGCTTACCTCCCTGACTGGGTTACTGCTTGTGTTATCTTTCCGATTTTTTTTTTTTTTTTTGTAAGCAAAACAAACTTTTATCTTCTTACTTCCATCGTTTTCTTTCCTCACGGATACACTACCACTTCGGGGTCGCTCACAGAGGAAATGCGTAAACAAAGACAAGTGTCTTTCCCTCCGTTCTACTTTGTCACGGATGTCCTCCAACTGTAAGGTCCGCGACCGCGTCATTACGGGTAGGATGAGTGTTCGCGGATCGCGGGGTCCGCGTTGGGGTATTTGAAGGGGTGGGCGATGACTCGGTGCCTTTCTG
This sequence comes from Ixodes persulcatus, assembly GCA_013358835.2. Taxonomy (NCBI): domain Eukaryota; kingdom Metazoa; phylum Arthropoda; class Arachnida; order Ixodida; family Ixodidae; genus Ixodes; species Ixodes persulcatus. The sequence continues at coordinate 238,298 of JABSTQ010010498.1, forward strand.
GAAATCGATATTGACCCAAAAACTGGGGTGGGCAATGACTCGGGGATGGGCGATGACTCGGGATATTACGGTAGTTCCCAGTATTTTACCACACCGGGCCACAGAGCTCGAGATTGCTTCGGTTCCTACATCCTTGCTCGACCCACTTTGGAACATCCGGATGTCCGACAGACACGCGACAATCGTCCTAACAATCCGCGACGAGGAATCGTATGAGCGGTTTACTCACCAAGCTCCCCAGGGTGTCGAACACCCAATCGAAGACGGGGCGGGGGAACTTCAGATCCGTGGTCCCACTGTCGACTATCACGGGACTTCTGTTCAGCTGCAAACGGCATGCAGAGGTTCGCTCAACAAACCGCGACAATCCTGACTCGTACGCGACCACGGTGCCCGAAGCACATCTCGGACCGGTTCGCTTGGTGCCCTGTGCCGCCTGTGTGCGAATGCAAATGTCGCCTTCGTTACGGCGTACCAACTCACGACTGTGGAAGTTTCCGTGGACCGCGTAAAGCCGAAGAGTGGCCTACGGCAGGACCAGGATCGTGGCAGACACTGTGCGCAACGTCGTCGGGCAAACATCGTGGCACCACGAACGAAAAGGCAGGTAAACGCACCGGCCTGAGACGAGTTCCGGGCACGTCGTACGACCGTGGTTCTCGTGCAGCAAAGGGCCAGGAACTTTGGCGAGGAGTGGCGTTGGAACGACGGGCGCACCGTACCTCCATGCAGGATCCCGGCCACACGTGGTGCCCGACGCGGATGTCGAGCAGCGCAATTTCGAAGTACGTCTCCCTCACGACGGCCGTGTACGCAGTCGCCTCGGAGACTCTCCCGCCAAACTCCTGAAACGACCAAGAACAGAGATTTCCCTCATCCGTTTATCCCAAATTTATACGGCGAGCAAGTCGGCCATGACGTACCCCTTCGCGCACGAGACGGGAGGTATGAAAAAGCATGGAGTCTAGGAGCATGAAAGGAGGCACGAGATGGTGAGGGAAAGTGATCGCGTGTGCAACGAAGCTCCATACCAGTGGAGGCTATTCTCTTTGGTGGGTGGCCAACAACAACATCTCGGTGGATTTCCGATAGGCAAAAAAAAACGAAAGGCAGCTGCCGGGCAGCCACACGAAGCGACAATGTGCGTCAAATAATGTCGCAAATAAAGAGGAGACAAATGTAAAACTCAAAATAAGCATTTAATTAGGCAAAATTGCGCCTACAAACTTAAAGAAAAAGGTACCGTGCATTTTGCGTCGGAGACAGAAGGACGACTGTCCCAAAACGGCATGTTACTGCTGCTCTTATACACGGAGTACACACGGGAATGTTGCAGACCAGAATGCACGATCACAACCAAGAACGGGCTGGTGAACCTTCCGGAAGTACATTGCTCAATGAAAGAAAATAACCGGGCCAAGTGGGGTTCGAACCCCGCTCCTCCGCAAGGCAGCTTTGTGCGTTGACAACTTCGCCACGTACGCGGCAAAATGAAATCTCGTAAACGACGGGTCTCAAGTAACAAACTACCATAAAATCACGCAAGAACGCCCACCTAATATAGAGATAAATGGTGAAAAATATGGGGTGGGCTATCTTTCGGAATGCGACAGCAAAATTTGATCAAATATTTGTGATAAACACGTGGCACCAGCTACAAACCACCTGACGCAGGACTGGTACCGTGATCACGGACACATCAAATTCGCGTTTCACAGTGCGATCGATAAAGACACTGGGAATTCGCTATGAGCTCGGATCTCATGGGAACTGATATACCGCAGATGGCTAACACAGAAGATTCACGTTTCACGGTGTGATAAATATGCGAGAACTCGCTCTAAACTTGCGCGTCACGGAAACCAATACCGTGCCTGCAGATCGCAGACAAAAATGCAGGAACGAACTCGCATGTCCCAGGAACGGATAACGCAAATTGCAGGTGCAGCAGATTCACATTTTCCGATGCAACAAACACGTGGAAACACCTCGGGTGTCACGGAAACCGATAGTGCGCATGCAGATCACGGACAAAAATGTGGTAGGCCATACCGGTACCACGAGGAAAATAAAATATGGTTCAGAAAAATAACCTTCCATTAGATAGCGGCACGCGTTGGGATGGGACGCAGCAAAATGCACCGAGCCGACAATGAAATACTTCAGGGAAGCTGAAACAGTCTCGTATTCGTAGAAAAGCATTTGAATAGTCTTCATTTTGATCTCCAGGATCTCAAAGATCGAAATTATCTTTTGATTTGTGCATGGAGGCTGCAGAAGATTGTTTTCAAAAGTACCGCTCAAGGCCCCCCTTCCTGAAGCGTGACGCCACAAAAGGAGCTTTCGGAATCTCCGCTCTCGCGCATCTTCAGCACCTATCAAAGCTATCCACATGCACTCTCGCTATTTCTAAAAAGGACAGAAAAAGACATTGCGACTGGTGCCAGTGCGGGGGAACATACCCGAGAAGCTCGCAAATGCAAGCGTGGCTCTCGAGCGACACGCGCTTGGCGGCCGAAGGATCCTCTTATGATGTAAGGACTGGTGGGAGCTTTTCGTGTTTTCCCGCAGTTAGTTACATCTCCGGGGAAAACTAACGCGATATTCAGATTCGGGGGATGAAACTATGCAAGAATCAACCTCGATCTCATTTTTTTAAAGTGTTTTCGCTTCCCTTTAAGTGTAGCTATCTGGCTGTTGATTACTTCCCGGGCAAAAATCAGTCCACTTCCAACTGGATTATGAAGCTGGTCCCAGCTGGAAATTTTATTTATTATTTATAAATACTGCACACTCATGTTAGAGTCCAAGCAGGAGAGAGCATCACAATAGAAACTTGATATATAACACCGAGAAGACATCAGTACCAGCTGCAAGACTTAAAGGGAAGCTGAAGCGGTTTTAAATATGAGAAAAAACACCTGAGCCTAGTTAATCGGACCTCAGCCATCACGAATATCGTATTGGTTTGGTCATTTTCTGCGCGGATTAACCGGAAAGGCACCTTCAAAGTAGCGCCGAAGCCACGCCTCTCCGAAGCAGAGGGAAAGGGGAGAGAGGAGGAAGCCCGTCAGCCGGCGTCACAAAAGGACCGGCTGGGGACTCCGCCGCGGCTGGCCGCGCTTTCCTCGTAGGCTGCTCTAGTGTCTTTTCGAGCCATCGTCGTTCTGCCGCTGCATAGCGATTGCTTTTATCCGTTGACCGGTCATGCTATTGACTCCTGACGTGTTGATTGCTCTCTTGTTTGTTCACGGGTTTGCGGAATTCTCGTGGTACCGAACCAACTGACTCGTGCTGTTGCGCGATGCCCTACTCATGTGTAGCCGCCAGCTTTCACGAACAGCGCTCGTCGCAGTTGTTCTTCCCGCTTACCGCCTTTTTCACTTCGTCACCGAGATTTTAAAGGGGTGGGTGGGTTTGAGCGAGTAAACCTTTTTTGTTCGAAACGCGTTTCGGACGGCGCATATGAAAACTGTGTACGTATGGGTTTGGGTCTGAAGAAGGCTCGCCTGAACCCGACACTCTGCCGACCATCTTTGAAGGTAAGAAGGCAATTCAGCGCATTAAAAATCAGAAACAAAGAGGAAACGTAACTAGGTAGGAATTGTAGGTCGACTGTTCTAGAAAAAAGCTATTAAGTTATTAGAATTGTGCAGTGTGCTAGAAAAGCCGCGATCATTTAGCCGAATAGCGGGTTTCCACTGGCTCTCTTGCGTTAACCGCCTTATATTAGTGTTTTAGTGTTGGTTTCTTATATTGTTGAAGTGACCATATCTTCCGGACCAACTCCGGTCCGGGAAATCTGGGAAAGAGAAGAAAACAATCTTGGGTAGCCCAAGATTATTTTCTTTTGCTTTTAATCTACTCGGCTACCCAGCCATTTGGGAGAGAAGGGCTTGCTCTAATAAATGGTCATGCGATTCATAATGCGACTTTCACGGTGCAGCTTGTTTTAGCAAAAACTTATTTTTAACAGTTGCTGGCATTATTTGAGGTCACATATTTTTAAACGTAAACATAAATTTTGTTAAATTTTCCTTCCAAAGGTTCATATTCTCTTCAGGAGAGGTTTTTGGAAACACAAAGCATGTGACCTTCTGTTCTGAATTGAGTTCTTCTTTTACAAGTTACGCAGTGTTTTCCGTATAAAGTTTGTGCCATGCAACAATTCTTTGTGCTCTAGAAATGCGATCGGACGATGATTATGCTTGGTGGTGGTGTGATGCAGTCAACAAATCTTGGTAAAAGTATGCGAATGTAGAGGCCCAGGAAGCTTTCACGATTTCGGTATCAAATTAAGGGCTGCCGGGCACACATCTCCGCTTTTTCTAAAGCTATAATGGCGTAATAGTTTGTGGCAAACAAACTAAACGCAGCAGAGGGTACCGCTATCACAAGGATGGACCTTCTGCGCAGTTATTCGCATAGTGCGCAAGGACATGGCGGTGGCAGAACGGCGACCCTGTCTCATCACCCGTCTCATCTCAGGGAAGCTCTCCCGTCGCCCGAAGCCAATTATACTATCCCTTCAAACCACTTCAGCCTCGATGAACAATGCAGCCTTCACGCTCACGCGTCCAGCAGCTGGCAAGCATGAAGGCCGATGTTTGCAGAATTCTTGTCCTCTGACGACCGTTTTGGGAAGGGTCACGCTAATCCGGCTTGAGCCGTCCCGTCAATAACACTCCGTTTACTGTCAACGTTTTACGTTACAATAAATAACAGTCAGTACGTTCCTGAAGGTATGAAGCCGGCCATGTCGCGTCCGCGCAAGCAGTTCCTCGTATCTGCGTTTATTACTGCGGGGGCTCATTTTCCTACTTTGCCAACGGCTGGAACGCGTACTTTGTCACGTCGAGGGTCGTCTGGACACATTCCTCTTTCGGATCCACGGAAAGATTTCGGATCCACGGAGCAAACGAGAATCGGGATGGTCCTTTTATGACGTAGTGGCGCGTCACGCGTCACTAGCCAATGGCGTGCCGCTGCAGCGATCGCTTCTGGTTTCTTCGCTTTTTTTCGCGTTTAGGGATTATTTTGGGTCAAACGGTTGTGATATTCGGACTCAGCAGGCACAGACACGTCAAAATCAACCATTAACTCATTTTTTTCGAAAAGCTCTTCAGCTTCCCTTTAAGAATAAAGTAAACTTGGAGCAAAAAAATCAACAACAAAAACATTACAAAACAATCACATGAGCACAACTTTCAAATTTGAAATAAATTCTTCGACACTGGCACTTTCTGTTATATCTTTTGGCAGCTGGTTCCATGCGGTTATTGTCCTGGGAAAGAACGAAAATTTAAACGTATCATTATGCACACGAAACTCCCGAATCATTTTGCCACTGTTAAAACGAGTATTTGCGCGATATTCGCGTTACGTAAGGGCACTGTTTTAGGCGATTTAAATCATTATATATCAAGAACAAAAGTTTTAACCTCTTTTATAAGTGTTGGGTTCGAAGCGTTTCAAGTCCAAGAAAACTGATCATTTCATTCACGCTGTCCGTTCTTTTATACCGGTTGCAAATAAATCGGACTGCAGTCCTCTGCACTCTTTCAAGTTTAGATATGCTTTTTGTAGTGCTGGGGCCCCATAAGCATGAAGCATACCCTAGACAAGGTCTGACCAAACTTTTGTAGGCTGCAAGCTTCACCTGCCTCGGGGCTTATGTCGGAGGGCCCATAGGGCTCTAAGCGCACTGGAGCAAACATTATCAATGTGTTCGTTCCAACTCAAGCCTTCTGTAATTGTAACACCTAAGTATTTAACTGACGACAATTCTTTAATTACTTCCCCTCCCATGACGTATGAATACTTCAAGACTGACTTTTTATTACTACATACTCGTAAGACAGAACACTTATTAACATTTAGAATCATTCCCCAGTTTTCACACCAACTTAAAATATTTTTTAGATTGTTGTTGAGTCTAGTTTGATCGGCTTGTAATTTTATTGTGGTCTATAAAACGCAGTCATCAGCGAAAAGTTTAACTTTAATTTCAGGGTCAAGAGCGCTTACGATGTCGTTGACATATAGTAAGAATAAAATAGATCCTAAAACTGATCCTCGGGGTACCCCCGACGTGACTGGTAGTGTGTCCGAGCAGTGGTTATCAATCTGCACATACTGAACGCGAGTGTCTAGGTAAGATCTAATAAAATCGATAAGTTTACTGTTAATTCCAATCGCGTAAATCTTTTGCGAGAGTTTGTTGTGTGGCACTTTGTCAAAGGCCTTGGCAAAGTCTAAGAAGACTGCGTCAACCTGATCTCTGTTATTGATTGCAAGCGCAAAGTCGTGACACGTAGTAATCAGTTGCGTTACAGTTGATGCTCCGCGTCAAAAGCCGTGTTGAACGTCTGATAACAACTTGTTTTCTTCTAGGAACTGTGTGAGATGCCGACAGACCACGTGCTCTAACAATTTGCAACTTGTCGACGTCAGCGATATTGGACGATAGTTTGTCGCGCTCAAAGGGTCATTTGCCTTAAAAATAGGAATGACGCGAGCATTCCTCCAGTCGAAGGGAAGCTTACATTGTGATAACGACGCGTTAAAGACGACCAACGAGTAGTGCGAGACCCATTCAGCATAGCGCGCAGAAAAGCGTTGGGAATACCATCTGGACCACTTGGCTTTTTAACATCAAGGTTAAATAGTAAATTAAATATGCCTTCTTGAGATACATTCAAATCCGTCATTGATGAAGCAAAACCTTCAGGCTGAAGAATATGATTGGTGTCTTTTTTTGTAAAAACCGACTGGAAGTATTTATTAAATTCATCGGCAATAGCTTTGCGCATCCGTGACCTCTGAGCCGTCAATAGTTAAAGACATAAGATTGGACTTGCTTCCAGACAGAAACCTCCAGAATTTAGATGGCGCATCCCTCAGAAAATTACCGAGTGTTACAGAAAAAAAAGTCATCTTTAGCTTTTTTACTTGTACCCCTAAGCTGACTGCTTAGTAGATTAATTTCCATTTCCGGGCGCCGAGGTAATCTTCGCATCCGTTTTAACTTGCGCTTGATGTGAATTATTTCTCTTGTAATCCATGGATTATTTCTCTTTTTCTATATCTTATTTGGAACGAACCTCGTTAGGCAATCAAAACACAATTTTTTAAATTTACCCCACAAAACATTTACATCCTCATGTACAGAGGTAGTCCAGGTGGACTCCAGCTGGACCCAGCTGGAATCCAGCTGGACTGTCTCATTTCCAGCTGGGACCAGTTCCATAATCCAGCTGGAAGTGGGCTGATTTTCGCCTGGGTTGCTCTTCATTCCATGTGGCTCTGGGTTTTATTCGTATAATAGCTGTATTAAAGGGCAACTCCGCTTCATTTTTGTTTTTGAAAAAACAATGCAGTCCTGTGTCACCTAGGAAGATCACATGTCAAATATTACGACCTAGTTCTGTCTAAATGTTTCTTAAACGGTCCAGCAAACTTCACAACTTGCCGAAATTGGCTGACTCGAGTGGGCGGATGGAGGCGCAACCAACAGCGCATTCAAGGCTACGGCGTGGGAGTAGCCAACATTAGAGAGTTTTAGCGAGCCGTTTTTCAAGCACACGGTTCCGAAATCATGAACGGTACAGCTGGTCCGTTCCGTGAAACCGTACGTGAAATTCGACATACTTAGGCGAATCGTGAAAGTTGCGCGACCGTGTAAACGATGATGATGATAGTGCTTAACGGTGGCGCCATCTTCTAGTGAACATGTGAAACATTCTGCAACGTGTATATCCGTGGCAGACACCGTGGTGGCGGCTTGTGTTTCCGGCATACGACTGATGTAAACAAGACGGCCGATGTAACATTTGCCGGTCGGAATTTCAAGAACTGCGAAGATAGATGGAGTAAAAAGTATCTAAACGACCGTAAAGGTATGTGTTGTGCCTCCATCATCCTGAACTTGAACGATCGTTCACGTTGTGTGCCGTCGAACCAAATCATTTCGTCTGCTCGCGGTCGCCACGGCAGCTAGTCTGCCCGCAGATTGCAAAAATTTACTAACATGCGTAGTTTACAGCATTCACGATCGCTTACCATTGTGAGCAGTCCTCGAAATGATTTGGTTCAACCTCTCAAATGAAGCAGACTAACAGGACGGTAAATCTCTGCCGCTGTCAGCCTAACGCTCGGCTGGGTCGGCGAAGGCAGTCGCCGAACCGACCGCCATCTTTTTTTCACCCGAGTCAGGAACGGTGCTGGCTGCGTTGCGGTGACGACTCCAGCGGCCGGAATGGGAGAAACGAACGAGAAGAGCCTCTTGACGTCGTGAACGACTCGCGCGCGCATGCGCAGTGGCGTCGTTGATGCGTTGGAGGGCGAACCGTTTGTGTGGAAACGACCTGCTAAAACTCCCTAATGAGCTGAACGTCATCACCGTTGCCCCTTTCTGCTTGTTTATACTTCTCCGGGCAAGAGTAACGGGTGACGTCAGCAACGGTTCCTCTCAGTGCTCAGCAGTGTCCACATGATTGGCGTAATGCGCCTGTGCAGCACGCTTCTTGGGAGCAGCCTGGACGTCCCGCCGTCTCCCACATCCCAACCGCCGTTGTCGTCTCACCGTTCGTGATTATTCTCTCTCGGAGTTTCGTTCATGCTATGGACACTATGCGCGCAGATTTATGCCGCAGTTGTGCAGACGTCGTAAAATGTCGTAGACACAAAAACATGGTGAACAGTGCGGTGCAGACGACACTTGCGCCTGGCACACGCCTGCCCCAATCCCACCCGACAGTGCGTAGGGGATCATGTGACATCTCCTACCATGTGACAGCCATGTTCTGGACGGATGGATGCTAACAGGCGTACCCTTAATATTGTGCAGTAGCTTCCGCCACCTAGCCTAGAAATTATGAACTAAACATATGATTTCTTTCTTTCGCCAATTTGCTTACGCTCTGCAATTTTGTAACTATCCCCAGGCGGTGTGGGTACCACCAGGATGACTTTTGGGGGATCGGGCAAAAAAACTAAAAACTTCACCCCTCGCCTTGTTCCCCTGGCAAGGAAGTCGCCAATTTTCCTCTGGTCAAATTTAGTCAGCATTACCCTGGCACTGGGCCCACTGGAAGACGGGGTGGAGGCTTTGGGCCACAGCCACGCGGGAGGGAGTCCGAATTTTCCTCTGTCCCTCCTACCCCCGGCTGTGTCAGTTGGTTGTACGTCATTCAGTACCCCCTAGATAATTTCCACCAGTCTTCCAGTCTCCTCTTCATTATTAAAATGCACTTATCATCCATCCTTCCATTCTCGTCTGCAAACCCCAGCGCTCCGGCTAAATACGTCGCCCCCTCAAGGAGGCCGGGAGATAGCCCTGTGCATTTCAACACCCCATATTCTGTTGTCTTGTCTTTCCCTTGGCATACTGTACACCAGGGGTTCTCAAATGGGGGTCCACGGACCTTTTGGGGTCCGCAAAGCCTTGCCTTGTGAGTCAAGTTTGGCAATAAAAGTGTTATTTTGGCCGACTGAGACGAGACATTCAAATTTTTGGGGGAGTTTTCTCGCTTGTATGTCAATGGGAACAGTCTACTTGACACCAGCCCTTAGTTATATCCACTTATTAAATCATTATCATAATTAACCTATACCTTTCCCTTTCCCTCACCACGAAGGGGGTCCTCCACCATCTCCGCCGATCCACAAGGGGTCCGCGAAACATCACTGGCTGAGAACCACTGCTGTACACATCATATCCATTTCCTCATACTTTGTGTTATAAGTCCTAGTCCTCAATACTCCTGTTCTAGCCTCAAATCACAATGAGCTCCCCCGTGAATTATCATAGTACCAAAGTTCCTCGCTTATATTCTGTTTTTGTTTAAAGGAAGACATGGGCCTAAATTTCAAATTTTTTTTAAAATAATTTATGTTTTGATTTTGGGGTTTTCGGTTTTAGAAACTAATTATTCACCCTTACACTAAATTTGATAACCATATGCTATGTTACTTAGTTACATTAATATAAAATATTTGTAACACATTGTGAGGCGGTAACAAAGTAGGGGAGTTCAATGTTTGAATGCATTTTTCTCAGTTCCACTTTTTGCTGCAAACTTCATACGAAGAAATCTTTTGTTCAAAGGTGAAAGTATTCTGATACCATAGTCAGCATGTTTCTGAACTGAAATTTACTGGGGAATCGGGCTATCTACATTATTTTGTTTTTAAGTTGAAGCCCTCAGTGATAAAGGTGGCGGGTTCGAATCCCGGCCGAGGTGCCCGCAATACGACAGAGGCATATTGCGGAGAAGGCAACCGAGCTTTCGGTTGCACGTCAACAAATCTCCAGGAGGTCGAAATTAATCCCCAGTCCTCCGCTGGGGCATGCCAGATGACCATCGTTGGTTTGGCATGTAAAACCCCCAAATTTGATTCCTCAGTGCTAAAAAAACAAAGTTTTCAAAAATTGTCATAGGACAGATATGCATGTCATATTTTGAGGTAATGACCCTTCCTGAAATATTTACATTTGAGTTATTAAAAGTAGATAGCCCGAAGTCCCATATCCCCCACTTTATATTCAAGCAGTCAAAATTATACTGAATAGCTTCATTTGCATATCATAGATTTCTTAAAGGGGCCCACCAACAGTTTTTTGACTGGTTTGAAGTTCGCGCTGAAACGGAGCTCCATGAAAGCAGAAACACCGAGGGAAAAAAATATTACAGAAATTCGCAATATTTTGTGAGTTATTAGCAAACTAAATATTGCAGAAAACAACTTTAAATAAGCAAAACATTGCGCTTCATGACGTAAAATGAAACAGTTTAGCGATTGGAGCAAAGCGGTTGGCCAATTGGACGCGAGTTTGGTTGATAGCCCGTCGGCCCCGTCGGCCCGGTCGGCCATTAGGCCTCGCTGCAACCATCGTAGCTTTGGAATCGGGTTGCCATCATCGATGAATTTACCGGGCTCATCGGATTTTGAGCGCCGAATTCTTGAAAAGGAGTGCGGAGCTGGGCGTCACGCCGTACGAGGACACACCACGCAAGCGCCGCGACGCGTCTCTGCCTTAGGGTTACCAACTTTTCAATGAAGGAAGTCGGGACAGGGAAGGGGTGGTGGGGCGGGGGGGGGGAGGGGAGGGGCGCAGGCAGCGCGAGGGAGAAGGGAGATACATAGGGGTTTATACAAATGATGATGATGATAACAGGCGCCCACCGCGATTTCCGGCTTGCCATTGCTCTTGCATGCTAAAGTGGCTAAAGCCTTGCAGCATTGCTAGACACTGCTCCATTGCTTCGTGTGATTTGTGCAAACTTTGTGTTTCGCAGCGTGGCGCGCATTGTTGGGCGTACGTTGGGTCACATATAAGATTTCTAACTCGACCGTCTAGACCGAATCCGGGACATACCGTATTTACTCGCACAATGAACGCACTCGCGTAATGAACGCACCCCCAAGTCGGCTCTCAAAATTTGGACTTTTTTTTCCCTCGCGTAATAAACGCACCCCCAACTCGGACGTCAAAAATTTGACCCCCTCCCCCCACGCGCGCGAAATGAACGCACTTTTCTATCCTGGTACAGAGAGGTCGCGAATGCGTGGGCGAACAAAACGCCTTGTAAAAGGCGTTAAAAAATAAATGATCCAACGGAACCAAGAAAAAAAAACATGGAGAGGAGCTTTTTTTTTTGCAATCCACCGAACCATGAGAAAAGAAAAAAAAACAAAGAGGAGCTTTCTTGCACAGCGCAGTCTGGACTTTGGGTCGCGCGCCGCGCGCAAGGAGATAAGAAAGAGAAGCCGAGAAGCCCTCGCCTAAGCAAAGCGAAACAGCTTGCGAAAGGCGGGAAAAAAAAGAATACACGGAAGCAAGAGAAAAAAAAACAGGTTTTTTTTTTCTTTTTTTTTGCACAGCGCGGTCTGGACTTTGGGTCGCGCGCAAGGAGATAAGAAAGAGAAGCCCTCAGCTTGCGAAAGGGGAAAAAAAAAAGAAAAACAATCCAAGGAACCAAGAAAAAAAAAACAAAGAAAAGCTTTTTTTTTTTTTTTTGCACAGCACAGTTTGGTTCCGGGGTCGTGCGTCGTGCGCAAGGAGATTAGAAAGAAAAGTGGAGAAGCCCTCGCCTAAGCAAAGCGCACATAATGAAGCCATCCTGCCCTCACCTCCTCCTCGCACTTTGGAAAGAAAAGCGAGAAGCCCTCGAAATGAACCCACTTTTCTATCCTATGCAGCGAGGTCGCGAATGCATGGGCAAACAAAACAACTTACGAAAGGCGGAAAGAACAACAAAAAAGAAAACACGGAAGCAAGAAAAAAAAAGGAGAGGAATATTTTTTTTTTTTTTTGCGCATTGCAGTTTGGTTTTGGAGTCGCGCGCCGCGCTCAAAGAGGTAAGAAGTTACGTCGATCTTTCCGATAAAAGGTCCGTTCATTATCCGAGTAAATACGGACGCAAAAATTTTACCTCGCGTAACGAAACCCCCCCAACTTTGCATCGATTTTTCGAAAAAAAAAGTGCGTTCATTACGCGAGTAAATACGGTATAGCTGTCCCGACAGGAACGATGCGGGACTCGGGACGCTTTATGAAAAGTCGGGACAGTCCCGCAAAATCCGGGACGGTTGGTAACCCTACTCTGCCTCAGTCCGCTTCGACAGCCGCGGAAGGCTCGTCAGGGCTCGTCTCCCGCCGCAAGTCCGCCACCGGAGCCACCTCGGCGAGTAGGAGGTACTCCGCCGCTGGGAGGCGCGCATGAGCGACGAGCGACGAGGCGTTGTTTTCGCCCTTTTTGAACTTTAATTTGCAACTTTATTAGCTCTATAAAAATGACTTTTTAGAGAAATTAACGTGTGATATACTTTATTCCGCTTCAAAATTTCTGGGACGGCTCTCGCCAATCACGAAACCCAGTGAATGTGACGTACATAGGGGTGTCGCAAACTTTTGTCGAACCGGATTTTTAAGTCGAACTTTCGGGGTTCGACTGAGTCGAACCGATTCGACGAACCTTCAAACTTTTCACCAGATTCGACCGGTTCGACTTTGTGGACAGTGTGGCCAGACCTTGATACAAGCATGTCTAGGTTTGGAGAATTTTTTTTTTTATGCAAAGGGTTATTTTTGTTTTATGAACAGTTGCAAATAAAAGAAACCAATTCTAATAACTGAAGAAGTTAATAACTTAATTTTTTGTACTGTATTAACTGAAATAACCACTGATCTCGATGGATCTCAAATAACCAACTAGCGCTGCCCTTAGATTCGTCCCTTAGCCATCACCATCCAATCCGAAGCCAACTGGCCAGCCTGTCGCGCATGCGCACACGAGTCGAACCTCAATACAAGGTTCGCCGAACTTTCCACTAAAAGTTCGAAAAAGTCGAACCTGGTCGAACTCGAACCTTGGCCGGTTCGCGACACCCCTAGACGTATAGTGAAAGGGAGCGCCGTTGTGCGCGCGCATTCGGCACCTCGCGGCGCCACCGTCGGAGGAGGTGTTTCCGAGTTGTCAAATTAAAATATGATGCGCTAATATTTTTAAACTCTTTCGTTGTCCACTGGGTTTCCGGGACCACTAGCGTGGAGAAACCGCAAAAAAAAAGTAGACGCTCAAATACTGTTGGAGGGCCCCTTTAACGAAGAGTGACACATCAACTTATGCAGGTATATAAATTTGTGCTAGAGAGCTGAATGTTTGCGCAGTACACGTATGTCGGAAGTTAAATCACCCCTGCAAATTTAATTCCGATCACTCGAGTAGTTCAGAAGTTTGACCAGAGTCCCCACTTAAGGCTGATTTTCCCCGCATTCTTTCCTCCCACATCTTTCTCTCGGCTTCTTTTACTCCCCTTTTTCACAGAGGTAATCTGTTCTGCTCCCACACTTGACTGTTAGTATTTTAATTTTAGTCTTAGGGTTCGCTTTGTTTATTTAGTGTTAAAACTTTTTATGTACAGATGCCTATATACCTTTCTTGCCCATCGGGTATCCTCAATTGTGTCCAGTCTTTGTTCAAATTTCAACTTACTGGTCGCCTCTAGCCTCGAAAGATGCCCAGCCCATGTCTCCCCACTCTCATTCATTTGGTGTATTCCCATGCGCCCCCAATGCCAGTCTGGCCGCGCTTATCGGGTCTCTAACCTCTCAGATTTCATGCATAATATTGCACCGTTAAAAGACAACCTCGGTACCATGACTCCTTCCCATATTCCCCTCACAACTTCCTATCTAAGCGATTAATGCTTCATAAATGCTGCACTCCCTTTTCCTTTCTTCAGCATATTTTCTTCCTGTTCTTCTAAGTATTGTTTTCCCTCATTCAGCCATACTCCTAGGTATTTACATGTTCTATTAAAACGTCTCGAATTTTCAGCGGGTCCCCCTTCTCATCGTTGTACGCAATTATTGTCGACTTGTCACTAGTGAATTTCAGGCCCAGAGAGTCTCCTTTTACCTGTAACCAATCCTGGCTATATATGCCAACAGTACAATGTTGTCTGCGTAGAACATTCCTGGTATAACTTAATTTGCTTTTCCCCTCACTCCCTATATGACACATTAAAACCTAAATTGCACTCCTCTAATTTTTTCATTTTTCATTCTACTAAGGTTTATCGTAAGAAGTAAAGGTGATAGGGGACAGCCCTGCCTGAGTCCTCTTTTTATTTGTGCCGGTTCTGCCCTATTTCTGCTTCCCATATTATAACAAACTTACTATTTGTGTATACCTGTTGTAAAAGCCTACCGTAAAATGCCGGGCAAGCGCCTACTCGAAATTTGGAAATACTCGCGAGATAATGGGGAATGGCTTGTCCAGTCATCAATTTTACGTATCAATGTACCGCGCGTATTTCCTCAGATCTTACAAATTTGGGAATGGACGCTTAATGTGGTGTGGGCGGATGCGTGGTATTCTACGGTAATCAAATGTGCATATAAATCATACTCTCTCAAGCTGTACCAAAAGCTTTTCCTGACTCACATTGTCATACGCCCCTTTAATGTCTAGAAATGCTATCCATTACGGTTTTTTACACATTCGTGTCACTTCTATACATTGCATGATGATAAATAAGTTATCATCCAACCTTCTATCTCTTCAAAACCCATTCCGTAGCTCACCTAAATGTTTTCAGACCATTCTTCCATGCTTCTTTTCACTACCTGCTTAGCAGCTCAAGGCTAATGTTTCGGTTTCTGCTCGTGTTTACAGTTAAATTTATCGATTTATATCCCATTTTTTGCGAAGCAAATGACGTAGTGCCTTTTATTAATGCTTTTTAATGTGAAATTACTCATTATCCCAAAATCTCCGGAATTGAGAGGAGATGCTCTTTAAGTAAGACACAATCAAAGTTTCGTAAAACACCACTTATGCTTGATAGAACCACTCAAGTTAATTTACACTATCTAAACATAAACTCCCCGAACATACTCACGAGGACACCAATTTTGTCGAATGTGCTTGTCTTCTCTCTTGTGCAAGGGCTGAGTTCAAAGTGATTGATCCCTTTTTGTGTGTCCAGCACTTGCATGAAGCTGGTTTGCTGGAAAAAAAAAAACAAGAGCAAAACTATTCAATGTGAAGCAAATTTTGCAAGCAATCATATTTGTATTTGTATGTGAAGCAAATTTTGCGAACAATCATATTTGTATTCTCAAATTTCTGCATTTATTCGAACTCTCGGTTCTATCACTTCAGCAAAGTTTCCTGACAAAGTAAACGGGACAGAGAAGTCTTGAGTCAACATTAACGGCAACAATGGTGCATTAGATTAAAGGGGTACGGAAACAAAAATTGAAATATTCAAATTTCGTTCGGAAATGAGTCAAGCATGACGGAGAATAACCGTAAATGATAATCGCACGTTTGTATTTTGAACGATTGGCTACATTTTTCGTTCCAAACGGTGCACTCGAGCAAGCGCTCGAAGAGAAGCAAACGGAGAGCGCGATGCGTCATGGGATATCTGGCGCAAACAAAAACAGAAAGAAAAGATTCTCCGCATTCGTGGCGTAGCAAGGCTGGCGGGGTTATGAGCTTTGCCCTTGGTGGCGTTGTGGTGGTGCCAATAGCGTCAACGCGTTACAACCGAGCCGTTCGAAGCACTTGTGGGGTGACGAGCGTGTGGCTGGCCCAAGGAGCACGTAGCTTCCACAGTACTGTCAGCTTAGGGCTGAACGGGGTGGGGAAAGCAACTTTTGTCCGAGTTTTGAGCGACTGGCTAATTTTCTAGGGGGAGAATGGCTGTATCAGGGTGCATAAACGAGGGTCCGAGAAAGAGGGGAGTCCACCCTTTCCGTCTTCTTGGACTGTTTGGTTCAATGCGTGATTTGTGAGTTGAGGAGGAGAGCTAAGAAGGGAAATGTTGAAATGCCAAAGAGCGGCGCTGCTCCGAAGGAATCTGCTACGTCACGACTACGTAGCAAGTTCCCCAACGTTGCTAGATTACCTCCCAAATAGGCTCCGCATGCATCCACCAGGTGCACATTGAAAGATTGTTTATTTAGCTTTAAAATTAGTTTTCTTGTGCCTTTCAACGGAAGACAGGTGTTTTTGAGGTTAGGGTGCAACATGCAGCACATTCAAGCTAGAAAAGAAGCGCTGTAATTTCGTTTCCCTACCTCTTTAAGGCATCAACTGAAATACATTTACCGTAAAATCCCGTAAGGGCGCTTTTCTCCCGAGGGATCGCCCATCCCGTTTTTCTGGCTAAATATCCCCAACATAAAAAGTTAGTAACATTGTCCACACCCCGATTCCCGTCAGACATCACGCAATGTTCAACGGCCATCTCCCGATAGGCGTAGCAGGCCGACAATGCACTCGATCGAAGGCAGACGGCTACATCATCTGCTTTCATATACTGACCCATAATTGGTACAAGTTTTTGCCCGGGGAAATCCAAGTGCCTTACCTTTGACAGAGCTGGGAATGCGAGGCCCAACAGCCCTTGCCAGTGCGACTGGTTCGGGAATATGTCCGCCGAGGAGGATATCGCAATGAGGGACACTCTGAGCGCCAGGTCACCCGCCTGATCCTGCAGCACGTCCCTGCCCACGGTGCCCCCGTAGGAACCCTCGACAAACCTCTTGGATACGGGCTCACCATTCGACTTGTACGTCGAAGATCTGCAAGGACAGTTGGGACGGCGTTATGCCGCCTGACCAAACGGGCCAAAGAGCGTAGAAAGCTAGCCGCCAGAGCTTGCAAAATGCGTCCGTCATTCTTCCATGCTCTGCAACCGGCCGTCTTAGAGTTGCTCAATCAAAAGAGAGTGGCACAATAGATCAATTTCACCAAACGTTTGGCGCACGCATGATGCCGCCATAGCTTTAGCCCACAGGAGGCACGAGGAAGTGCGCAAGACGCTTCGTGCTCAGAGCGCACACACCTGCAGCGAGGTTACTGCACGTGCAGAAGGCTAAAGTTCCCTCGAAGTATCGTGGCAGCACTGACTGATAAGATCGCTTGGAAAACAGAGAATGTCTAAAACCATATGATGGCAATAATGGTATGTCATTATAAACGGTGACCTTCTCACAGTTTGAAAAAGCATAGAGAGGTTCCTGGGTGGTGCCAGCTGAACACAAATAAGCACAGAAATATACAACTGCTGGCAACACCCAAGAATACGAACCAACTAGCTAAGCTCCAACAAGGAGAGGTTCATATTTGTACAATATTCTTGACTTTTTTTTGAGAACACACTAATAGTTTCTGCACACCAGCGAAGTACTAGCACCCCAATGCGAGCCAAAGTACTCACTTATTAAGCTGTTTTTAGGCATCAAATGATTCTTTAGACTTAAAGGGGTACTCCACAGGTTTTTTCATTGTCTCCGATTTGCTTGAAAATTTGCTAAACTAACCAGCAAACATCGCTGAAATAGTATCCCAAATATTAGGTCAAAATGTTGTTTTTTCGCGAAGTTATTGAATTTATAGTTTTAGTCCTCACCGTGTTTTTCAATCTGAAAGTCTCTACTGGCAACAACAAAAAAGTGACGTCGATGGAAGGCAGGGGTTCACTTTTTGGACTGTAGAAGTTGTTCCCAGCGGATTCGAAGCAATTTCATGGTGTCAAATGAATGCTTTGGAAGCTCGCTCCAGTATCTGCGCTCCAGCACGGAACAAATGATTGGCATATTCTATTTTTAGACTGCTTGTTCGACTGGCAAGCCTGCCTGCCACTGACGTCACGGCACTGAAAAGTGCGCGTATATTTGAATGTTGGTTTTTGCATCATTTTCATTTGCCGATTTCACAATACCTATTATGAATTTCGCGATACTAAATAGCATACCGGAAAGGCTAAAGACTGGGGAGTCAGAAAATATAGTTAGTTGGAGATAGCTCAAAAAAACTGTGGAGTACCCCTTTAAGAAGAGTTAGGAAATGAATCCCCTTGATCCTGTTGATGAGAAACATTAGAAAAGCAATCCGTGTCTAGTGGAAGTGATACGGTGGGAGAAGCAATCCTGAACGTGCTACCCAGGTTATCCACAATGGTGATGCTACTCTATCATATACCCACTGCGAGATTTCTCCAGTGTCTATGGAAAATATGCTCAGTGTGTACATCATTACCTCTCAAGAAAAAATGTTTTATAAAAGCAAAGCGTATGTGAGCTGTTTGGATACAACCAATCAACATGTTCATATCACACAGTACACGGTTTCTTCCTTGCACACCAAACTATAGGCCTCCTGCGCTGAAGCTTTGAACGTATCGCGGCGCCCTCCAGTGGCGGGCGATAGAGTGTCCGAGTGGTAGAAGTCCCGCGGCCCCGCACAAAAACAAACCTGTTCGGGCGGCTGTTTACCTCTGCACGCAGATGTTATTTGTGCGTGCAAGTGGTCACTACTCGAAATGTGTCACTCGTAGTCGCCACCGCAAAACGTTATCTCTGGGACCCGAGCTCGCCGCAAGCTAGCAATTTTTCCTTGGTTCAAGCATGCCGAAACCGGGAGCAAATAGCACGGCCTCGAAGCTTCAAAACGTCGCCATCGACGGTACTTTTGTATCATCAACTGTCAAGAACAGGGAGGGCTTAACGTAACCCCAGAGTAATCTTTTACAGATTCCCATCGAAACCGTACAAAGTCGAGCAGAGGGAATGATACTAGCCGCCCAGCACACTGAGTAAGCGAGATAATTTTTTTTTTCTTGACCTCCAGGTTATTCTGCTAAGCATGGCCACACAATCAAGCGGCCATGGCATGCATCGAAACATGTGTCATGCGAATTTTATGAAGAGGAACACGCTATACTGTCCTACCAGTAGAGGGATCCGATTGAACTACTTCTTTTGCATCGTGAGATCTGCAGTAAAAGCGCTATCTCCAGCGAGACCTTTCATTAGAAAAGACGAGCGTGCGAGCACACCAATGTACTACAGAGGGCAAGAAGCATGCGCTGAAGGCAGATCTTCTACTGCTGATCTTATGTTGCGTCAAGCTTAGAAGCATGCGCTGAAGGCAGATCTTCTACTGCTGATCTTATGTTGCGTCAAGCTTAGAAGCATGCGCTGAAGGCAGATCTTCTACTGCTGATCTTATGTTGCGTCAAGCTTAGAAGCATGCGCTGAAGGCAGATCTTCTACTGCTGATCTTATGTTGCGTCAAGCTTACAGCCCAAATGCGTAAGAAAAGCTGCAAGAGCTCGAGAAGCAGCGTGCAGTAGGAATGATCTGCTCGGCCGACAAACGGTCGGTCGCCGCCCGATCGCTTGCGTCTGCTTTTGCGCATTTTAGAGGTCGGTCATCAGCTGATCGCGTTAGCTGTACGGAGAGACTGCAGTTTGGGAGTGTTTTGCTTATAAGGCGCGTTAATGTATCTCGTAATGCTCACCTAAGGCTCGACATCACAGGAAGCTCGCTGTTTTTGCGAGTGACAGAGCGCCTACACCAACTTTGAGGCTTCTTGTACAGCGTAGACTCAGCTTGCAGTAACATGCATCGCTGAGTTTCTTCCCTTTGCGAAGTGTTGAGGAACGAAAGAAGCTTTCCACATTAGAGTCAGTGCCGTAAAACGATCGCAAGGGGGAAATTCATACCAGGCCGGCTAACGTTTTCACGCGGGTCAAATTCAAATGTGCAAGTTTCTACAACCCAGTACCAATAAACAAATAGTAGGGGGCGCTACAAGCCGGTTTTTCCGCAGCGCCTCCTGAGCAAAGCAGGAGGATTATAAAAGCTACAATTTCAGAAACAAACCTGTCTAAATTGAAAAAGTAAAGTAGAGTCACACATGGTAATCTGCCTAGGCAATTTTCTGGAAGCTTTAATTTACACTTTTTCTCAGAATTGTTCTCACATAGGTACACAAAATGTGGCACACAATGTAGTGCCTTGATTGAGCCCCGCAATACAAGTACAACGATCCTTTCGTTGAACCCGGATAAAAAACGGCGCGAGATGCCACAAAAAAAAAAAAAAAAAAATACCTTACTTGTTCGTGTCGAAATACGTCGTTAGATTGCGCTCAGGATACGAGGCGACGGCAACGTCACTGCTGCCGGTGTCCACAAACAAAGTCAGCTGCGGCAAAGAAGGGGGCAAAGAACATCTCAGGTTCTGACGGTAGTACGCCACCAACATCCCGCCGACATTTTCCCCACCTGTTGTGGCGGTGTGCCGACGCCAACGTCGACGATAAAGCCTGCAGCCACGGTTCCCTGGAACGCATTGCCTTCGACGCCCCTGAACTGCCCGGTGTGAAGGGCAAGGCGGACCGGCCAGCGGACAACATCATCTCCGATCACGGATTTGTAAAGAGCAAGCAGCTGTAGAACAGCAGTGAGGTTGGGCCACCTGACCATCTGACGCCTGATCCAACATTGAGCAAGCCGATGACAGGGGGGAAAGTTTTGCCTGTGGACGGAAAAGTTGACAGAACCAGTTTTTGGAAGGGCGGTCTTGCAAATGTTTGCGACACTTTTTTCCAACACGACCACAACAAGGCTGTCGTCAACAGCCGACATTACCGGGAGCGAAATTTGTTCGGCGCAAGAAAGGATTCAGAGACTGTAAAGAGAGGTACTCACTATAGAGAGGAAACAACCGCAGCGAGCGATCTTTCATGCATGGCTTTTCAGGAATTGTTGAAGAGAAAGCGATTAAGCGTAGGGTTATTCACACGTGCGGGTTTCCGACAGGATCAAGTTTATGCGCTGGGCGGTTCGTCCTACAATTTGTCCGGCGGCGCGGGCGGCTTTCTCCTCTCTCTCCTTCAGTCACGATTCGCGAGCGAACAGCGAACTTTTTAACTTTTCGTTTATGTTTTCGCTTCACTGCTGAGTGGTGCTACCTGGTGTCAGTTACGCTACAAACTAAAATAGTTTTCACTTTTCTTTATGTACTAATAAACCAGACTCATAGATCAGACTGTCTTATTTAGTTTTCATTTTGTTTTAAGATACCAAATATTTAAGCGATTTAAGGTTGGATGCCGTTAGTGCAGGGCAGTCGGGGCAGTGGTCAGGCACTGGTGAGATTTAGCACTATCGTCTTTGCTTCTTCTATGCCCGGCTGGCCCGGCTCTGATGCTATCTAGTGTGTCTAAGTTTTTGTGTGATTCAGTCATTCAGTTTTCACGGTTTTCATTTCAGTTCTTGACTTGTAGAAAGCACGGTCCCGAGCGAAGCGTGTAAGCCAAGTAGGAACTGTTTATTTATGAAATCCGCCGACGTTTGTACAAGACGCCCGACTAACGTATAATTTAACAATGAAAGGGCGGCACGTGTCCGTTGCTGTCTTCCTAGCGCTCTGCGTCACCGCATCCGTGGCAAAGAAGTTCAAAAACGAGGAAAAGCCCGCGTGGGCTAAAAAAGACATACGTGATTACAATGAAGCCGACTTGGAGAGGCTCTACGATCAGTGGGAGGTGAGTACCTCGCTTTCGGAAGTTGGAGCACAGTGTTCTGCCTTGTCAGCGACTAGAGCGAAAATGAAAGTTCCGAGCGCGAGCACCGCTGCGTGCCAGGTCGCGCTCTGCGCGACTGCAAGGCGCGCTTTATGCAGTCAAATTAACACGCTAAACACAAACATTCAGTGCTGTAGAAACACAACAACAAAAAGTTGCGGGTTAGCTTGCTACGTTACGGCCCACCTCGTCACTTTTGCAAGCAAGAGATGGGTGTGCTCACAAACGTCCATCTGACAGTTCTCTTGTCAGTCATTGCCTGCCCGGAGCTAGATGTCTGGGGGGTGAATAGACTAACCGCCAGGGCTAGAAGTGCGAGCGGGTAGTTTTCACTTGTGTCGCCGCGTGAGCGCTTGTGCAGCCGAGGCGCGATCAAACGCAGACAGCTCGCGCCTGTAGCCTTTGCTGTTGGTCCTCGTAAAATCGAGACAAAGTGTAGTAGTCGTACTACTGTACTGACGAAGTCACCCCTCTACAGGAAACGTCGTATCTATTTTAGGTCACATTAAAGGCCCAAACATGTAAGCGTAATGCTATATGTACTCCGTAGTGCAGCTCGGACGGAAATTGCTATACGCACTACGCTAATCTCGTATAAAACGAATGGTCACAACGAGTTTTCTAAGCAGTGGCATAGCATAGGGGCAAGAAAAAAAAAAAAAAAGGTGGCATAGCATAGGGGTTAAGGTGTCCGCTTCATGCACAAGTGGACGCGGGTTCGATCCGCGGTGGGCATACTTTTTTTTTTTTCTTTTTTTCTCGAACATTTTGTTTTGTCGAGGCATTTGGCGATATTTACGACATTTCTTTTTGCGATGAACGATTGTTGTCGCCGAAACTTCGCAGAACTAAATGGTGTGGGACTCCCTTCCGGAGGTGTGATCGGGGACAGCGGGGCTTGGGTTGCCGGCTGGACGCCGCGAAGCGGCGTGTACTGGTTAAGTTTTGTAATTAGCAGCCGCATACTGTCGCCGCGAAGCGGCGTGAATGCAGGCGGGGGGGCTGTGTTAACGAGCTCCCCAGTGATACACGCGCAGTTCGAAAAGGGTGTCTCGAGCGGCATGAGCTCTCCGCGTAGTGCGTATAGCAATTTCCGTCCGAAGTGCACTACGTAGTGCATATAGCATTGCTCAACATGTAAATAAACTACTTCCAAAAATCAGTGCACGCAACACTGTGCGCGTTGCATTATGCAGGCCAAGATTGGTAGTGCTGGAGTGCAGTGGATGATGGAAGTAAATCAAAATGATAGGAGTGCAGCAAAAAGGTTCTGGGAGCACATTAAAGGGACACTGACAGGGTATTTATGCTCGTTAAGGTTATTATTTGTACATGACATAAGAGAGCCACACTACCCAAATCACAATTGGCGGCTCGAAATTCGTTTTCTTTTGGCCCGAAAACCGCTGATCGAGAACTGACTGGTTTGAGTCGCGCTCACTCTCTTCTCTGTGGTCACGTGCCGTTTTCTATGGTTTAGACACAACCACAAAATATAATCGAAATAGTGGGTGATCGACAGCGCACACTCGATATTAAAAATAGAGAATAAATATGATGCCAATTTTTTATGGTTTATAAAATGCTGCAAGTATGTTGATTGAAGAAAAAAAAGTTGCACAGCCACCTGACTCCCGGTAACTTTCTCCTCCTCTATATTTGTTCTTCCTCCCCCGTCCAGTTTCAGTTCCTTTTCCGAGCAGTTGCATTTTTTTTTTTTTTTACTCGATAAAAAATATATGTGACACTAGCAAAAAATTTATTTGGTTGTCTTCTGACACCATAATGAATCGTCTGGCAAAAAATAAAACTAAACTTTTGGGGGGTGTCAGTGTCCCTTTAATGCGCAGGAAAGAAAAACTGAAGGGTTTTAGTGTTTATTGACCACACAAGAGGGGATAAGTGTAGAGGGCGAGGAAGCAAAGGAATTTATTAGACATACAATCGAGGCAACATTCGCAGAACTTGAACCGAACAAGATTGTACAGAGCACAAACAGCAATACGACACAAGATGAGAACACTAGTGAGACGACCACGAGGAAATGGGACAGAGCAGAAAGTCTGTTTAGGCCATTTGCTTTTCTTAGCATATAGATATGAATTGCATTCCTACTGGCATTCAATCTTGTATAAAGTTATTTGCAGATGACTCTGTTCTTTACCACGAAATAATTAACCAATGTGATAGTAATTCTCTTTCCCAAACTGACCTCGACTCTACTTCTCCGTAAAATCCCGAGAGATGCCCCACCCACGAAAGATAGCCCGCCCCCTATTTTTCGCTCGATTCGCTATAATTTTTAAACACCGAAAGATAGCCCGCTCTTTGTAATGGTAGTGCTGGAATCAATGATGGCCCCGGTGTAGATGAGGCTTGTTCACTATGGCGGGATATAAGCGAACGTTGCTGACTGGGAAATACAGACATCTTTGATTCGTTGCCCCTCGCCACCATAACAAGCTTGGAAGGGACACAACCTACAAATGGAAATTTTTTAAAAGTTTTCTCGATTGTAGACCAAAAGGTAGCCCACTCCATATTTTCAGCCGCTCTCGATGTTAGGTGGGCTATCTCTCGGGATTTTACGGTAGTGTAATAAATGGTGTATGACTCTTAACATAAGCAAATGTAAGAGCATGAAAATTTCCCACCTTTCTAATTTCCCCAAATCATGCGTCTAAAATAAAAATGGTGTCCCAGTAGTGCTGGGATACCAACATAATATAATAAGTTCTCATGGCATACCCAAGTCACCTACGTCATAAGTTTTCTCCAGCCCCTTCGTCTTTCAAGCTGATTTCATAATCGAACACTCACTTGCCTGAAGCTCGAATACGCACCAGCAGTACGGGGCCCGGCTCAATGTACAGTCATGCGGATACTAAATAGCTCCATGCGAGGTTTTTTTTTGTTTTTTTTAATGAGTGCTTGGCTGGTGGTTTACGTTTGAACTAGCGCTGACTTCGGGACTCGTCTATGTGGAGCAAAGAGGTGGGAGCCCATTAGCGGGAACTGCCGTTATTATCCGTGCTTGTGTCGCTGCGGTCTGATTGGAAGGGGGAGAGAATTCTCGAAACGGTAGATGAAAACGGCATTTCGCATTGATGGGCTCTCCCCCTATCTGCTCCACATGGATGAGTCCTGAAATCAGTGCTAGTTTGAATGTAAGCCACCAGCCAAGCGCTCGTCAGAAAAAACGCCCGCTCGTGTGGAGCTACTTAGTATCTGCATGACTGTACATTGACGCCATAAAATCCTGTCAAAATCTGTCGGCGAGCTTTATTCTCTCTATTTCCGTCTTGCTAACGTTTCACTAATAAAACCTGATCTTGAGCTTCCTGAATTGCAAATTCGAAGAACAATTTAACATTTTTCTCTTCTTCATAAAACTTCCTTTTATAACTCATCATTGCAACATCAACTTCTTT
Organism: Ixodes persulcatus; assembly: GCA_013358835.2. NCBI lineage: Eukaryota > Metazoa > Arthropoda > Arachnida > Ixodida > Ixodidae > Ixodes > Ixodes persulcatus. Next base: position 263,628 of record JABSTQ010010498.1, read on the forward strand.
CACGGCCTTCGTACCTTTCATCCGGCATTGATCACTGGTATGAAGTTGCCATTCTCTATTGCGGCGCAATGTTTTTTTTATTCCTTCCTACCCAAAACCAGCTCAGAGTGGAACCGCCTTCCCCACTTTGTCGTCTCCATTGAAGGTGTCTCATCCTTTAAAATCGCCATAACTGAACACCTCTATTATCCTGCACTTTGTTAATTTTAGTGTGTTTTTTTTTTAATTATTGCGCTTTTTGTTTTTACATCTTCTAACACCTTGTACCCACCCCTCTGTAATGCTCCCTGAACCCTGAGGGTATTAAAATACAGCGCAATCCACTTATAACAATAATTTAAAACCCTTACATTTCAATTGTTATAGCTGGTTATCGTTGTATCTGGACTAGAGACTGATTGTTTCTAGTCTAGAAACTCTAGAAACTGATTGTTATAAGGGGTACATTGTTATATGTGGTATCGTGATAAGTGAATTGCACTTTAAGCGGATAAATTAAAAAAAATAAGAGCGTCTTAAGGAGCGAAAGTATGCAGGTGAGCTGGTTAGGAAACATCATAATCTAAACCCTGATACTTTTATTTCTCCTTGTCTTAGGGTTAAGATTATTATGTACTCATGAGCAAGACAAATGCTTGATCAAAGGGTTTCCCTAATTGCACCTTGTACAGAGTGTGGCCATAAGAACTAACACAGTTGGCACGCCTTGCAAGATTCACATTCCAAACGTAAATACCTGAAGTTGGGCATGCGAAAGTTGATTGGAGAGATGTTTTATGTCTATTCTTTTGACAGCTCAACTCAGGTGGCACTGTAACACTGCAGAGATGACTAACTGTTTCAATGATTCTTTTAAATCGACTTGCATAACTCATGAAACCATGTGCCCAAGTGCTGGAGAACACCCCGCCATTGGACAACTTAACAATCTTTGAAGAAGGAATCTTTTCCCTGCTTCTTCACCTTGACATTAAAAAATGAGACATTTACAAATCTCTGTAATGTGAAATTAGAGCACTGCTCTTGAGGAGGAGGAGTGAAGGGTACGGAGGGGAAGGTATGCCCCTCCACCTTCTCCGTACTCTCTCCTCCTCCCCTCCTCCTTCAATTCAGTTTCCTCGCTCAATGTAGTGGGAAAAATGACGTCGCACAACTTGGTGTCACATCAGCTATTAACAAAATCGTTTCTCCGCTAGATTTAGCGGGAAAATTGAGATCACGTGACCTCAACACCAATTCAATTCCCCGCTAAAACTGAATTTGTCCACTAAATCTAGCAGAGACACTGAATTCCCCTGCTAAATTTAGCAGGGGATTGAATTGGTGTTGAGATCACGTGACGTCAATTTTCCTGCTAAATTTAGCACGGTTACGCCGACGCCTCGAAACACGGAAACGGGCGCCTAAGAGCTGCATGCTAGAGCTCTACCGGAGTAGATATCATCCCAAATGATTTTCTGCACCGTTATTTTGGGTGGTGTGCCAAGTATTTCATTAATTTTTTGTAAATCCTTGCAAGGGGCAAAATACCAGCAGAGTGGAAGTACGCCAAAATTATTCCTTTTTTTAAGGCTGAAGATAGCCTGCTTGTAACTATTTACCGACCAATTTTGTTTTTATGTACCACAGAAAAAAAACTGCAGCATGTTATATTCTCACATATTTCTTCATATTTAGAATCAAATTCTTAGTCATCAGCAACACTGTTTTTGCAGGGCCCTGTCCACTTCCATTCAGTTGGTAGAAACAACTCGTTATTTTTTGGAGGTATTAAATTGACGTGGTCAAATAGATGTGATCTTTTTGGATTTCTCGAAGGCTTTCGATAAGGTTTCACACCCAAAGTTATTAACAAAACTGAAATCAATCCTTAGAAATTATATGTTAATAAATTAGATTAGTGACAACCTGACCTCTCGCCGCCAGGCTGTTGCTATTGGTGGATCAATTTCCGATCCTGTTTCTGTTGACTCCCGAGTGTTGCAGGGATCTGTTCTTGGACCATTATTTTTTTAATATTCATTAACAATATTTTAGATGACATTCCAATTCAGGTTAATCTTTTCGTTGATGATTGTGTTATTTGCAGCGAAACCTCTGGCCATGACAACCATCTTCTCATTGACATCTCCCTGGAAAAAAATAATTCATGGTGCAAAAAATGGCAAATAACTCTTAATGCGAAAAAATCTGTATTTATGAGTATCACTCGGAAAAACAAAAGCATTTCACAATTTCCCTATTCCATACACAGTGTGCCATTGCAAAAAGTTTGATCTTTCAAATACCTGGGAGTCCTCCTCTCTTCTGATCTGCGATGGAACAACCACATTAACTATATATCACAATGCGCGTTTCAGAAACTCTGCTTTCTTTCTAGTCCAGGGGTTCTCAAACCTTTTGGTCTCATGGAACCCCAGGAAGCCTCAAAAACTGCCGCGGAACTACTCCCCTCCCCCCCCCCCCCCCCCTCTATATTTGCCGACCAAGAAGCAACAGATGCACAATTGTAGGCAATTTTGCTTGTGTTGCTTCCCACATATCCCCACCATATCAATCGCGATGTCAGTACAAAGTGAGATGAAGGCGCTTGGTCCTGCCGCGCAGCCTGCGGTGGGGGAGAGGGACTGGGGGGAGGGGGGGGGGGTGGCAATTTGGGTGTTCGCGGAACCCATGAGACCAGCTCGTGGAACCCCTGTGTTCCCCGGAACCCAGTTTGAGAACCCCTGATCTAGTCCATCAACAAAGTTGGTTGCTTATAACTCCTACGTAAGGTAAGACCCCTCCTAGAATATGCAGCAGTAGTTTGGGATCGTCACACTCAAGAAAATAAAAATAAATAGAGAAAATACGTAGAAAGGCTGTTTGGTTTATTTATAACTCTACAGTTGGTCTGCATCTCCCAGCCAGCTCCTGGAGAATGCCAACTTCAGTGCCTCGACACTAGACTTCGGAAGGATCAACTTAAATTCTTATACCTAATTGTCAATGACAACCTAAAAATTAACAGTAACAAATACATTTCTTTCTTCTAACTACAGGTAACAAGAAGATCACATCATTTGTCAGTTTGAGAGTTTGCTGCTGCGAATAACGCATTTCACCAGTCATTTCTTTTCGTAAACTATTCGAGAATGGGATTTGTTGTTGTTGTCATCAGTGCGTCTCTTTCTTTATTCTTAGCTCAGATGGAATAGAAAATATATTTATATCGTATAGTAAACATGTTCAGGTTCTTTTGTTCGTTTATTTTTTTTATTACTGTTGCGATTGATTTTGTTTTTCTGTTATCTTTTGTTCTGTAGTCAGGGTTCTGCTGGACTTTCGTTTTTCTGCCATAGCTGATGACACAGCACCTTGTCTTTACTTAAAATATTGTATGTATTGCAGTGCAGCAGAGCACTGCCAATCTATTTTTTTTTTTAGGGGCGAAGCTCCTTAGGGGCTAGCCATGTCCGTCCACCGTCCGCCCTAGGCCGGCGTCGGGTGCTCGTGCTTCTGCTCGTGAGATCACGTGCTCATGTAGGGAAAAAAAAAAATTAGAAAAAAAAAAGATGAAAAAAATTATGAAAAAAGAAAAAGAAGAAAAAAAAGAGTAGGGGGTTGTGAGATGCCATCCCATGTCTTCTTAAAAAAAGAAAAAGAAGAAAACCACATATTCTCCTACTGATATGAATGAAAAGGCTCGGCATGCTGCGGCTCGGTGTCTACGCAGACAAGCACCACCAGAGCTTCGCCCCAAGCAACATCATTCACCACGTGGAGATGCGGTCAATTTTTTGTGATAGCACTTTCTTATTTGTGCTTTTTTGTTTGTCTGTGCCATTCCTGCTAAAACCTCGACGAGGCGCCCAGTATTAGTATATAAAGAGCTGTAAAATTTAAAAAATGGAGCAAAAACGGCGGCCGTGCATTTCCTATGCCCTATACCAAACGTTCGTCGTCTGCACACCGATTTGTGAGCTTGCTCATTGTGGTCATTGTTCATACATTTTTTTAATAGTATTCTCGCAATTATCTGCTGGTCGCCAGTCTCGACTATGGTTTTCAGCGTTTTTGCGACAGCAAACCTTTTGAGAGCGAGCTAATAATCCAGTGTGCAGATGACAAACAGGCTGGTATAGGACGTAGAAAATACACAGCCTCCGACTACAGTGCAAGGCACTTATAACGATCGGTTTCTAGGGTTTTTACACTAGAAACGATCAGTTTCTAGTCCAGATACATCGATAATCGGTTATAACGATTGAATTTTTGGGTTTTCTCATTATCGTTGTAAGTTCATTGCATTGTACTTCCGAGTTTGAGCTGTAAAAAAAAAAATCAGACGTAAAACTTCTTGCGAAACTATGTTCGCGTGCCTAATTTCTGGTATGTACGTCTGAAATTCGATTTTTGCAAGGCGTGCCAAACGTGTTAATCCTTACGGCCGCACCCTGTAGATGATTTCACTGTTTACGAAAATCACGGTTCATTCCTGCTTGCTCACGCTCCACCGAACGTGCACTTGGGACAGCAGCCAGCCAGAAAGTGCTTGCGCCAGGTGCACAAATGCAGCTACGAATGCACTCTGTAATGCATTTATGAAAAGGTATACCACCAGCATTCCAAATGCTCATTGGGAAAATGTAGAGAATGCTTCCGTTCTGCTGCAGCATGCCTAACCTTGACATCCCCTCTCCTAGGAAGATGAGGAACCGCTCGAACCAGATGAACTTCCAGAGCACTTGAGACCCCCACCAAAGATCGACCTGAGCAACCTCGATCCGTCAAACCCCGAGAATATTTTGAAAATGACCAAGAAGGGGAAAATGCTGATGACCTTCGTTTCCGTGACAGGTAAGCTGCCGACAAAGACCTAATAGGTCCCTCTCAAAAGTCTTGTATAGCTCGTTACAGGATTCTGTACAGTAGTGGAGCCACTTAAACCATGGAAGATACAAGTCAAACCAGATTCAATGGTGATGAAGCAGAATTTGCAGTATTTTTTGGTTCCAACATTTGACTTTTTTTTTGTGCATTGTGCAAAATGTTTAGAGTTTCCAATAAAGGGCAGACGTTTAAGAGGGGTGTATTGCATCTGGGTCATTCTCCCAAAGATTAAACATTTATGTTCATGGAAAGTTACTTTGGCAACATTTATTTTAGTTTGCTATCTAAAGGCCCGTTCACACTCTTGCGACCGAGTACGACTGAGAGAGACGAGATCTCTTAAAACTTCTTAAATCTTTTTAGAACGAGGGAACTCACTGGCATTGTGGCGCCATCTATGCGGTGACCCTGGAACTGCATTTCACAAGAGCGAAGGTTTTGGGGGATTTCTGAGGTCAAATGTGCGTAATACCCATAGAAAGGCTCGTTTATAACATTGACAAAAGTTTTTCGAGCCAAGAAAGAAAGGATAATGCGTGAGAGAAATAAAAAAAATATGCCGAACCGCCGAGTTTACGACTGCTACCCAATAGATGGCGCCAGTGGGTCCTCTGGTTTAAGAAGTTTTAAGGAACCCAGGTTTAACAGGTCGCAAGAGTGTGAACTTTATGCTCATCGATAGGTAATTCATTTCTTATTTTCATAGAAAACACAGCCGAGCTTCCAGATGTTTATTTATATCGTTAACAACAAATATTGTACAACATACTCAAGATAAAATTAGCAATAGCGTTTTTACGGCTTTATTTTTTTTTGTGCTTATTAGAATGTATTTTGTTTTTATTTTGCAATATTAACATTTGCAATAACATACATCAAATGTATAGACTCAAATTTTGTGTCTAGATTAGAAAATATTCTTGTGAGGGCCGCTTCTTTTGTGAAAGCTTCTTGAAATGTGCCACCTGGTCTGTTCGAAATGTAATTAAACTTGTTTTAAAGCACAATATTATTTGTTTTGGAGCATGTTCACTTTTTGACGAGGAGTTCAGTATCTTTACACAAACCGAAAAATAAATTTATCATGCAAGAAGTATACAGTAAAATCTTTTTCCACGTACCAAAGCATTCTTTCTTTTTTCTTTTTTTTTTCGAGGTGGATGCAGGCAACTTGGAGGTTATTGGACCTCGCATTTTGTGCCCATCATAAAAAATCTAATGGCATAAAGTAGCGTGATTGTATACTAGATACCAATTGGGAGATTTAAATTGTTTTTAGGTGATGTGACTGACCTGTGCTGCAATTTACTCGTGGCTCAACTGATTGTTATGCGACTGACCGTTATACGGCCGTTTTATGAATGACCGTTATATGACACTGTTCGTTACAGAACTGACAATTCGGGAAAATTTATTTTTTATAGTAAAAACTTGCTATTCAAATTTAACGATTTTAATACCACAGGAATGTATGTCTGTTTTGTCACTGCAAGTTATTTCTCATTGGGATATTATAAAAAAGTAGCGCATAAAAGATACGTTACAGCACTACACATCAAAAAGGTAGGCATTTATTTCTATCTTTATAAGTGAATAAAATTTTAGGTTTTGGCCCAGGGTGAATGGCTCTTGCTGTAAGACTTCTCTGAAAACGTGTTAAACAGTCGGCATGCTTGCAAATTGAATAAGGTTGGCAAAAGTTTTTAAATTGTATCTTTTGTTGTACCACTGACATTCAGGTCAGTCGCATGTTTCCTTTTAAAGTTCGTAAAAATAAAAATATTTTAGCAACATTGAACGCCGAGATCATAAATTCGAGCTGATGTGGTTGTATGATTTTTTAAATCCAACTCATAAAAGCTTACTTCGCTAAAACAAAAGTTCACATCGTTGAAACTTGTGTGGTAGTTAGCAGATACAAAACAAATGCAAAAATTACAGATAGAATGCAATCTTAACTCATTTTTTCCTAAAATAAAAGAATAAAATTTCTTTAATATAAGAATTGCAAAGATTTGTTTTTATGACACCTTGATGCTATGCAATACAAACTATATTTTAGGAATGATGGGAGGAAGGCATTTGAAGGTTACTTGACATTCACATTAAATGTTTAATTTTCGGGAGAATGACCCATTCCATTTTACTTGCAATGTGGTGGCACAGTTGAATGTTTGCCTATTCAATACACTTGCAATCATTACTAGGATTTCATGTTTTCAGTAAATACCAATAACCCTTCGAGTCTTTTTTTTTCTTTTATGTGTTAGGATAACGACGCTTTTTTTTGACGAAAACCCAGCAGTGTCTTTCGGTCGTCAATTGACGCGCGCGACGCTCCCATCGGTCCAAAGCGCTGACGTGAGCACGCGCCAACCTCTCCCTTTTTCCCCGGCACTGACAAACTGGCAGACGCCGCCGGGTTTTCATCAGAACGAGCCCTTTCGTTTTCGGCAAAGTCACGCGCACAGCTGGCGTGAAGCGAGAGAGGAGGAGGCACCGCGCAAACACCTCCTAGGTAACAAAGGGCTTAATCAGCGAAGGCCAACGCTGGGCACAGATCGGTAACAAGCGTTGCATCAGCGCTCGGCTTCGAGTCAAGTTTGAGTCGAACATTGATGCAATCGTTGTGTCCAATCTGCCCAGCGTTGGCCTTCTCTGATGACGCCATTTCATTGAGCACTACGGCTTTGTTATCTAGGAGGTGTGCCACGGCGCGGTGGAATGCGGGCGTGCCCCGGTTGTCGCTCTGCAGTCGTCGGTTGTTCTTTGCTCTGAGTTTCCGTAGTAGCGGTGCGTGGGCAGTGGCGTGTGCTGTAGTTAAAACGACTAATGCTCTTCACTCCACGAGTGATATGGATGCGGTTCTTCCCACGAGTGATGGGCGACTGTATCCAAGGGTGTTGACGTACTCCGACAGGCAGAGTACAAAAAAGGGGGCGAAAAATATTACAGGAAGATCCATTGGTGGATTCTTGGGGAATTCGTTAGGATGACCCTTGGGAAACGCCACGCACGTCCCCCGTTGGGAAATGTTAACACTGACCCCGTAACGAGGCCAAAAAGAGGCAGCAAAAAATAAAAGAAGCGGAAGAGAATGCCCCCCCTCCCCCCCTTCCCCCCAAAATAGTGAGGGGGTCAGCATTAGCGTTTCCCAAAGGGGGACGTGTGTGACGTTTCCAATGGTCATGCTAACATATTCCCGGGCCGTGCTAACGTATTCCCATAGAATCCACCAATGGATCTCCCTGTAATTTTTTTCCAGAATCTGGGAAAATTATAAAATTTTTAATTTGAGCTGTTCTTGATGAGAAAAAGCCCGAGGTTAATGAGAAGAAAATGTTCCCCCTAAAATTTACTGTTTTTTTTGTTTTTTTTTTAACTGCAAATATAAACTTTGTATCCCCAAACCCTCATTCTTCATTCAAATGTGGGTCCCGAACCACATTCCAAAGTTTCAGAACTAACCATTACCTTAATAAAAAGTTGCGAGATTTTCTTAACTTTTCAATGGGAAAATGGACGGTTGACGGTCCTCAAATACAGGAAGCTGAATGGCGCCAGTTACCAAAAACGGGCTAGAACGAACCCCATTTTCACATAGAAAATTTTCAGAAAATCGCTTATAACTAGGGTTCCGCGTTTTCGGTTTCTATTTTTTTCTAAATTCGGCATACTTTTTTGGTGTTTATTTTAAATTTCAAGTTTCGTTTTTTTTTTTCGGCGTATATTTATGCCCACAAAATTTTATCAGCTTTTTTCGGTGAATAAAAACAAACACCGACGGACACCGGATCAGATTGTCCTTGTAGCTCTGATATTTGTGATAACTCAAAGAATAACTGCGCAAATAGATTGAAAAAGAAATGGACACTTTATTTGGCAAATGTGTGCAACTGTAAAAGAATCAAGAAAAAAAACATAGAAGCCCAAGCAAGTCAGATATGAAGCAGAAAGTTACTTTTTGATCATCGGGAAGCTAAATCTGCCCGTGCATTAGAATTGGGGGCGCATTAGAATCGTGCAAACACGGGAACCCCTCTGCCTTCTTATTCCGTCGGTAGTCCTCCATTTTGTCTTATTTTGTCGGTGCAAGAAACTCTCGTTCACCATCTAAACACCTTTATTGCCCAGTATTATCGGTTTGCAAAAGGGGGGGAGGTTTATGCCCTTTTGAGGCTTCCCTGGGACAAAAAAAAGTTAGAGAACCCCTGCTGTAGAGTTTTATTGTGTGTTGACTGGGATTCAGCCCACTGTTAACCGTCCGCAAGGATGCTTCTATCTTCGAGAATCACACCCCTTATCCGTTTGCCTCTCTTATCAGTACTGAAACGTTTTCCAAGTATTCAGGTCACATATACATTCCCTCAAGGTTGCCGGTGTCCTATTTTCTTTAACATAAGTCTCGACGAACCCAGGTTTTTTTGGACAACCCCAAAATCTGCGGAAAAGGAAGAAATAATAAACCCCGTAGAAACTTCCCAAGTTCAAAGAACAATAAAGCCCAAGAACGTCAAACCCTAATTGTAACTCTTCGACTTCTCCTGCATTCTAGGAAACCCGACGAAACAGGAGTTGGAAGACATAACTACGATTTGGCAGACGAGTCTCATGAACAACCACATCAGCGTCGACCGGTGGGTGTGCTATCCTCTCTTACCGTGATCCGTCGTTACGTCGGATTGAGCGTGCGGTACCGTAGCCGTGACCGACCCGTATAGACCAACACGCAGCCCTGACGTCACGCAGATGCGGTGGCGCTGTCGACGGCCCTGCGCATGCGCAGACGCTTCACTTCACGCGAATCCGGCTTCTGCGCACGCGCAGTGGCCACACCTTGTGTGGGCAAACGCGGGCTTGTTTGTAAACAGCGTGTCGGTCTATACAAACAGAACCCTGCCCATGCTTTAAAAGCGAAGAAGACAAGCTTTTACAGCAACAGCTGTTACAGGCTCTCCCCACCACTGGAAATGACGTCCGTTGTTATGTTGTAGTTGTTGTCGTCAAATACCAGGTAAGCCAATACCGGCGACTCCCGTAGAGCGCGGACGAAAAGTGATCGCAGTGCCCCTGGCGAGCTCGGATTCTCCGCTAGCAGACGAATTCTCCGCAACACATTGGTTTTGCCTATCTCCATGCAGTGTGACCAAGGAAAAAAAAATGGTCAGGGTATTCGCTGCTTTGAATGTTAAATAGCAGCCAAGCTCGTTAAATAGACCTCGAAGATCGGTTTCTTAACCTAAAATAGGTGTCACCTCATGATTGAAGGACATTTTCTTCGCGTAGGAAAGATGTTAGAGTTTTCAGAGTGCATTTTTGGGGCTCTCCCGAAGAAAGCACTCCGTCACAACTTGTGTAAGCCAGGCGAAACACAAAAATACCTTTGTGCTGTTGTTTTTTTTTTTAAAAAGGGCAATATACAAAAATTGCAGGACATACTTACGTTTCAACTTTACTGTTCTTATCAATCGAATTGTTTTGTTGTTGCATTTCCCATTTCTCTGAATGTTTTGCTTATAACCGTTTTGTTGAAAAGGCGAGCAGGCTAAGCCCATTAAGATTGTCTCCGGATGAAGAAGCAAAAGGCAATTTCGAACCACGTACGTTACTGCGATGTCAGTATGCTCTGGAAGTCGATTGTACACATGCAAATGTGACGCTATTACTGAAATTAATAAAAGCGGAGTAACAAAAAAAAAAGAAGCAGACTTCTCGCACATGCAACAGAAAAAAGAGGAGAGCGTCGTAGTGCAAATAAAGGTGATTTTGGTCACAATATATACTGTGCACAAATTCCGATTGTTAGCGCCGGGACGACTAATGTCTTCTGCGTCTTCTACGATAAGGGCCAACACCCGTTGGATCATCTTGCAACTCCATCCATTTTTCAAAGTCTACTTTCTTTTTATGTTTGAGGCGACCCTATACGCCGCCACATTCTTTTGCTTTTTTTCTTTTTTGTTTACTTGACGTTCGAGCCATAGCGTATTTTGCTTTGCCTTGTTTTGCTTAGTTTTTACTTTCTTTCTTTCGCTTCGGCGCTTACTACTGCCGGTTCGTCTGCTACGTTATGCCCGGACATTTTGAGGGCCGTCTACAACTTTGTTGTTGTTGCTGTTTTCTTCTACTGTCATATGCGATAACCTCCTATTTTTGCCTTCGGTTGAGTTTCTATTCTGAAATCTTCATATGTGCTTTTTGATATTTATTAAATATATTAAAAGTGTAAGCTCGTTATACATATCTATTCGGATTTTACGTGACTACATTGGCACGTCTGCTATGGATCATTGTTTGTTGATCAACCGGCTGCCTTTGGGCAAACACCAGCGCATACAGTAAAACCTCGTTAATTCAACCCCCGCTACTTCGGAAATACGGATAATTTGAACTGCCGATCCGGTCCCGTCAAACGTATGTATTAGTCAATGGCAGCTAACGCTCATTAATTCGGAGGGAACGCGGCGCGCTATGGTTAATTCGGACGAATTCGGCAGGTGGCGCTAGCTACCATCCGTTCCAAAGGGTATGACCGCTATCCATCCGAGGTGCACACGTGGTTTTTCCGGTTTTCCCATGGTTCTCCGCTCTTCCGGTTCTCCGTGTTTCGCACCAATTTCGCTCTGGATTGCCGTGTCTCAGCCATGTCTCAGCGCGCTACCCGCTACTCTCCTGGCATGGAAGCGGCAGAAGCATAGCAGCAACGGAAAAAGGGTAGCACAAGTGACTGACGACTGGAATGGCAAAATCGCGACACGCGGGGCTATTGTTCCAGAGTGCGCCGATAGCGAAAGTGACAGTAACGTTTCATGCCTAAACGCGGGGATCCTAAAGCCCGCCCTTTTAACCGGCCACCCCCGCGTTGTAAAATGCAACGTCCTTCTGACTTAGCTCGTCACCTAGCCGGTAGCATCGCCCGTGTCTTCGACACATTTCACCGATATATTGCACCAGACAAGAGTTCAGCTGAAGGCAAACTTGAGGCCACTGATCGACACTCGAAACAAAGGCATGATGTGCTAAGATTGCCTGGACATGTATGTCAACAAGTACATGTATTTTTGAACCGCTTCATCGAGCGAGCAAACGAAAAATCTGCCAAAGTCACTGAGAAAAAAAATGTGAAAGCAAAAATGTTGCACATTGCTAGCACGTAGCAGATCGCAGCGTGTGACTTACCGTATAAACTCGTGTAAGGGCCGCACTATTTTTTTCCCGATTTGAGGACAAATTTTCAAGGTGCAACCCATACACGGATTAAAAAAAACAAAAAACAAATCTGTATCCACATTTTGAAATGAAAGTACATGAGCGCGCTCAGCTGCACTGGTCGAAAACGCCTTCACTCCGGAATCCGGACTCAGTCGTCAGTCGGATTTAATTAGTTTACATACTGCGCAATACGCATCCTTTTTCTTTTTTTTGCCGTACTTGATAGCATGCGCGGCAACTTTCGATTTGAATCCCGTGTGATTGTTGAAGTGGTACTTGCCCACGCGTAGCTCTCAGATTGTGCGAAAAGGCAGACAAATTACGACGCTTTGACACGAATCGAGGAACAAAAGGAAACCTCCCCGGAGCGTACAGTGGCGTTCGGAAACATGAGTGCACGCGCGAGCCGAGCCCGCTGAATCCCCATTCCTCGCGCTTGCCACGGAACCTGACATATCCTTTATCTTTTCTCAATGCCTTGCCGCAACATAAACGGATCCCGAAAGTATGGTCGACCACGATGAAGGTCGACAGCCATTATGCCATATGGTGATACGGATGAATGGAGAGCAAACATCGGTGATGCGGACATGTGCCGCTACGTGCTCGGGCGGTGGCTAGCGCCACCTAGCGATATATATTTATAGAAACATGGCATTACAGTTGGCGCGCCTCAAAAACAAGGGGGTGCGGCGCAAACGCGAATAATTTCTGTATTTTTTTTTTTTTTTGCAATACTTTGTCCTAAATACGGGGGTGCGGCCCTTACACGGGTGCGGCCCTTGCACGCGATTATACGGTACTTACTGGGCAGTGTGAGCTGGACTATGTTATTCCATTCACCTGTTTTGTGTTTAGTTTCTACTAATGCCGCAAAAGAAAATAAACGTGTAACAAGCTGCTAAAAAAAAAAAAAAAAAGCTCTTTTCTTTTTTGATTAGTTTTGTCATGTTGCTTCCGTTTTGTTTGTCGTGGACTCAACACTGACAGCGACCACCACCTCCTCATTTTCAATGCTCCTACCGATGTCCTGCGCTTGAGATGCCCAACCTGCTGCTGCTTTCTATTTTTCTTATTTTCCATAAGCGCCGCAATGATCGTCGTCGTAGGAATTCTTTGCTGGGTGATTTGTATCTTTGTTCTTTGTATCGTCTGCTAACTTCTTTGTTTTATTCGCCATTGTTCGTGACTGTTCCCCATTTCTTTTTATTTTCGTCTGGGATGGGGCCCCATCTTTCCTGCAGAGTTCGGAAAGTGTTTGCACAGTCATTTTTCTCGTTACTTTTTGTTTTTGTTGCGCTGCAGCGGCTGGTACGCTTGCTCTGGTAATCTTATAGGGCAACTCCACTCAATTCCAGAAATTTTAGGCTTGCATGTCATTTCATTTCCCAAAGCACTACTAAACAGCCTTATGTCTTCGGATTTGCGAAATGTGGAATATTATTTGTGTGATCTTAGTTTAAACGTCAGCAGATATCGAAACCAAAACTTTGGTTGCGACAGGCAACATTGGTCTTGTCTCGTGTCGTCAGAGTCATGTTTACGTCTCATCAAACCACATAGTTCGAAAGGTCACATAATCTTCTACGCCAGGGGTTCTCAAACTTTTCGGTCTCACGGAACCCCAGGAAGCCTCAAAAACTGCCGCGGAACCCCCCCCCCCCCCCCCCCACCCCCCCCCCCCCAACCCCCCCCCCCCCCCCAATCCTATTTGCCGACCTGAGAAGCAACAGGTGCAACAATTGTAGGCAATTTTCCCCTTGTTTGCTTCCCATATATCCCCACCATATCAATCACGATGTCAGTACCAAAGTGAGATGAAGGCGCTTTGCACCGGTCCTGCCGCGCAGGTCCTTCGGTCGTGGCGGTGAGGGGAGGGAGGGAGGTGCAATTTGGGTGTTCGCGGACCCACGAGACCAGCTCGTGGGAACCCCTGTGTTCCCCGGAACCTAGTGTGAGAACCCCTGTTCTACGCTACGGCGGGCGAACGTAGAGCAAATTGGCCAGTGTCGTCTGCTCCGTACATGACAATATACAAGCAATACCTTCACAGCGCAACTGATATTTTCACGCACGTTTCTCTATTTAGTTGGTAGCAGCAAATTAGTGTCATAAGCATAAGCAATCAGAACAGATCATTGTCCTGCAATTTGGCAACAACAGCTCCCCGGAGCTCCACCGGCACGGGATGTCCGTCCATACCTTCAGATGAGCACTATCGCGGGGAAACTTGTGAAAGACAACTCCTGGGCTGGTCAACTGGTAGCTCGAACAGGCAGCAACACAGCATCGTGAGTCTATGGATTTTTCGCCTGGCATCGCAGCTAGGCATCAGAAATGCAGCCCGCGCTCATATCGTAAATAAACAAAACGGCGTTCTCAAACTACAACAGTGGCGAGACGAAACAGACCGCTCCCAGCATCCAGCTCTCGGTTCCGAGAAGCGCGCAGGGCAGCACCAACTAGCGCATCGGTGTTACGGTGATCACGTGAGTCAACACCGGGTGGAGAAACTCGTGACGTCATCGTTAAATTTCACTCTTGAGAAGTAAAAACAAGCAAAACGTGAAAAATGACGTAGACATGACTCTGATGTGGTGGCTCAATGTTGGCTGCTTCAACTCCGTGGTGCTTACTGCGCTGTTGATTGCGCCTCACGTCAGACGCTAGAGCTAGCAGATTTCGGCGAACTTGGGTCATTTGAAAGTTTGCTGGCTAGTTTATTAAATATATGGACGGAATTAGATCGTAGAATTGGACATGTGGTCTTCCTAGATGATACTGAAGAAGGCTGCATAGTTTTTTCAATTTCAAAAATGAAGTGGAGTTGCCCTTTAGCATGTTGTTGGACTCATAGAGTTATAATGTACGCTAGAGGTTCAACTGGCGCTAGTGTCCTATGCGACTTCCATGACGCAAATTGAAGCAGACAGCAACCAGTCTACTTTTGCGGTGCTCCTGTGCATTCCTATGGGAAAACGCGCGTGCATTTTGTCTCTTTGCCGAAAGTAACACGGAATGCTTCGGTCATTTGGGTCGTACCGAATAATATGTGCCTCGATTAACATTGTAAAAGTGTAACTACTTTCGTTAGCGCATTTTTCTTCATCAGTGAACAATGTTTAAGTTGGCTACATTTCAGTCCCAAACATGCGTTCCACAGCAGGTGTGTAAAAACAAGCGACGATTCGAAGCAAAATAACAATCGAAAGGAATATAGAGTCTGTTCAAGGCTCGCCAGCATTCCGGTGACGCTTATATATTGATAATATGCCAGTCCTGTCACTTGATGAAAATGACCCGTCGTGCATAAGCGGATAAAAACATTCAAATAAAGAATAAAGTATGTGGGCCATGAAAGGTGTCTCTTCGTATTGTTTTCTCTACCGGGCAGCTTTTGTCGGGCATTTTTTCTCAAAGGTTTCGAGCGTGCGGGTGATATTTCCAACGCAGAACAAACATCTTCGCACATCTTCACGAGCAGAAAGAATAAAGCGGCACTTATTTAAAATCGGGATGTATTACGTGGCCTTCATTTTATTTTGATCGTACATGCACGGGTAGTTCCTGCCGTCTCCCTTAATTTCCAGATGTCCTTCGTGATCCCTCATGCTGAAAAGCACCGACGTCGTGTTCGCGCTAACAGTGTTCAACATTGTACATAAATACACGTACGGAGCCGTTAAAGCACCGTTTTTAATGCGACGAATTTGAAAGATAAATGCCATAACTGACCAATTACTTCATCGGCCCGACTGAGAAATGTTCCAAGCTACCTAGTATGTACGAATTATTCGAGATATTTGCTCTTACGATCGAGCGCAGGGAGAAAATGCACTCACTTTTTCCCATAGGAATGCATTACCGGAAGTCAATTTTGGACTGGTTGCTGTCTGCTTCAATTTGCGTCAGCACACTAGCGCCACTTGAACCTCTAGCGTACATTATAATAACTCTATGGTTGGACTGCAGCGTAGGGTACACTGCAGTCCACTTTAAGGAAAAACAGAGTGCAGGGTGGATGTGTGTGTCTGTGTGTCGGGGGGGGGGAGCCACTCTGAGTGCTCCCTCCCGCAACCGGGGAAAAGAGAGACATACGAAGCCCTCCTTCAACACAAAAGAGCAGTTGGGTGTTTTATTGCCCAGTGCCTGCTACCACTTCCAAACAATGGAACGAGCGGGTCCTGACCTTCGCTCCATGTTGCAAGAGTGGAAGGAACTTATTGCAGAAACTAAACCGCGGGACTAATTAGTATGTGCGCGTGTGTATGCGAGCGCTTGCATATAGGCGAGTTGGGAGGGGGGAGGTGCGGACTTCGAGAAGCTTTCTCGGGGATATGCGGTGACCCAGCCATAATGTCGACACCTGAAAAATACCCCCTTCGATTTATTTTTTTTTTTTTTTTTCGCTCGGAGGATGAAAAGCGAAGGAGGTAACGAGAACGGATCAAATGCGGCGGGCCCAACCGAGAAGGACGTTTTAATAATGGTCTTTTTGAGAAAGTTCAAACTAGAAGGTCGAAACGAGAACGGGCCCAAATGATAACCACCCGTGTACGGGTGGCCTAAGATAAGGACCGTATAGACCTTTTTCTCAAGGGCGCCGCCATCTTGAATTGTCGTCACTTCCAGTATGGGTGGAAACATTGTTTTGCCGTCGCCAGGCCAATAGAAGACATTTAGGAGATAAGCGTCGTAACCATCGCACATTCTCCTTTTGCCTCCCCTCTATTTGTTTACTATTTACAGGTTGAAGTGTTTTATTATTTTTTCGTCACCCATACCGGGTACGCCTATTAGGTGGCTGGGGACGAGAGTACGCAAAAAAGGTCTATAGTCTTCCAAAATAGCGTGTGTTCGGTCCACCCTCTTGCCTTCTTGTGCACAATTGCTTACTTGAGCTGACGGGTTCGTAGCAAGCGCGACTGTCTGTAATGTGCGCACCACCAAAACAAAAACCAGGAAAACAACAAGCCGTCCGGTAAGAACATTAAGCTGGAATGCGCCCTCAGACACTTTTTGCGCTCAAGCCGTAACCACATCATCGGGACTGGACCGAGCAGTGACATCGTGGGAAGAGTTCCGGCCAATTCTTTTTATCTCTTCATTTTGCTTCGAAGATATGGGTTTTCTGCTCTAGAATTTCTGCAGATTAGTTGCTTGGTAACGGAAGGGCGCCACGAGAGCGCCGACGGCAGAGTGCGCGACAGGAGGAGCGCCGTGACACGAAAGCGCACGACAGCAGAGCGCTGCGACGCGAGAAGTGCGTGTCATTAGAGCACGCGTCACGAGAGTGCATGTGCGTGCCTTGGGAATCATCTTTATTTGGAGTCTTCAAACGCATGTTTTTTCAGGTAGTGCAGTTGTTTGCACGTAAGTTAGTTGCCCAATATATTGTAAATCATACGGAACATACGGGGCATTCTTTTTTCTTTTATCGAAACTATTTTTTAAAGTAGGGCTTTGTGCGTTGTGGATGTTGTCTTTGATATGTGCTGTTGAGGTTGGTGGACATTGGAGGTACCAATATGCGGTAAAATATGTTGGCAACGAACTAAAAGTCTCTAATTACCCCTTTAATTTATGGCTGTATGATTCATGTTGCAATTGCAAGTACCGCCGTCTACTAGCGTGGTTGGTAAGGGGTTCCGGCAGAGATGTCACCGGAAAAACTGTCCCCGGAAAAAACGTCTTCGGAAAAAACGTCCCCAGAAAAAAAAGTCACCGGAAGAAATGCCCCGGAAAAAAGGTCTCGAGTCCTGGCACAATGCATTCCAGAAGGCCTTGGGGCTGCATTATCCGGACACATACAAGCAGTGGCCGCATTTCTAAGAGAGCAGAGCTTGACAGAGCAGAAGCTGGCGGTTGTACTTCGTGGACAGCCTCAAAGGAGCAGTAAGGCCACCTACGTTTGCGTAGCAGAGAATCTGAGCAAGCTTGTTGAAGAGTGCATGCTAGACTACCTCCGCGGTGTTGCGCAATCCTTCAGTCTCTTTTTTTTTTTTTTTTTTTAATATTATGGAGCGGCAGTTGATAAACAACTATATTTCCGAAACTCTGTATCTTGCTTTTTCGTTTCGAGTTTGTGCTAGCTGTATTTTTTAGACTTCCCACAGGTCTGCGTACTCAACCAATAAAATGACGTAAAGCGTTCGATCCGAGAAAACATGTGTTTGAAGACTCAAACATCGATCATTATCAAGGCGCGCACATGCGCTCTTGGGATATGCGCTCTAATGGCATGCGCTTTCGTGTCGTGCACTCTCCTGTCATTCGCTCTCTTGTCGCGCGCTCTTCCCGTCGGCGCTCTCATGTTGTGCGCTCTCGAGTCGTACAGCCCTTGGTAACACTGAATGTTAGTTGCCGATCCGATCCAATTATTTGGCGGCATGCAAGGTGTTTCCTGCTCTCCAAAAGTGAAATGGACGCAGGCTGCTTTTCGCCAAAATCGTTCTCAGCCCGTGTCACACTTGTATACACTTGCACACATTCTATTGGCATTGTGTCAGTTCTTTAAATCCCTGTACCAGCTTTACAAATATGCCATAACTTTGCTTTTCTTTAGCAGTCCTTGCCTATGCGGACAGCAAGTCGTCTCCTTCTTGCGCAGGAGTCTCGGTGACGTCAGTATGATGCCGAGCTCTGATTGGCTTTGATTGAAAGAATAGTGGGTAGACCTCACTGCTAGATGCCTTGAGGTCTACCCACTATTTTTCTCAATCAGCCAATTAGAGCTTGGCATTCTGACATCCTCGCAACCCCTGTGCATGAAGCAGATGAATTTGCACTCCACATAGAGGTCATACCGTATAATGGTCACTTGCACTGTGTAAGTAGCAATTCTCTCTTGCGCATGCTCGTTTACTTCTCTGCTGAAAGTGGATGCTGAACAATGCAGGTTCCTGATCGGCGAGAACCGGGCCATCTTTTCATTCAAGGATGGGTCTCAGGCCTGGGAAGCGAAGGACTTTCTCGTGGAACAGGAGAGGCTTGAATCCATAACGATAGAGAACAAGGTCTACCCAGGAAAGTATAGCAAGGTATGTGCAAATTAGTTGCTTGGTAACACATTCTAGTTGCCGACAAGGTGTGAAAGGCAGGATGAGGCTGCAGTTGTCCAGCCTCCGGCGTGAGCTTCCCAGCTTCAGGTGCGCAAGCGCAGCCAAAGCCTGGCGTGCTAGAGGCCAGGCGCTTGAAAGCCAGACCTTGCCGTTCTTGCTCTGTCTGTCGCTATCGAAAGATTTACCCATAAGACTCAGCGTGCTAGTTCAGTTCTTAATTTTGGTAGGAAAAACACTATGAGGGTGATTTCAGATAAGATCGAACAGGGGGTGGCTGGTCGACCTTTTTAATTTGCTTCATAATTTTATATGTTATTTCCCAATGTCCGAAATAAACAAAATCAGAATTATTTTCACCCAGAAAAAAAATTGTCGGACAGCAAAAAATCGTACGTCACGTAGAGATGGAAAGTCGCATTTGCTTGCGTAGCCGGAGGGGTCAAATTTGGTGATTAATAACTGAAGTTATACTTCTTAGGTGAGTTTCATAAATTTTTGGTACAATCTATATGTACTTAGCAATACAAAAAAAAAAAAAAATATTGTTATTGTTTAAGATGTTTTAAAAAAATATATAAAAAACATCAATTTCGGCTGCTTGACTGTTTTTACCCCAACTTTGCAGGCCTGTATCTTAGGAAATAGATTAGTCAAAAACGTCATATTTTAATTCAATGCACTACAGTAGAATCTCGATAAACGAAAATCGCTTAAACGGAATTGTCGCTTAAACGAAACAACTATCGCGGAGTTCTTTGGTTTTGTATTCATGCAATGTAAAAATATTCCCGTTAATCGGAACTCAAATTCTCGCGCATCCGGGTAAACGGAACTGAAAACGAAACTATGTCGCCGACATATTTTTCGCTATCGCAAAAAAGAAAAATAACTCGAGTAATAAAACAGTATTAAAAATGTTCTTAATATTTATTAGCTTTATTGCCCAAAATTAGCATGTACGCATGTTTTTTTGGAGTTTTCTAATTTTTACGCGTAGGTGGCTATGTTGGGTAGGCTTGGCTCAACAGGGCTTCTGCTCGCATCTTAGGCCTAGTGTCCTACTTTCTGCGATGGCGGCCACGAAGCGACAACACCGTGCGCTCTCGTTAGAAAAAAACATTGAAGTCATTAATGATTTCGATAGCGGTTGCTTCACGAAAACGGCCCTTGCAACGAAGTATGCCATTCCCAAAAGTAGCCTGACAAGGATTCTTCACGACAAGGAAAAGCTGCGGAGTGCGTTCAGCAGTACGCAATTTGGACCAAAGAGGATGAGGCTGCGGACTCCCCGAACACGAAGAGCTTGAGAAGTGCTTGGCGTTGTGGCTAAGAAGAGCCCGGAGTGAGAACCTTCACGTCACCGGACCCATAATGTGAATATACAAAAGTAGCAATTTGGTGTTTTTGTCATTATTTTGCCTTCTACATTCACTTGCTGGTGTTTACAAATTGTGCACTTGTGGAAACAGCATTTAAGCTGGCATTCAACATTTTTAGTGTACCTACACTACATACTCTCAGTAAATGAAACTCCCGATAAATGGAACAGATTTTCCTGGTCCCTTCAGGTTCCGTTTATCGAGATTGTACTGTACTTTTAAATGGAAATAAATTCACTAAAATTGAAATTTATTTAGGCGCGGGTTGGGGAGATTTTGGCAAGCAAACACGAGACAAACACCAAAATAAAAATATTTTAATTGCGATTTAAAAAAAAACAACAACCCGTTCTCGATTTTTTTTAAACTCTGACCAGTCATTCTACTCTATTTGGAGGTTAATATCCATTAAAAACATGTTGCATTATATTGATGGTGTAATTGATACAGCTCCCCTACCGAGCCTCATCTCCGAAGCTCGGCACGGGGTGTCCCTGTGGTGCGACGCAGTGATTGCGACTTCTTATTTTGAGATAAAAGTACTTTTTTTTTATTCATTTGAGTATAGCAAGTAATTGTTTGTCACATCTTTGGCACATTATAATAAATTGGACATTAAATAGAATAAATTACACATCATATACAACACAGTTCTGCCTTCATAGGTTTCAAAATGGACAGATTTTGACGCAAACATTTTCTGATGGATGTGCACTTGGAGTTTCTTCCAAGGGGACCGACAGTCCTTACCACTTGCAAGTCACAGGTCGAAGCTTCTGACGTTTTGCATAGCCACACATGCCACGACTGAATACCAGGAAAGGCGCGCACTCCCACCCACTCTTCAATTTTCTGTTCACGGAATTCAACAACCTCATCTTTGTCCAAAAGTGTGAAATTCACTCCTTTTAGTTTTTGCGAAAGACTGTTCACCATGCATTTTGCAGACTGAATGGCCTTTCCTGGGAGCTGTCTCAAGTTGTGAAGCTTTGTTTGCTGTTTGACGAGTCCTCCAACTCCGTCACACGCATTTTTGCCATGTCCGGTGGCTGAGAATAACCATTGGGCTTTGGGAAAAACATTTTTTTGGAATTCATGAAGTCGGAAGCGATTCTTGAAGTGACTGGCGGCACCGTCACTTACATAAGTCAAATGAGAGTACACAGCAAGGTTGTCATCGACCCACTCTCTCACTTTTTGTAGAGCCAGACAGTCATGAGCGGAGTCATGATGCAAGTCGTCACTGATGATGGCAAACTGTATGTCGACTTTCTAGTCGTCACCACACACGTAAATATTGAGACCTGCTTTTTTTTCCAGTGGTACGCTTGAATTTCGTCAGGAAGGATAACAGTCCAGTTCTCAGCAAAGTCGAAGTGGAAGACAATGCTACCAGTGCTGCGCGCACTGCTTTTCTTCGTAGATGGCTTTGCCTTGCGTCTGTCTGTTATGGTTGTGAATGATCCACCTTGAGACCGACACACGAAGCTCTTCGAGAAAAGTGACCAAATCTAGTCTTTTTCACGAGCTCGCCTGACTCCCATGCTGCCAAAACTATCTCTTCATCCTCGGAAATGTTGAGTTTTTCGAGTGTGAGAGACTGACCTTTGGGACAATGATCACATTCGCCTAAAAGGCACTGGCGCGATGGCGGGTTGCAAATGAATGCCGAGTTCAATTCCGCTGCGTCGAGTTGTGAGCCAGAAGCGTTCTGTAGAGAGGCGACGCAGAGGTTATAGTTTGGGCAGTACACACAAACGCATGCTTCTTGCTGGGGATTGCATTTGACCCATCGGGGTCGCAGGGAGTAAAACTTCGTCAGTCCGATGCCGGAGTCGGGATGGTCACTTTTATAAACACGAAACGCTTCTCTGATTGACCGTGTCATAAAACGTTTTGGCTTGAGCGTTTTCTGGCCATCGAGCACAACTGAAATGACATCCTTCTGATTGAGACTCTGCCTAGAACACTCTAGCTCGTCTTTCATGCAGTACTCAACCGCTGCAGATATGTTTTCAGGGCTCACCTTACACCTTGTATAGGGATTGGGCACATACCACACGCCATGGTCCTCCCTCAGCTTCGGAGACCTATTAATGATGTAGATCGATGCCTCTGGGATGATTTTCTGGACTTCATTTCTTGTCAAGGTTGATGGCAGGAGGGTCAGCAATTGACAGCGTTCCCGGGGAGAGGCTGTGGTCGCAAAGGCACGGCGAATGTTGTCCGCCCACTCGGTGCATGTGGAGCACTTTTGCTCCGACGACCCCGATGCCACGTTTTCATCGTACGCAAGACGCATCCTGGAGCGCAAATTCTCAGTCACAGCCTGCTCCAGCTCCGTCTGTTTCCTCTTTACATAGGCAGGCCTGTCTCGACTTCTTACTTCACTTGGTGGTCTTAGTGGTGACACAAACGTTGAACGTGCGCTGCGGTTGAGGTCTTCCATGGCCTCCTCAGGAGTCATAAAGCTGTCAACGCCCAACTCTGAGCTTCGCAAAGTTATTTGCTCGGTGAAATGCGTAAAGCAATTGTAGCACAGGTAGTCCAGCTTGCTCACTTCCATGGAGCTGCCAGACGGGAGAATTCGCTTCAAACAGTACACACCGAGCGCTCTCGCACTGCGAAAATTTCGCTGCATCGGGATCTTCTTTTTGTGCTTTGCAAGGTAATCTGCACAAAACACTCGCTCGGAGCTGTGTTGTCGCCATAACGAGCTCATTATGAATAAAAAGTCAACACGAAAGAAAGGAACGAAATTGCGGGCTGAAACAGTGGCTGAGCTGGAGTAGCCCAGGTTAGTGACAAGTTGAAACAGGGAGGCTCTTTCATTCGAAGCACACAGTTATACACAGAAGTACAGAAATGACTCCCTCAACGAAGCTCCAATCACCGCAAAGAAAGAAAGAGGGAAAGTCTCCAGGCAAAGTAAATAGACAGCGGCGAAACTATTCAGGGTGGAATGCAGATATCTATGTTTCCTGCTGAAAGGCATCTTTGAGTCACACCGTCACTCGTATCGGTTCCCCAAAGGAACGCCGCCTTTTCGCTATCCGCCCATTACCCTACTTCCCACTAATCCCTTTTACTTTGAGGGTTTGTCCACATCCAGACAGATCCTAATCACCGCCGTCCAACTTGGCGGCAACGTTTATTGTTTCCCAACATTTCGGTAGACCCCAGATGGAGGACGAAAAGGGCAACACACACAACGATCTCGAACTCGGCGTCGAAAGATTGTTGTCTCTTCCAGTTTATTAGGAAGCCCCAACCACCGACCTTCAGACGCCCGATAGATAGCCTCGCCCCCCCCCCCCCTTTTCTGGCTCCACATGCCAACACGCCCATCACTAAGCAAGCCAGCCAACCCCTTTCCCTCCCCCGTCCCCAAAACAGCTTTCCGACCGACACAGACAGCCTAAACTCCTTCCCCACCTCCCAACTTGCCCTTCCAAGAAAATACCAACATCGGATATCTGGAAATAATTCACTCTCTCTGTGACAACAACAACAACACAATTTTGTATGCTTTGGTTTTTGTTTTTTTCTCTTCACTTTACAGTTTTTTACACTTCACGGCACGGAAGGAAAGCAAAAAAAAACAATAAAACGTTTAACCAAATTGACATCCAAGCAAACACATGTTGAACCTCCTGCGTCCACAAAACCAAGCAACACCCTACATAATACCTGCCAAAGAGTGGATGAAGAGAACCCCAAGGTTCACTTCAAACGCATAAATGTCGAAAAGAATTTTGTTTTTCTTTTTTCTCAAAATAACAAGTTGCAATCATTGCGTCGCAACACAGGGACACCCCGTGCCGAGCTTTGGAGGTGAGGCTCGGTAGAGGAGCTGTATCGATTACAGCCATCAATATGATGCAACATGTTTTTTTAATGGATATTAACCCCCAAATAGAGTAGAATGACTGGTCAGAGTTTAAAACAAATCGAGAACTTTTTTTTCCTTTTTTTAAATCGCCCTTAAAATATTTTTATTTTGGTGTTTGTCTCGTGTTTGCTTGCCAAAATCTCCCCAACCCACGCATGTACAGATTTGAATTTTAGTCAATTTACTTCCATTTATAAGTAGCGTATTGAATTAAAATATGACGTTTCTGACTAAATTATTTCTTAAGATACAGGCCTGCAAAGTTGGGGGAAAAACGGTCAAGCAGCCGAAATTGATGTTTTTTATATTTTTTTTAAAAACATATTAAACAATAACAATATTTTTTTTTTTTTTCGTATTGCTAAGTACATATAGATTCTACTAAAAAATTATAAAACTCTCCTAAGAAGTATAACTTCAGTTATTAATCACCAAAGTTGACCCCTCCGGCTGCGCGAGCAAATGCGACTTTCCATCTCTACGTGATGTACGATTTTTTGCGTCCGACAATTTTTTTTCTGGGTGAAAATAATCCTGATTTTGTTTATTTCGGACATCGGGAAATAACATATAAAATTATGAAGCAAATTAAAAAGGTCGACCAGCCGCCCCCTGTTCGATCTTATCTAAAATCACCCATGAAAGCAAGTGTAAGTCGGACAGACAGTCTCAAAGCGTGCCATCCTTTATCTCGGTGGTTCTAGACCAGTAATATTTCGGAGACCCCTTCAAGATCGGCTGAAGTGATGAGGGACCCCATCCACAGGGGGGAAAAGAGTAAATTAGACAATTACAATGACGAAAGTCAACTTTGAAGCTCTGAAACAGAATAATCAGCCCTAGTCACTTGGCACACATGGTTTTGTCAATTTAGCTTTCTGGGATAGTCAAAATCAATTTAAAAATAAGTTTTATTGCTTGGCTTCATTGACATTTGAGTGCTTCATGGACCCTGAGGAGACCTTCATGGAGTTCCAAGGGTCTGGGACCCCCATTCGAGAACCTCTGCTTTATCCCCATGCATTTTATTTTTGTTTCAGTGGAAGTCGTCAATTTAGCAGTGTGGCTTTTTAAGTAGTTTGGCTAGTTTCCCGTGGCAATCAAAAGATTGATCTGTGGACTAAATATTTTTCCAGTAAAGCAATATTTCGACTGTGTAAAAAAAGTTCCAGACACACGGCAAAGTTTATTTTCTCGAATGTACTGTAAGGTGGGCTCCGAGTTTTGGTGACCAGAGAAAGGAAATCGATGCCCACAATTAGTCTTTCCTGTCATGCGTAACATATGGAGGAAACCTGAATTCGGGGGCCTTACCTGCTCAGAATGGAGTGGGAAACCTTGGGGAGTCTCAAAATTTGGCTGCAGGCCCTTTAACATCTCTATCATTTCTACTTACTATCTAAACAGTTAAACTAGAGAGCTTTTCAAAAATTTTAAATTTCGAGAGTCTTACCAAAAAGTTTTACCAGATGGCTCTACTAACATGCCGGCAGCGGCAGAGAAGGAGTAGACTTTGGGAGGTCGGATGTGACCAAGCACAGGTAATCTTACTGATCACAAAAGTTAAGAGAAGGAGAAATATTTTCTATGAGAAGGTCTACGGAAGTTTTTCTCCCTTTCCTATGGTGCTTGCATGTAAAGTCCACCTCCCACTGCGCCTTCATCCGTGGATTATGACTTCATGTCGGGCAGCGGCGAGGTTTTGCAGCCCTTCGGCAATCAAAGTTTCTCTTTGCCTGAGCCAGGCGGTGCATGGTTTCCTTACGTTATCGTTGGTTTCATTAAAATGCCTGACAGGGAAGAAAGCCATAAATGTTCCAAAACAAAATTACACACTAGTGGTTAGAACATTAAAACATGGAACTCTGTGAACTGGTTTGCTAAGAAAAAAGCAAAACTAAATGGGTGTGATATGGACATGTACAAGCTTTTTCTGGTTTGCTTTCATCTTCTTAATGAAGAGGTCAGCACGTTTCTAAAAATATCTCTCATTGAGATATCGTAAACAAGAGAATCGTACCAATAGCTGGTTTTGATGGATTTGGATCTGTATTCAACAGTTCTCATTTCAAGCATATAGATAGGTATGTCCTGTCGGGATAAAATTTAAAAAAAACGCGGGAAACCGGAAAATTGCAGTTACTTCAAAGTGGCTGCATGGGTGAGGCCAGTTTCGTGTTATTTGATTTTAACGCCAACTTTAGGAAGCAAATTTTTTTTTGGAAAAAAAACATTGCTTTATGTTTGAGTGAATACAGTACTCCTTCTAAAGAAGGAAGAAAAAAATCGAAAGGAAGCTTCTAGTCTGTTGCCAGTTTTACCTTACGATACTTACAGAGTACATGCCCACAAATTATCTCTTGGCAAATGGAATGTATTACAGTCACCGACCGATTATTCGGACTTCGCAGGGACCGAAAAAACGTCCGAATAATAGTGCAATCCGAAAAATCGGCACATTGAAAAACTTGCCTTATTACTTCCAAGTGGGCTTAAAAAAGTCGTAAATAGTGCCTTGCTTCAGGTTACGCCTGCGTGCTTTGTTTTAGGTTACACCTCCGTTTGCGTTCGGCAACTTTCTGTTAGCCTGAGAATCGCTGCCTTCTTTTCTAGCATTATGGTCGACTGCTTCTTAAGGACACATCGCGGCGGCAGAAGAACAGATGGGGCCATGACGTCCAAGCCAGCGTTGTCCGAAAAAGATCAGAGGCGAAAATCCACAAGCGCAAAATGGCGGCTGGCGACGCGAAAGTGGGGCGGAGGCTTGGGCAGACGCGCGAAGGGATGGAAGGAAACAAAGCAAATTGATAATGATGATGATGATGACGTACAGCTAAACGGAAAAAAGGGCTAGCATAACGTCACCTAGTGATAGGACTCAGGAGTACTCAAGTAGCGCTGCCAAACCAAGCCAATCCATTTGCAGCCGACATAGAATTCAAAATGGCTGCTTCTCGGTGGTGTTTCCCACTGATCGTTTGCGACGATTTTGTCCGAATAATCAAACTTTCGGACTTCAGGCTGTCCAAAACGTTGGTCGTGAATATGCACTATTTCTATGGGGTAAGTCACGGTTCCTCCTTTAGGTCCGAAATATAGAACAAGTCCGAATTATCGGAGTCCTAAAAAATGGTCGGCGACTGTATAGGGCATGGGTCTCTATTTGGTTGAGCGTAGAACCATCTTGTATACAATGAAGTCCAGGGTACTAAAAATAGTAACCCTATTTCTCCCTTTTTTTTTTTTTTTCAGACCAAGGATCAGGAGGCAAAGGATGAGCTATAGGTACTATCCAACTGTACATGCAACTGCTGACCCTGTGAGGAATGGATGTTTTTTGTGTTCATTCAACTACCAAGAAGACAGTACATGACTGCATATCAGCATGTCTTGTCTAAGTGGCCCAAGGTCAGCTTGTGATCTATATATAATTTTTTGGTCCGTTTAAAACAACTTTTTGTTACCTGTTTTTGATGAGAATACAAGCATAGCACAGAAGACAGTGCAATAAATTTCATTTTTGAAAGAAACGAGGTGACGTTTCTGAGGTACTCTCTTTCAGGCAGACGACGTCCCAGTGATTTGTAAAGAGAAAGACGCCAGCTTTCTTCACTTTATCTCTCTCATTCACTTAATTTACCATCGCGCAAAGTACATTCTCTGCTTGTACTACGATTTCATACCCTTTGGGAGTTATGTTTCAGACTTACTATGTGCAGGGATGTAATTTCTGCACCAAACCATGTCACTGTGCTTACCTTTCTACATACTGCTTCACCTAATAAAAGTAGGGCAGTTGTGCCAAAACCTAAATTCACTTTCTCGACATTGAAATCAGTAGCCAGCTACCTCACCACCGAATCGTTATGGGAGGCTTGATTCGAATGTAAAAAACCTTGGATTATTGCTTCTAATAAAGTGCTATTCGACTTGATTTTCTTATCAAATATTCACAGTATTCGAAATTTTCAGTCTGTTCAGGCAGGTTGGCTCGCTCCGTCGAGTGAGCTTCCCACTGTGCCTCGGTGCACCGTAGAGGAGCGGCACGTGCAGAGTAGACATCTTGCATATCCCGCTCGCCACAGCGCAGATGCGCTCGTAGTACATATTTGGTGGATATTACTCTTCAAAAGCAGGATGGTGCATGCACACACATGGGGTATTTAAAAGAAATTAAAAGAACATGGTGAGTATTGATGTGACAACTTGCAGTAGAATTTTAGTTACCTGAGCTGCCACCGGTTGGCGCGCTCCCCAGGCCGCCATTGCTGGCCTGTATTTTGGCCCGTTCCTGCGCTCCTTCAATTTTGTTGGGACTTTTCAATGTCCTTTCTGTAAGGTGTGAAGATGGCTTTTCTATTAGTCGGACATCTGCCGTCAAAACAGTTGCTGTCTTATATTAATCTCTTGCTACACAAAGGTGAGAGTGAATGAACACAAAGCTACAGGATCAATCCCCTAATCCCGAAAAATCTGTTCGGTACAGCTTCCCAAAATTTGACTGCCTAATTTCGAAAGGACGGTTATTCTAGAAGGTCTGTGCCGTGCCACTGGACAAGACTAGGTAGATAGAGATGCCTGAGGAACCAAGCATAACTGTGATATAACGATTTTTAAAGTTTGTCAGTTTAGGAGCTATGATATCAGCTGTCTTCCTGCAGGAAACACGATCATAAATGGCGATCACTGCGGCCGTGAACCCACAGTCGCTAAGAATGCACATTTTCATACTGACTAACTCGAGCAGAGCATCTTTAAGACAAGACTGGCAACACGTTTTCTCGGGCCGCGCTCGCAAATTGGCGACTGCTCGTTCGTGCAACACTTTCTACTCAACGCATAGGTCGTCTGCTGTAACCCATTCTGATGCACCCAACATCGAACAATATTTTTCTGGGGAGCGACGAGGCGCCGCGCCAAAGACAGCTTTCGAGCGACTCCTGGGCGACGAGCGGATTTGCTAGGAATTACTACAACCGGGCGGTGCGACAAGCAACGGCGAGCAATCCGTTCCTACGACGGCCTAAACTGTCGTTGATCGCCAAGTTTTTCGCTTGCCATATTCTCCATGTGACTAAAGTGCCCAAATGCAGCGAGGAACAAGACCGCGACGTGTAAAGTATGCACAAGCAGCGATGAATAAGACTCCGATAGCCTTGCTGTGTCAACTCGACCTTTGCAGAAATCGCACTGGATTTCAACTAGGGGTGTCGCAAACTTCCGTCGAACCTGAAATTCAAACTTTCGACCTTTTTGCGAAGGTCGATGAAGTTCAACTTGTGGACAATGGTGCTCGGCTTCTACACGAAGACTTCGAATTTCGGGAAACCATTAATTTAGAAAGTAGTTCATTTTATGATGTATAAAATGCTTAGCAATGTTAACACCGTATAAAAGCAAAAATGGGTGGTTTTAATATTTTCGTTAGTAATGTGAACAAGTGATGCCGATACACCGAATAAATATTGC
This sequence comes from Ixodes persulcatus, assembly GCA_013358835.2. NCBI lineage: Eukaryota > Metazoa > Arthropoda > Arachnida > Ixodida > Ixodidae > Ixodes > Ixodes persulcatus. The sequence goes on from JABSTQ010010498.1 coordinate 293,513, forward strand.
ACTTATCCTCCGCTAGGTGAAGTAAACTCGTTTTTTTTAGTTTTCGTGCATGCGCACAGAAGTATAACTTCAGTCAAACTTTTGTCGAACATTACGTTGGAAGTTCGAAAAGGTCGAACTTCCAACTGACCAAGGCACCCTTAGTTTCAACTACCTTTATTTCCAGCAAAAACGTAACAAATATGATTTGCTTACATGGTCTCTGATATAGGCTATAATTAGGGTTCCGCGTTTTCGGTTTCTATTTTGTCAAAATTCGGCGTACTTTTTTCGGTGTTTATTTTAAAATTCAATTTTCGTTTTTTTTCGACGTATATTTATGCTCCCATAAGTTTATCGGCTTTTTTTGGTGAATATAAAATAAACACCAACGGACACCGGATCAGATGATCCTTGTACCTCTGACATTTGTGATCACTCAAAGAGTAACGGCACAGATACATTGAAAAAGAAAGGGACACTTTATTCGGCAAATGCGTGCAACTGTAAAAGAAACAAGAAAAAAACACAGAAGTACAAACAAGTCAGATATGACGCCTATGCCCAAAATCATGGAAATTCACTTTCTGTATATCAGGATTATCGTGATCTTATTATAGTACACACACACATGTACGTTCTCGGGTTCTCCTCGTTGATCCGCACTCTTTCTTTCCTGTTAATACGACCCTGAGCTTTGAGAATGCCCTCTCAACGCTAACACTGGACATTGGCAGGTTGAGGAGATGAAGCTCTGCCTGAGCCAAAATCGGCCAATCAACCAATTGTGACCGCCAAACGAGACAGGGTGCGACGTTTTGAAGCTCAACACAGCATGCAGAGCTTGCATCAAGTCAGTCTTCCTTACGAGTTTGAAAACACGCTCGTACGTGGTAAAGTTATGGGGCATTTCGGGCTTCACGTTCCGATCGATGATGCGCACATTAAACCAAAACGTCGTGATGGCACCCGTGTATCCCATACATTCGGACACGTTTCGATAGACACTGTCGTTCCACTTTTTCGCCACGGCTCTGCGGTACAACTGAAAGGTCAAAATGCCCTTTTCCAGTTGAAACTGAATTTTAGAAAATGAATTCGACATGCTTTTATCGGTTTAAATCGAAAATGCCGAGCCAAAAAACGGACCTTTTTCGGTTAAAACCGAATTTCCGAAAATGAATTCGGCGTACTTTTATCGGTTTTATCGGTTTAAACCGAAAAATCCGAACCCTAGCTATAATTTGTGTTCCATGTTCCGGATAAATACTGAAAACTCCGAAAAACACCCGCCGGTAAATTTTTGGTCTATTTTCTTTGATTAGCAGCGCAGCAGGGGTGATATGTCAACACCGTGCCGTAAGTAACCACCGGTATCCGGGCCGTAAGCGCACGGTGTTGTCGCCCCTGTTTGCACAACAACGAAATGGCTCTGTCGTTTTTTTTTTTTTTTTTTTCGCACATCGCGCGCACGTCCTTCAAGCTCTCGCTAAGTGACATGATCTGCTTGTACAAGGGGGGAAGAGGGGTTTCGGGAATGTTCACCAGAGATGGCAGTATTGACATTACTGTAATGTAATTACACTAATTAAATTACTTTTTTTAGTAATAAGTAACGTAATGAATTACTTCTCTAGGCTAGTAATTTAATAATGTAATGAATTACTTTCAGGCAGTAATTTCGAGAAAATTACACATTACTTTTGTCCTAAGTTAGAAAGTTCGTTTGCAAGCTTTAAAAAAGAAGAGGAAAATTATTTTGCATGGTGAAATGTTGTGAAAGGGCATCGGAGGAAATGAACGACGGCCACCTGAGCGCAAAGCCTCGTACAAACAGCTGGACAGGCGAAGGAGGAAAGCTTCCAGTAGACATCGCTGGAAGGCAATGGCTTACGAACTCCAGGCATGACAGATTCACGGCGTCGCGTCATCACGACGATACTATACTTCGTTCATTCCTAAGCTGACAGTGCGGTGGGGGCTGCAAGCTAACCAGAACCAATCAAACATCTTCCTCTAATCACGTGTTCCTTTCTCGGCGCGTGGGTATGAACGAGAGTGTGGTTACGTGGCAAACGATAGACGTGTGACTGCTGCAACAAACACGTAGCTTCCACCGTTCATCCCTAAGCTGACAGTGCGTCAGTTTAGGGATGAACGGCTCATAGGCTACAAGGCGACGGTCACATCACCAGTGAGTTAAACCATAATTTAAAACCTGAGAGGACGGGACAAACAGATCCCCAGCCTTGTACTTTCGTCAAGCAAGGTCGAACCATAAGCTTCGACCATTGTGAACAACAAACGACCGGATTAAATAGTTAATTCCAAAGGCCTCGTCAGAGCCCCAGAACGATTCGTGTGTCCTCGAGCAAAGCAGGTGCCGCTCGCGGTATGCCTCGCTGCCTTCCATTAGGAAGTTTATTGGGGAATAAGCCTACAAGCAGACATCGCCCCCCCATTTGTTGGGAAAGTACACAATTTAGGCAGCTCGCGCCATTCCTCAACTGGCGACGCTTCTGCTTAGCAATTATCCAGGCCCTTTGTGTGATAATGCGCAAAAAACTTGGGCTCTTCGGGTGTTTCGGAAAAATGCTCGTTGAAAGGAATGACCGAGAATAGGTCGTCCGAGGCGGAGGGGAAACGTTTCACGTGACGACTCCTTGTAAGAACGAGCTGTCACGGATTACAACTTCTAAATCAGGAAGACAGAAACATATCACCCTTTAAGTAAGAACCTTCACCGTTGAATAAACAGCGAAACCGGTGAGTCCCATCTAAAGAAGCTATTTATCAGGTTTAACACTGATGTCTTGTGTGCCAGAAAAACGGGTGTAGGAACAAATGGTCCCGGAACTAATGGTCCCGGAACAAAAGGTACCGGAATAAATGGTCCCGGAACTAATGGTCCCGGAACTAATGGTCCCAAGTTCAAGGTAGGAAAAAATGGTCCCGTCATAAGATCACTTCGAAAATATAACACACTCAATGCACTTTATTTCTTTATGCTCTCTACGTACTTGTTTGCTGGTGGAATGAGGAACTTGGTCCCATAATTTGAGACCGGTTACCTCAGAGCAAGTTGATAAGGTTTCTATAATTCTTTTATTTAAAATTGCCGGAATACTGTCTAACAATAGAAGAGTCAGTGTTATTTTATTGTATTTAGCGATCGTATACTGCAAGGGGTCACTGCTATTACCATATAATGAGCATTTTGCTAGGGATGTTATTTATGCCTTGTTTTGATAGGCAAACTGAGCACTTCTACTCATGTCATTGGTGCTATGCGACTTCAATTACATTCATCTCCGCGTGTCTTTTGGTTACGGCCCACATTAGGAGCGGAGCTCGCGGCCTTTTTAGGTGGATGTGTGTGTGCACGAGTGGTGCTCCTTGTCTTTCGAAACAAATCAGTAAATATACCACCTAGGTTGAAATATATTTCACAGGGAGTTGTTCAGAACTCAAACATTTTATTGATGCCATATAGATAAACATACAAAAATCTTACTGAACCGAGTGCTTCGGCTCACACCTCGAAGGAAGGCCTCCATGGTTTTCACGCCCTGGCTGTACTGGCGGAGAGATTCTACAGCTAAAAGTATAAAACTGATCAATATTTACGACATCTTTCGAGTGAGACGCTTATTAACATTTATACATATCGTGACACGGTCTGAAAGAGCACAGTAAGTTACTTACCGTTTGAAAATGGGCGAGCGGAAGAAAATGTGGCACTTTCACGCGTCATTCGTTAACTGAAGCTGACTCATGCGGTCAATCGTGAATGCCTGTGTTGTCGCTTATCTCACCAACGAAATGAGAAAGCGCCCCCGCCCCCCCCCCCCCCCCCCCCCCTTCCCCCCTTTACCCCCCTTATCCGTTATCGGACTTTGGAAGGTCCTAGTGCAACAATAGGTACGAGCTCCGTTCTGAGGCTTTTACAGGGGCGTCATTTTTGTGGGACCATTTTTTCCTACCTTGAAGTTGGGACCATTAGGTCCGGGACCATTTGTTCCGGGACCATTAGTTCCGGGACCATTTGTTCCGGGACCATTTGTTCCGTTTCCCAGAAAAACCACTGTTCAATGTGGTTCACTTTGAGGCACATAAGGTTGTGCCGATGATGACAGTTTTCTTGAATATTTAGATTCGGCATTTGCTAACTTCCAAATAAATGATTACGATGTATCTGTTCTTTGGCAAAGATTTAAGCTTATGTGCGCCTTTTCCTTAGGCAACTTCATTTCTAATTGACTCAGGTGTCCAAAACTAACCAATCCGTGGATTGATAGAAACATCAATCATCTCAAACATAGACTAAAAATAATGAGAAAAAAGAAAATGTAATCCCGAAAGGGTACAGCTGCAACGGAAAAAGAATAGCACAAGTGACCTATGAGCGGAGCGGCAAAATCGCGAGACGCGGACATTTCGTCGAACGCCGTTTCATCGAACGCCGTTTCATCGAAGCCGTTTCATCGAACACCGTTTCATTGAATGCCGTTTCATCGAACGCCATTTCATTGAAGCCGTTTCATTGAACGCCTTTTCATCGAACACCGTTACAACCTGTAATATTTTTGTAATTTATTTTAATTTTTATACACAACTTCATTTAATTCTCTCTGCTTTTTTGTTTTTTTGTTTTTACATCAGAGGGTGCAGTGACGAGATAAGTTCCATCGTGAACATATCCTGCTTCGAGAAAAAAGCCTCCATGAAACAATGACCCCTCTTCATGTCACATGACACAATTAAAAATTCGACAAAAAACAGAAAGCACGACGTGCTTTCTGGGATGCGAGTAGTGTTTTAATGTCTAACAGCGTGTATGTGTAACCTTGAGTTATGTGAGGATCCGGAAGGGTTCAGTCTTCTTGGGTGCACCCAGGGCTTCACTATTGTCTGGTGCGGGTTGTCCTTATTAAGAAAGCGTCCTGAAGATCATTCATTGGCAAATGGGTCGGTGATAAAAATGACAGTGAAGGCGAGATGGTTCCAGTCCAGGCTTGTTTTGGGGACAAAGGACAAGAGAGAGAGAGAGAGAAAAGTGTGTGGTGAACAGCTGCTTATCTTACCTGAAAACATACTCAGTGGGCCGAAGTCACAAAACATAAAGGGCAACACAAACTGAAAGACAAACCTTTGTGGGTCTAGGACTTTTCGGTGTAGGGCGTTTCGGTGCGGACTTTTCGGTGCACAGACGTTTCATTGCACAGACTTTTCGGTGTGGGACTTTTCGGTGCGGACATTTCGGTGCACGGACTTTTCGGTGCATGGCCAATTAAAATCACGAGTCGTTTTTAGTTTTCTCTAAACGTAAGAAGCACTGTTTTAGCTAGAAATTTATTTCTCGCACTTTTTAATATTTTAGACTTGGTCATCTATTTACGGCCACTTACTGATATGCCACCTAAGTTTCTTTGTTAGGCGCAGTACCATCCTGCGTGAGGATTGGAGACGTTGGACGTTATGGTTCGTTTGTCGGTGCCTCTTTTCCAACGTAGGCACTAGTCGCATCACATGTCTCGGGTAATTTTCAACAATCTCAATCTTCTTGGTGTTGGGGCTTTTCCTACGCAGGTTGCCAATAATAAAGCCCACACCTTTAGAGAAAGCGCCGAGAACGCCTGTATCGACCCAACGCGAAAACACGATGGGTTTCGTCTAGACTCTAGTGCGTACGTTGGAAAGGAGACACCGGCAAATTAGACTTAACGTCCAACGTATCCAGTCCATCCGCAGGGTGGTGCTGCGCCATACAAAGTCACTTAGGTCGTATATGAGTAAGTGCCCGTAAATGAATGACCAAGTCTACAAATTTACAAAGTGCAAAAAAAAAAAAAAAACACTTGTACCTAAAGTAGTGCTTATTACTTAAAATAAAAAAAATAAAACTTTGTGATATTGAATTACTGTGCACCGAAATGTCCGTTCACCGAAAAGTCCGTGCACCGAAATGTCCGTTCACCGAAAAGTCCGTGCACCGAAATGTTCGCGCACCGAAAAGTTCCACACCAAAAAGTCCGTGCGCCGAAGTGTCCGTGCACCGAAATGTCCATGCACCGAAAAGTCCGTGAACCGAAAAGTCCGTGCACCGAAACGCTCTACACCGCAACGTCTAACACCGAAATGTCCGGATCCTCTTCTGGGTAATATACCACAGAGCATCCTGGATTTACAAGTTTCGTGTTCGTGGTGGTGAAACTTTCAAAACAATTTCACAAGTGACTACCTTAGTCTTAACAAATACAAAGTAACACATCTATAAAGCACTGTTATGCCCCAAAACTCGGTACAAAGAAATTCGATGAAACGGCCCTTAGCGATTCGATGAAACGGCGTTCGATGAAACGGCGTTCGATGAAATGTCCATTCATTCGATGAAACGGCGTTCGATGAAACGGCGTTCGATGAAATGTCCGCTACCCGTTCCCGAGCGCGCCGATAGCGAGAGTGCCGGTCATGTTGCATGTTTCAATGCGGGGGTGGCCGACAGAAAGTTGAGGGATAAGATAGCTCTTAAAATGCGGGCTTTAGGATGGGCTGCTTTCTGCCGGCCGCCCCCGCGTTGCGACATGGAACGTGACTGTCACTCTCGCTATCGGCGCGCTCGGGAACAATAGCGCCGCGTGTCGCCATTTTTCCGCTCCGGTCGTCGGTCGCTTGTGCTACTCTTTTTCCGTTGCAGCTGTACGTGAGTTACAGACTGAGTTAACCAGCAAAGTTGCACAGGCTAGAGAAGCTACTTTGCAAATGATTTATCGGCTTTTCTGAAGGATGAACCTGAAAAATTTTGGAGGTACCTGGCCGAAAGTTCCTAGATAAGAGCTTGCTGCAAGTAGCGACATTCTTTGAAGCGCCGACTGCGTGACGGTGCAGGCTTTAGGATGCGAATGGCGGAGCACAGCAGAGGTCTGAACTGAATGACGCCATTTTGTTCCACGTCGTTACTTTCAAAAGAAGTATCAAGGTACTTTAACCTGGCCAACCAGAATCCTTTTGAAAAAAAAAAATTATGATAAATAGCACTCATGTTTCAGATAAAAAATAAATTGCTCAGCATTTCAACTTTTATTCACAGTCAGTTTTCGGACAAAAATACGAGTATGAATGTCGCGCTTCTTCGTCACCCATGACGGCTGATTTTATTTCCTATCAAGGGGTTTTGTTATTGCTGTTGCATCTAAAATTGAAGTCTGGCGTAGGCCCCGATAAGATTCCAAATATTTTTCTTCGACGGTACGCAGAGTCACTACCACGTTTTTGTTTACGATAATATTTCAGACTTTTTGAGACCAGTGCGCTTTCGAACCACTGTCCCTGTATTAAAAAAAAATGGAGACCCGTTATCGCTAACAGACTATCGTCCCATTTTTTTCACATGTACCTGTTGCAAACTCATGAAACATTTTATTTCAAACTTCATTTCTTCCTTTTTGGAAGAAAACAACATTTTGTCTCCCTTCCAACATGGTTTCAGAAAGGGATTTTCCACTACAACTCAGTTTTGAATCACGGTCCACGACTTCGCCGCCAGTCTCGATAAATCTGGTGAGGTAGACGTCATATTCTTGGATTTCAGTAAAGTCTTTGACACGGTCCCTCGTGGAAAATTAGTATTTAAATTAGAGGTTGTTGGTCTTCCGATTCCTGCTGTTCGATGGATGAAATCATACCTACAAGGGCGTAAAAAGTTCGTTGATATTGGTGGAGAATTTTCAAATGGGTTGCGTGTATCTTCTGGTATATCCCAGGGCAGCGTTCTGGGCCATTGTTATCTCTAATATATATTAATGACATTCTGTCAATCATCGATGAGAGGGCAAGCATTATACTTTTTGCGGATGATTGTGTTCTGTTCAAATATATAACAAGCTCATCCGACCAGTATTCATTAAACTCTTCACTTTCAAAAATTGCAGATTGGTGTGCCGAATGGCAAATAAATTTGGTGTGCCAAATGGCACATGAAATTAAATTTAAAAGAAAATGTTTCATTACAGGTTACCAACAAAAAGAAATCCACTTGAGTTTATTTACCATCTCTGTAGCTCCCCTGTTCGCGAAGTTTCGGAGTATAAGTATCTAGGACTGACGATTTCTAAGACTCTCTCATGGGATACACTAATCGATAACATCTGTTCATCCGCATTCCGTAAACCTGGTTTCCTTAGGCGCAAATTAATGAAAACACCATCTAGTGACATGGTAACCCTGGAGCCGGGGAAAAGAAGCCCGAGACGGAGGCAAAAGACGGCTCGCCTGCCTAATAACGTTGTCTTTCACGGTCTATATAATGCGTGTTTGTTACACTCCGATTTCGTAGGTGGTCTTTATAAATCTATACACGGTCGAATTCAATCCCATTTACGACACTACCCAGAAGAGTTGTACGTGGTGTTCCCGCTCAATCGTGGCCGCTGGTACTATCTGACGACGTGCAAGGAGAGCAAACACCGGGGTTCGTTTGCATATCGTTTATCCAACAACGTGGGCCCTCCTCGGTCCACAAAGGAGAAAAACCGAGGGAGCGACCATCCATTTTGTTTTGCATGTGGAATCGTTTCTGCGCTACTCTGCCGTGGAGGCACAGTAGCGTAGCGCTTAATTTTGTCGTAAGTTTGGATAGGAAGTACCACAACAAGGTAGGTAGACTTGTAGCTTATAACTAGGGTTCGGAGTTTTCGGTTTAAACCGATAAAAGTACGCCGAATCTATTTTCGGAAATTCGCCGAAAAAGGTCAGTTTGTAGGTTTAGTGTTTTCGGTTTAAACCGATAAAAGTACATCTAATCCAATTTCTAAAATTCAGTTTTAACCGAAAAAGGTCAGTTTTTTTAGGGCCGCTTCGAGGTGGGTGGCGGAGGGGGGGGGGGGGGGGGGGGGAGAGAGAGAGAGAGAGAGAGAGAGAGGGGGGGGATTTTGCAAGGTTCGACATTATGTGAGGTCTTCGTGATTGCCTGTGTCATGTTCCCGGTCCTAACGCACTTCAGAGGGCACCTAGGAAAGCCGTAAATACCTTTCTTAACACCTCTCTCAAACTTCCCTGTAATTGAGAACATAAATACAATGGATTTTGTTTTCTTTTGCCATTTCGCTGGCTCCTGTACGGTCATCACCTCAGACGGTCACGTTGTCAGAATGGGAAGGAAAAAGAAGTGCGCTGAAGATTATGCCTTTTGAGGTGTGTCCTGACGGAAGTTGTAGCGAAGACCACGTATGTATATGTGTCGTTATTCTTTGAGTGATCACAAATATCACAGCTACAAAGATCATCTGACCCGGTAAAAACGGTAAACTTTTTTGGAAATAAATATACACCGAAAAAAACCGAAAAATGAATTTTAAAATAAACACCGGAAAAAGTACGCCGAATTTTGAAAAAATAAAACCCGAAAACGTGGAACCATACTTATAACACTCTTGTGCAATCGAAACTTGAATACGCCAGCCTTGTCTGGGATCCCTTCACTAAAAAGAACATTTCGAAGCTGGAAGTGGTTCAAAGCCGCGCGGTCAGATTTATCTATGAAAAACATAAAAGGTTAGACTCTCCGTCGCACCTTATGAAAACGAATGGCATAGCTACACTTGAGCTACGTAGGAAGCTCTCTATAGGCTAAAATTTTTATTCTTATGGTACGGAATTAATGTACGGCTTGGCACATATAATCACCCCATCCCGTTAATGTCACGACCCTCGAGGCACCATAATCAATATTCATTAACACCAATCTTTGTACGCACTAATGGTTTCAAAGTTTTCTTCTCTCCCCGCGCCATCTCGGGGTGGAACTCTCTATCATGTAGCGTTTTTGAGGCTGCCGATTTTTGTGATGCCATTGATAGTTATTTCTCTTCAGATGCGCTTACTTTTTCCGTATAAAAGATCTTGCATGTTCGTATTTTGCACGTCACGCTCCTGTATCGCATTTATTGGTATATGCCTCGAATATATGTATATCCGTGTGTTTTATTTTTGGTTTCAAAAGTGCTTGCTTGTATCTTACTTGTTGTCATTTCCACTCCTACTTGAGCCAGTCTCTAGCCCGCAATATCTTCTAAATAAATTAAAAAAAAGGGGGCGGGGACGTGTGACGATGATTGGTCGTCTTTCTAAGTATACAAATTGGTCACGCATGATTGTAATTTTGGGTTGTCTAGGATGCCCCAGAGGGGCGTGTCGGGATGTTTGGTAGCGTTTTTAATAAAGAACGAGGCTACGCATGAATGCAGTTTTTGGTTTTGTAGGATGCCTAGTGTGTTCAGGTTAAGTGTGTGTCATAGAAAGGCGACATCAAAATCCACTTCAGCGCTTCGGGACATAACACGACTTCGTCCGCGTGAGGGGGAGGGGCTCCGCTTCCTTCCGCTAAGCGGCGGGACACCCCTTCAGAAGAGCCACGGCGAAATATGCGGCGAGCTTGTCGAATGGCACGGGCAATTTGCAGGAAATAATGTTTCACGTGATCATCCGTTCAATGGAACACCGCTTACTGCATTTTCAGGTCGAAACGTATATCGGTATGGGCCGACCCCCCTGCATAGTTGATAACTCGCAGTGTCTGCTGTTCCAGTACTACTACGCGGGAAAGTACAAGGCTGCTTCAGAGCATATCCCGATTCCCACAAAAAGGTTTTTCGCGGAATAGGGAAATCCTCGTCGCCACCTTTGCCATTTCCCCCTCTCTCACTGCTATCTTGACGGCGTCGGACTCCGTCTCGGGTTTACAACTATGCTCGATTTACGCCAGCTAGCCTGCACCCTCACCATTGCTTCGTGACTCCTTTTGTTGCTGCATCTTGAGGCTGAAAAGCCGGGATAAGATCCCGGCTTATCCAGCCCCAAGATGCAGCAACAAAAGGAGTCTAGCTAAGTACAAAACGGGGAACACGGGACACTCCCCGAGAATATAATGGCCTCGGCGCGGACAAGATTTGCGTAGTTTTAAACAGGTGTGTCGCGGCGTCGGGGTTTTTCCCTTCTCAGTCGTGTCAAAATACGCATTCTAACGACGACATGCCAACATGAGAGGTCACAAAAGTGTGACGCATGAAAACGGTAGTCAACCAGAAGGTTTAAGAAGATTAGATCAAAAGCAGCACAAAATCAAATGAACATTCGTATCTCCCCAAGATGAGAAGTGTTCTAATATATTTCGAGCAGTATGCCAGTTATTGTCACATCGTTTTCAGTCAATTTCCGTGTTGAACTTTTTCTCAGCGGAATAGAGCCCCTCCTATTCCCACATTATACAAAGAGCTTTTGGAAGGCGCGCAATCGTTTGGTGTCCTCAACCTCGCCTCTTTGAAAGCAAGGAAAGAGTGAAGGGGCGAAAAGAAAAGGCGCACACAGATCCGTTTTACAAGCTCGCGTGCACATTGACCGTTCTTTTTTTTTTTCTTTTTTTTTTTGTTAGAAGTAAACACCTTGATTTCGGGAGTTTGCCTAATATTGTTCGCACCGAGTTCTTGGTATCAGTGTACGTCCACCTTCGTTGTGGGCGAGCAAGCTGACAATGTACGATATACCGAACTCCCCCCCCCCCGAAAAACAAATATATACTATTTTACGCGTATATTTGAGTAGAGGCTTTAGGCTACGTGAAGAAAGGCTGAGCATCTGAAGAATGCCAGGCCTTACGTCTTGTAAGTCCAGATGACAGGATATGATTCCGAGAAAACTTACTGTTATAAAAAAATATAAACTTATTTTAAAGGATTTTTTGTTAAGAAATATTTCGCTTTATTTTTTCCTCCGTGAATAAAAACGAAAATGAAACGAATTACAAGAATTCCCTTACGTAAATAAGTAAATAAATCGCTAGAATTAGTGTGTAAAGTATGTGTTATTCCCTTACAAAATTACAGGGATCACAAGTAATTTCGTTACTTGTAAGGGATTACGTACAAGTCTGGTTGAGAGGGCCCACATTGATTGTTTTTAGTGTTTTTAGAGGCCGTCGGTTGGGGTTAGCATATATTGGTCAAAACTTCGACACACACTTAGTAAACCGGAAGACGAACTCCCATGAGCATGGCAATACCAGGGCCCCTTTAACGTACCCATTGCACATTGAGACAAAGATAACGTTCAAATGGATGTAAGGCCTGCAAAGACACATTTCCGTTCCATAGACCTTTCCAAAAAGGGGCTTCTGCCGGTGCCATTTTCAGCATTCGTGACTATGGCGCGTGATTTTGATCGCTTTGCGAAGCGACGGACATGCGCGCTCTGGGCTGTGTAAATCGCACACTGCAGGCCGTGGGTTTGTAAACATTGGAATGGTGTATAGCCAATAGTGAGAGATGGGCTAGTTTGTACATCGTTCCTTTTGACAAAAGCGCCACAAGGACAGCAAGTAAAAGACACAGCACAATCGCTTGTGCCGTATCTCTTACTTTCTGTCCTCGTCTTGTGGCGTTTTTGTCAAAAGGAGTGGTCACTGCCAAGATGAGAACGGGAGGGTGCTTCTATCGGATGCCCGATCTCCAGTACGCGCTCGCTACCATCCGCCGTGCTTCGGTTGCGCGTGCACGCTCGAGGTTCGCCAGACGTTGAAGCGTTATTCATGAGCTAGCGCTGGAAGCGAGACATTTGAAGGACCTCCCTGCCGTTATCATTCTCTCAATGAATCTAATTCTTCTAAAGGGTACCGAGCCATTCCGTCGTAATGCGATTATCCGCCGTATTTCCCGCTTAGTCGTTATGCCATTATACGTTGTATTACCCCGCTTAGTCGTTATGCGATTTTCCGCCCTAGTGACAGTGAGCCTAATTTGGGGTTGCACGTCGTCCTTGGTGACGTCCTCAACCTCTCCGTGTAATCTTCGAACCTTTGCACCTGACATCGACGGCGTATTTGTGTACGGGAAGAATATGGCAGCGCTAATGAGGTGTCTTTCTCGGCTGTCACTCGTCCCTCAGCGAAATTACCGTAGGAAAGTCTCGCACGGAGTGGCTTGCAAGCTTCCCTCTGTGCTATCGTTGGCTCAAGCTCGCATAATTGTCGCGGTGCCAGTGAATCTTGCGGACAAACCTCGAGGTCAACTCGCTCTCTGTGTTGTTTTGGAGGCAACGTATATGCAGTCGGAGCTGCGAAACTCGAGAGACAGAAGTCGCTTTCCGAAGAAAACGGTTGCTCGCATGGCGCTCTTTACGAGTAGGGCCTTGCGGGCATTAGCGATTGCGTGTGTTATTAAGGTCATCACATTGTCAGCAATTATCGAGGAGGAGACGTTTGCGAAGGATTACCTTCTGACTCAGCTTGAAGTTTCGCAGACAAGATTGTGCCGAGATATTTTGACGGCCAGATGGAAATACGAAGCAGCACCCAGCGATTTCAACAGACGCCATCTGGTAAGAACGGCATGTAACCATCATCGTAGTTATTTTATTTCTGCAACTTAAAATTACGAAAACTAAAGCTCTGAAGCTTACATTTCTTTTAGTATTGAAAACAACAATCAGGATACATTAGTAAAGCAAATCTAGTTAATGACTAGCGTTATGAGAACTTAGCTCAATGCACATTTTTAGCTAGTTTAAACATAGCTTTTTTTTTTTTGGAAGATATTTTACAATTTAATGAGTGTGTCTTCAACCATTTCGTGGCTACATATATTCAAAGTGTCAAACTAAGGTCGCGACAATTTAAAGCATGTTCACACAGTTGCGTCGACTGCGTTGCGCTGCGTTACGTCGTGCAGCACAGCGACTTCCCATTGGCTCGTCGCAAGGGTTACCATAGCAACAGCTCGACGCAAGCAGCCTTAACGCAGTCAAACGCAACTGTATGAACGAGCGGAAGACTTAGGCATGAAGCTAAGATTATACCAGAGAAAAAACCACGCTTATTTAGCGGATTTTTTTTGCGAAATGAAACACAATGCTATAAAAAGTTCCACTTCAAGGTTATTTCTTGAACAATTACCACGGCCGACAAATATATCGCAAATAGAATTATAGGCCACCTATAAGATGTCCTATGTCGTTTAATGCCTTTCCAAGGAAATGATGTACTCCTTGCGTATCGAGAACGCGCGGGAAGTTTGGAAAAATGTGACGAGGTTTCCGTGGAAGTCCTTCACGAGCGCTCAGCTCCTTCGGGCCTACAGCAGGCTATCGGTTCTGGGCAAGCTTGCTCTTGACGATCGACAACTTGGACGTGTAAGTAGAGCTTCTTTGATCGATATGTTTAGGGAACTACAGTCTTAAAAGAAAAGTTTGTAGGTGCACTTTCCCAGAGAGCACGGGCGCAGTCAATCACGGTGAAAAATACAAGAATACCATCGAAAGATGAAGTTCAGATGCAGGTACAACGAGCAAGTGAAACGTCTTGCGCTCTAGCTGGCCTGGAGCACATCGCACTTTTTCCGTCTAGCCGGATTCTGACTTGGTCATTCGGGGATTATTTATTGTTCGCCCTGATTAGATGTGTCCGTGTTCTGTGCGAAAGTGAACTCACATTCTTTAGAGCGTACTGCTATAGTTAACACGCCGGCACGTCTTTTTATGTGTGCTTGAACGTCTATGTATTTCTATAAATTCGTGTAATTTGCTGTTTTAAACACGACGTAATGAGGATCCGAATTTGTTTGTCGCTATAGATATTAGCATTCGGTTAATAATAATAATATTAATAATAATAATTTAATCAGGAATATGGATGTTTTAGAGAATGAAGTTGGACTGGTCACAACCAGCAAGGGCTTGTAAGACCAGATTCAGTATTGTTGCAGGGAAAGAAAGAAACCGGATTGCATAATGCAACGCAAAAAAATAAATAAATAATAGAGCATTCACAAGCATACAAATGTTAATGTCCCGTAAGAGAACAGTACACAGTTATTTGCAAAGTCGGACAGGAGTTTCACCGTGAGAAACAAAGTAAATAGAAAAATACACACGCACCCACATTGCCACCTGCACAGCATCAGAATGGAGAGAGATGTGGACGAATTGAATTAGCATCCGTACTTAATCGAAAAACACACACACACACACACACGCACATGCTTACATGTTACTACGACGCAAACTTGAGAAAAAGAAATCTTACACACATGTTGACATCATACTACGATGCAGGCTTGAAGGTTCGGACAGATCTTCAGGAAAAAATATTCAGCTACATTTCTAGGCGAAAAAATACACAAATGCGCGTGTTTCCAAAAAAATAACTAAAAAGAAAACAGGACAGGGGCGAAGGAAAGGAAGTAAGTTCCTTTCAAAATTTTGAATCCGTTGGCGTCATTGAATATGCTCGTCGGTAGAAATGAAAAATAAAAAGGTGAGAATATCTGTTCAGGCAGGTTTCCTATTGTGATCAAGATCGCTGTCGCAATACGTCAAAGGACAGATCTTAGACTTGAGTGTTTTTGAAATCGGGGAAAGCAAGGAATCTGGCATAGTATGGAAGATGGTTTGCACCTATAGAATGCTTTCACCACAGCGAGTTTTTGCTCTTGGAAAGGTGCTTCTCGAAGCTCACGAAGTGGGGCGGACCTGATTTTAAACTCGCTCTTCCGAGAGTGTTTCCAGATTACGCTTTGTAGGAATAAAGAGGATAACGACGGAAATCCGAGCGAGGCGAACATGTCACTCGATGAGTATTATCTGCGGTAAGCAACACTTTTTAGAATATCTCTCAAAATGCGGTCGATTCTCAAAAGACAGGACAATGAAAAAAGAGATAGCAAAACCATACCGATCAGTACATTGTACACTAGAGCATGCATAATGTTCCTTCTTACAGATTAATGTACAGACCACTTTATACCATACAGCAGACAAGAGACAGTTCTCAACCGTTAGCATAGGTGACACATATGTGGACTCCATGACAAATCGCGATCAAAGTAGATGCCTAGGTACTTTATGGAGCTAACATAATGAACGGCTTCACAATTGGCGCATAGGCAACCTGAGTCATGAAAAAGTAAAGTTAATTCTCACGCCTTTAAAACGAATAATAAGAATAATAACCTTAGTAATAGTAATAATAATGCTTTATTTTTTTTTTGTACCCACTAAGAACCACGTAGGTGTCCTATGTGATGGGCGTATAGACTGAGATCAAGCAGAAAAAAAGCCAATGGTAAAACTTAAAACAACAAATGCAAAAAGAGCAATCAATACTAATACAAGACATATGCCTTGGCAAGCTTAAGGACATCATTGCACACATGTGAAGCTCTGAAACGAAGAAAAAATATCGAGGTTACTTTCATGTGCATTATTATAAGTTGTTCCTGTTGTAACAAAGAACATCACATGAGATTTTGTAGCGTGAGCTACACTGGCCGAGGTTGAGCAATTTCGCGCGGTTCGCATAATGAGCCGTGCTCCGTGCCGCGCAAGCGCGAGGAGCAGTGACGTCACACGGCGCCGGAGCCGCCGCCGCCGCGGGCTCCGCCGCCACCGCGCGCGCCTCGCCGGTCTGCGCAAGCGCGAGGAGCAGTGACGTCACATGGCCCACAGCTGGCGCGCCGGAGCTGCCGCCGCCGCGGGCTCCGCCGCCACCGCGCGCGCCTCGCCGGTTCGCGCATTCCAGAGGAGTGACGTCATAGCCGCGGCAGACGCACTGGCGCCGCCGCGTGCCCAGCTGTGCGCGCTCCATTGCGCAGTAGCCAAGTCTGACGCTGCACCGGAGCCGCTTCATAGCGCCTCATTTTGTGCGCATAAGCTCACGCTACGTATATCCTGGCATAGTCGAGCTAAGTCACCGCATTTTTTTTCTGTCTACTTCTGTTGCTAATTCGAGTTGCTACGCAAAATTCTCGTTTCTTCAGACGTGTTGACAACGGGTCGTTGAAAGCATGGCCAGTTGGATTGTTCCAAAGATTTCTCACTTACTTTCCCGGAACAAGCGCGGTTTTTACGCAACGCTCGTTGAACACCACCCTCAAAGATACGAACTGTATTCGCAACTCCAACGCCCCATAGATGACAGGGCGGTAGTTACAAGATGGCGGAAGAGACGGGGATAGATTTTCCACGCCTGCTCGCTCATGCTGGTTAGTGCGCATAAATGAATGAATTTGGCTTCAAACGCTAGAAAGAGAGCAGGAGCATATCACAGGTGACGGACATGTTGATGTGCAGAAGGAAAACGTGCATTTGTTTTTAGAAGTTGCAGAAAAACATAACAGAACTTGTGAGGCTTTGTGAAGGGCGAGCGGGTTTTGAGCGCTGGTCACGCTCTTGTGTGCGTTCAAATATTTTTTTGTGGGTGGTGAAACTATGCGCGGTGTTTGCAGTGTGCCCGGCCACCGGTGCTCTATAACCCGAGCCACGCAGTGTGCCCGTCAGGCTCCTGTAGCACAGCGTTCACAGTGTATCTCTGTGTCAGGCTCACAGTTCATTACACAACTCCGCGGTTTTAGTGCATAGCGACACGGGATCATCCTAAGACTGCTAATAGGCAGTTTTAGCGTAGCGTAACCGCAGGCTACCGTAAGGTGAGATATTGCAACCAGAAGTTCGCGCTGCACCTTTTGGGCGCGCACCATAGCATGCCGTGCGTATAACGGTTGCCTGGGGTAACGCAGTGCAAGAATTGCATAATAACGCCATCGGCGTGTTTAGGGGTTTTATTTATTGCTCTGCCAGAATAAGTATTCAAGTATGCAGTATATTTACGCCTGTCTGCCGTTATTCGTATCGACGCGACCCGCCTCGCCAAAACTGCCCGTTCCCTCACGATCGACCCGCAGACGCACTTAAAATGCTGCGAACATTTTTTTTTTATTTGCCTTTGTAATTAACTGAAAGCATGTACGCGTGGTCTGTCTTCTTAAAGTGCTTGGGGCGAGCTGTCGAGTTCCTTGTCACGGCCTTTCGGCGCATGAAATGCGAACCCATTTCCGATGTCTATCGCTCGATACACCGTTGCGCGAGCGGTTCTCTCCTACTTTCTCGGAACAATAGACTTTTCGTACATCGAACGAAAAAGCTTTGTACTACTTGCGGGAGCTTTTGCCCTCATATTGAGCGCAGATTGTGCTGGCGACCGCAGCACCGAAATCCCTAGCGTATGCGATCTACGAAAAGTCCCGTTAAATGAGACATCGCGGCTCTTCGCGCAACGCTGTTGCAATGCGATGCGAAGCGGACCACAACAATTCCAATTTTAACGCACTCGGTTTCTTCGTGTACACTTGTCGAAAACCCACCCCTATAACGTCCATAGGCCAACAGTATCACTAAATAGATAAATAAACAAAAAGTGCATGATGCACCAACATGTCGACCAGAACAATAGAACAATGGTCGGCAGCCCCTGCCCCGATCTCCGCCGCCGTTCCCCGCTTCTCTGGTTCTTCGCTCGTCCGCGAGAGGGCGAGCGGTGGGCTGGAGTTGCGAATATTCGAAGCTGTCGAACAGTATACTATTCGAAGTGGTTATAGTGACACCTGCATAGTGAAGCCCGAGAATGCAAGCGCATGGTTCACTATTTGGAACTTCGTTAGACAGCAAAGCAGGGCAAGGAGAGAAAAGGGTTCGAGGGTCTCGTCTTATCCTCTCCCGTTTTCTCAGTGGTCTTGAACAAAAACGTGTCCAACAAGAGCGCAAGACTAATTTTTCTGATAAAACGCGTCCTTTCTTCAAAAGATGGGGACATTTTTACCCCAGTGTAAAGTATACGCGCTGCGAATAATTGTGGAACACAATATCCGAATATTGCCCCCCCCCCCCCTCCACTCGGCTGGCACACTTTTCCTTTTCATCCCCAACTTTCTTGGACATCAACGCCTCGGCCCATGGACTAAAATGAGAATTTCAGCGGAACAACACCAAACAACGCAATGTTCCCCGGGAATATTTTAGACGACAGTCATAGAATACGAATAAGCATCAAATGAACCTTTGAACGCGGTTAGTTTTTATTGCACGGCTTTATATCTCTCTCTCTCTATATATATATATATATATATTTTTTTTTTTTGCATTGAATCATATAGATTACATTCCAAAAATTATCAAATTTTGCTTGAAAAAAAAATTGTAATGTTCCGCAGGACTGTAATTGCTTCGGTATCATAGAACGCAAACCAATTAAATTGTTAGTATTTCCTTGAAAACGTTTTATTTCACAGAATGTCTAACAAAGTTGGCCATCTTGACGAAATCTTCGATCACGTTTCCGCGTAATTACGGCTCATGTTTTCCAATGACGCGTCAGATTTCTGCAATGAGCCTTCAGGAATGGTTTGTGGTTTGTTGGCATTTACAGAAGCTTTCACAAACCACCTAAGAAAGAGGTCGCACGGTGTCAAATCACACGGCCTCCGGGGCCAATTCTGGTCGCCATTGAGTCGGGCGAAGCGGTTAGGAAGTGTTTCTCCACAGTGTTGTGTTTTGTATTTCTTCATGTCCTAATCTTCTACACTGTGCCTTGTCTCAAATCTTTCGCCATCAACATTCTGTCCTGTTTCTATACTCTTTCTAACGATAAAACAGTTCTGCTTCGGACGCCGCGGCCTGGGCGGGCCATTAACCTGCCCATGATTCGCCATGCTCCTCCTAGTTCCGCGGCAGACCACCACCAGAGTCGTGGGGGAGATTTGTCCGATAATGTTTCCCACAATTAACCACCCTGTGTGCACCTTACACTGAAATATAAGTGCCAGAAGTTATTTCATAAATGATGCGCTTTATGCAAAACCTTGTGCTCTTTGTTGGGGAACACTTTATTTGTATTAAGTGAATTTTAAAAACAGCTCACCAGCGCTCTGAAATTTGTGCCACCTTAACCCATGCTTGTTCGTAGTACGCTTATCTGCAACGCGAAATTGCAAGTCACTCGAGAGGCGCCCTTGTGTGCCAGTACAAGGGAGCAGGGAGCGACACCGGCTCGGACTGCCGTCTATCTTATTCAGGTATTGCTACATCCGAGGAATCTGCGAGAGTTGATCTACATCGGGGCACCTTATATCTTCCAGATGTCGTGCAGATCATGTCCATCTCGGAAAATTACGAGGAGCGTCGGTACTACTGGCAGCAATGGCGGCGCGTCGCCGTCGAGCCATCGCGGAAACAGTTTCTGGATCTCTTACAACTGCTAGACGTCGAGGCCAAACTGAACGGTGCGCCATTAGCTTTCTTAAGTGGAAAGAGAAAGAGCGAAATCTTTCGTTAGACATGGGAAGCTGTGCGTTAAACTAGAGTATCCGAACCTACCCAAAAATAACTGTTTTGTTTTTAGTTTTTTTTCGGAATCTGAGATTGTCAGATGTAGCTTTTCGTGTCGAATAATAAAATGAAAGTGATACCATTTTGTGGATACATTTTTACCCCAAAATAACAACCAGTTAGTTACCAGAGGCTGAATGGTTGGGTGTGAAATAACTGATGGCGCAAAATTGCATGTGAAATTTGACCGAGTTTTTGCGTCTTCGAATTTTCAATCTCATATTTCTGCGGAAACGCACACCATGGCGTTCATGGATGTATGAATGTTCCGCCCAAAAACATGCACCTTAAGTACAATTTTAAGAAAATGATAAAAATGTCATCTAAACCATTATTAGATGAATCAACGTGGAATTTTGTTTTCTACAGTAGGAAATGATATCTTGAAAATGATTCTAATAATTTATACTCCTTAATTAGGCCACCTATTATACGTGAGCTTAATATATCGTCTCATAATAAGCTAAACTGGCCAACACAATCGAGCTAAACGATTGTTCAAAGCCTGATCGTTCAGGGCAGTAAGGCTAACAAACACGAATTCATTGGTTAATCGCGCACTTGACGGCATAAATGTCTTCTATTCTTAACAATTTGGCTGCATCGAGGTACCAATCGGTGTTACTCGGATTTATTAAAATTTGGGTTGAAAGAAAATAATTATCGACATTCTTTTTTGCTCGATTCCAAGATACCAATTTTCTATGTTCGTGTTAGGTTTTATATTAGTCGAATAATATTGTTCGAATTTGTTTAATCTGCTTCTTGGCAAAATTATGCACGTACTTTTTTCACATCTGCGTAGAGTAATACGTCGCCCTCAAATATAGATTGCTACAGTGGCTATTATGGAACAATATTTTCTTATATTAGCCGCGGTTCTCTTATCACTCTCTTTTCCAACTCAGGGCGAATGGAGGAAACACAAAAAGGAGTAATAATCGATAAAGTGCCTAAAATGTGTTCCTAATTCATGTTTTTTTTTTTCTCCTCTATTTAATTGGTGGGTTTACCGCGTGGGGGGCAGAGATCAAGGCGTGGTGCCTGACAAGGCCTCTGCCTACTAAAGTTCACTAGCTCGAGGTAATTACATAAGAACAGCAATTCTACAAAACACTACACAATAAGAAAACAAAACATTGAAGTAACACGGGAAAGTAAACAACAATAAAAACAACAACCTTTGGTAAAAAGCACTATAAATAAACGTTAGTGAATTTTAGTCGTTTTACAAATAAGGAAAAACCAAAACTAGGATAAAATTGTATATATATATATCTCAGGCATGTCAGCAAGAACAAATTTAGACGAGATTACAACGAAAACATATCCCTTTGAAATTGGCTATATAATATAGCGACTATGTTCTTGGTGCAATACACTATCCAGACGAAAATAGCGATTTCACTGCCCACCAGCAACTTTCTGCAAACATCATTGAAAACTAGAAAACATTTGATTAGTCTATGTTTAAATTCGTTCTAATTAAGGTTTTAGTTGTTTAAAAAGTTAACGTTTGTCGACCATAGGTTGGTTCTTATTTTTTTATTTATTTAGGAATACTGCGGGCCAATTGCGGCCCAAGCAGGATTGGGGGTTACAAAAGTGGAGTCAAAAAAGCGCAACACCAGGTAATCCGTAAAATGGGAGAGGGGAACGGGGGAAATTTTTGCAAAAATTGTAATAAAGCAGAAAAAAATGTAATAGCTCACAACAAAGTTGGGAGGGGTGGCGGTAGTGGGGAACAGGAAAATAATACACAATGCAAAGAGTTACACATCAAACACACGCTCAATCGACTCCAAAACATTGTCAGATATAAATATGTGATGAGGTAGGTTGTTCCATTCTGTTATGGTTCTGGGAAAGAAGGAGTATTTAAATGCATTTGTTCGAGCGAATACTGGAGTTATTTTATGCGGATGGTCATGCCTTGTGCGCCTAGTCGAGGATGGGTGAAGAAAGGACGACGAATCAAGCCGGAGTTTTTTAAACCAGAGTTGATAAAGAAATTTTAGTCTAGCTAGCTTCCTTCGTGATTCAAGAGAGATGATGTTGTTACTTTGAATTAAGGCAGCAGGTGAGTCATGCGGGTGGTAGCGATTAAATATAAAACGAACTGCTTGCTTTTGAACATCTTCCAGTATCTTGATATCTTTTTTTGTGAATGGATCCCAGACTGTACAGGCGTATTCTAACTTCGTTCTTATCAATGTGTAATAGGCTAAAAGTTTCACGTGAGAAGGCACGTGCTTAAGCTTGTGCCTTATCATACCTAGTTTTCGACGGGCAGCTGCACAAACGTGTTCAATGTGTGAGGACCAAGATAAGTTGCTAGAAATTGTTATACCAAGATATTTAAAGCTCATCGTCCGAGAGATGTAGTTATCACCAATAAAGTAGTCATACTGATGAGAGACTTTTTGTTAGTGATGCGCATGTACAAGGACTTTTCTTGGTTAAGCTTCATCTCCCAACGATCGCACCAGCTAGGAAACATGCATTAAGACTTTCGTTCAGGAACAACTTGGTCCCTGGTAGAGTTAATATTCTTGAACAATAGACAGTCGTCCGCAAATAAACGAATACTCACGCTTTTATCTATACAAAAAGTGAGGTCATTAATAAAAATTGAAAAAAGAAGAGGGCCAAGGACACTCCCTCGCGGAACACCCGAAATTACAGGAAGAGGATCAGAATGGTGACCGTCTACATCGACGAATTGTTTTCGCATTTGAAGATAAGCTGAAATCCATCGAACAACTGTGCTGGAAAGGCCAATCTCATTTAGTTTGTATATAAGACCGGAATGAGGAACTCTGTCGAAGGCTTTGCTAAAATCAAGGAAGATAACGTCGACTTGACCAGGCCTATCTACTATAGAAGCAAAAGAATGAATAGTTGAAATGAGCTGAGTAGTAGTAGAAAGTCCCTTTCGGAACCCATGCTGAAAAGGCGAGATTATTTCATGTTTATCGAGGAAATCATCGATGTAATTAGAAATTATATGTTCCAGTAGTTTACACGAAGAGCTGGTGAGTGAAATTGGGCGATAATTCGTTATCATTGTACGGTCTCCTTTTTTAAAAACGGGTACAACCCGAGCGATTCGCCAATCTGAGGGAACAACGCCACATGAAAATGACATCTGGAAGATAACAACAAGGAATCTAGAAATCCACTCAGCATAACGACGAAGAAATGCATTTGGTATATTATCAGGACCATTTGACGATTTAGGTTTGAGGTTAAGTAGCATAGAAAAGATACCTTCAAACGTGATGAACTCTGAGCTTATTTCAGTTGCTTCGTTAAAGGAGGAATGTCTAGTGTAAGACTTCGAGAACACCGACTGAAAGAAAAGATTAAACTCCGTAGCTATTCGTTGTTTGTCGTGAACCAACATTTCCCCAATTTTGACGTAATCGACAGTTTTTTGTTGATTTGAGCTGAGGTGTCGCCAGAACTTCGCTGGATCTGCCTTAAGGAATCGTGTAAGTGTATTGGAATGATAGAACTGTTTACTTGTGCGAATTTTAGCTGCTAGTGCTCGCTTTAGGCAGGGGAGGGAGGAACTGTGAACTCGACTTCTACGGTTTCTTTTTACTTTCCGTACTAGATGAATTATTTCGCGTGTCATCCCGGGGTTTTTGCGGCGCACATATTTACTTTTATTAGGAATAAAGTTTCGAAGACAAAAATGACAGATAGATTTAAATTTATTCCACAAATAATTAACGTCGTTCCCAGAAAATGTATCTAAGGATAACTCAAGGTAATCTAGAACAGATTCGTCATTCGCCCTAGAAAAGTCTTTAATAGTTTTGCGCTTCTGGGCCACAAAACCATCCGAGCTGCCCATGAGGCAGGAGAAAGAAACAAGCTTATGGTCGGACAAACCATCCTCCACTGATACCTGTACCTCAGACAGAGAGCTGCTATAAAGGACAATACATAAAATGGACGATGAATCACCCTGGACGCGTGTGGGTACATTAACTGCTTGAGAAAGGTCACAGGCGAACGCAATGTCGAAAATGGTTTGGTCAGAGGGTGAGGAGGATGATAAATTATGCCAATCAACGTTAGGTAAATTAAAACCACCAACCAATAGCATGCAGCTCTTGGAATACTTGAGTATATAGTCATAAAGCCTAGCCAGGTATTCATTGCTTGATGAGGGTGAGCGATATACAGAGATCAAGATGAATGACTCCTTCCCGTAAGTAACACGAAGACACAGGCTTTCATGATCAGTTATTTGATCTAGCACTACAGCAGATAGGCTGCTTTTTAAAATGACGGCTACACCGGCTACACCGCCACCACGGGAGGGTCTATCTCTTCGGTATATACTGTATGAACCAGCAACTATATCACGGTCATCGATTTCATCGCTTAGCCACGTCTCAGTTAATACTGTCACGTGAGGATCGTGACAAAGCATTACACTTTCAAGCTCCGCAGTTTTGTTTATTATGCTTCTGGCATTAATGTTTAGAAGGCGCAAGTACTGTGGTGAAGAGTGCCGGTGATGTCACGGGCTTTCAGGTTGGTGGTGCGTAGATGAAATTTTAACCCGTGCGTTCTTGCTGTCATCCCATATAAACGTGTCGTCATCAATGCAAAGTTTATCGTTAACCATAAAGACACGCCTTCCATTAGCTTTATCACTCCTGGCACTCTCCCACAGCAGCTTACGCTTTCGAAGTGTGCAACGTGAATAGTCATTTTCAATAAAAATGTGCGTGCCTTTTAGTTTTAGAGCGCAGCTCTTAGGCGCCCGTTTCCGGCTTGAGCGGCGTCGGCGTCGGCGTAACCGCGCGGTGCATTATGGGAAATATCCCATAATGCACCGCGCGAGGCCCCCCCCCCCCCGGGGGTCACGTGACCTCGGGGGGGGGGGGGGGGGGGGGTCACGTGACCCCGGGGGGGGGGCTCGCGCGGTGCATTATGGGACATTTCCCATAATGCACCGCGCGACCCCCCCCCCCTCCCCGGGGTCACGTGACCCCCCCCCCCCGGAGGAATTGAAGAATGAGGGGAGGAGGAGGAGGAGGAGGAGGGGTATACCCTCCCCTGAGTACCCTTCCCTCCTCCTCCTCAAGAGCTGCGCTTTAATTCGGCGTTACAGAGTTGTAAACGGCTTTCACTTTTAGAGCGCAGCTCTTAGGCGCCCGTTTCTGGCTTGAGCAGCGTCGGCGTCGCCGTCGGCGTCGGCGTCGGCGTAACCGCGCGGTGCATGATGGGTAAATTTCTCCGCTAAATCTAGCGGAAAAATTTTCCCGCTAAATCTAGCGGAAAATTTTCCCCGCTAAATTTAGTGGAAAACTTTTCCCGATAAATCTAGCGGAAAAATTTCCCCGCTAAATCTAGCGGAAAATTTTCCCCGCTAAATCTAGCGGAAAATTTTCCCGCTAAATCTAGCGGAAAATTTTCCCCGCTACATATAGCGGAAAATTTTCCCCGTTAAATATAGCGGAAAATTTTCCCCGCTAAATCTAGTGGAAAATTTTCCCCGCTAAATTTAGCGGAAAATTTTCACCGCCCCCCCCCCCCTCGAGGTCACGTGACTCCCAGCCCCGTGACCCCCCCCCCCCCCCTCTCCCGAGGTCACGTGACCCCCCCCCCCCCGGAGGACATTGAAGAATGAGGGGAGGAGGAGGAAGAGGAGGAGGGGTATACCCTTTCCCGAGTACCTTTTCCTCCTCCTCCTCAAGAGCTGCGCTCTAACCCGGCGTTACAGGGAGTTGTAAACGGCTTTCATTTTTATAACAGTTCTTTTTTTAGCGTTCTTCAGTATATCCTGCTTTTCGTTATAATCTTGGAGGTACAAAATGACCGGACGATTAGCTTTCTTTCGACCGAGTCGGTGAATTCTACCAATTGAACAACATTTCACCTCAAGTTTCTTCTCAAACAGTTCCCCGACTACGTGATCTTTAAAGGGATGCAGAATCGAAACTTGAAATATAGAGAAAACATCAAGAAATGAGTTCAATATGATCAGCTAAGCCTGTAATGAATAATCGCACGGTCGTATTTTGAGCAGATGGCTATATTTTTGGTTCTAAATGCCGGGATTTTGGCGAGCGCTTCAAAAACAGCCATCGAAGAGTGCGATGCATCTCGGGAAATCCGGCAGACGTCTTGACGTCATTATGCCTCGGAGGACCAAGCGTACCGTAGTGACGAGTTTCGCCACTTGGAGGCGTCAACGCGTTACAATCTCGCTTTGTCGAAGTACCCGAGGGCTGTAGATATCGCGGAGCCGGCAGAGCGCAGAGCCGCAGCGGCTGCAGAGGTGTCAGAGCCCTCAGAGCTGCCTCAGCTGCCTTGAGTGTGCGATGGCGGGTCAACACGACGAGAGTGGTGGCAGCGGCAGTGGGTACGATGACATTAGCGAAGACGAAGACGTCAACAGTAGTGATGGGACGAATCACCGGAGATTCGGATTCGGACAGATTCGGAGATTCGTCAGGTTCGTCGCTGGTTGCAGACGGCAGCGTGAACCTTGTAAACCTCGCGAATGCGGTCAGTTTTTTTTTTTTTTTTTTTTTTTTAAGTACTGTTATTGCATATAACCAGATTTCGTCTTGTTTACTTCAACGCGCCCAGGTCCAGCTGAGCTGATTGGTGTAGTTGGCATAGGCCTAACCAATGCACGGTCTCGGTTTCTGCGCGGTTTCGCGGTGATCGGTAAAATAAAATGTAGCGGAATGCTATGTATTATTCATAATGTGGCGCAGCGCGCAATTATTATATTCAGGCAAGGAAATGATTCGTCTCCTTCTCCAGAGCTGCGTAAGACGCGAGAGCGATGAAAAGTGTCGCTAGTTCCAACTTCGACCGCGTACCGGCACCGGCGAAGAAAAACGTCGCACTGTCGTTTCTCCGTTCCCGGCAGCAAGGTTTGTATACGTGAACTTTATTTGATGAAAAAGATACAACACAGGGGTGTCCAACGCAACTTTATTGTTCAGAAACAAACACTAACTAATTCAGATATAATTAACAAGGTACAAATGCAGTACAGGAGACTGTGATAGTACGGCTCAAGGAGTTTTAGATTGTTTCCCGTGTTCCGATAACAATACCGCAGTGGACACACGTTGAAGATAATCGAATCGAACATACTCACTTGTGTGGTGTGTGCTACTGGTGCTATTTTGACCGTAATTATTGGCACGAAATGTCCTTCTGCCGAACAGCACCTGCCGAACAGCACGTACGGCATCGATCTCTTGCGGGGGGGGGGGGGGGGGGGGGGGGGGGACTGCTGCGAACCTTGGGCGAACACGGTCGACGACGTCTCCGCTCTCCGGGAGCCCCGGAGTACGAGAACGTGATCTTCGCGTAAACATCACCTCGCTCCGTCGACCCGCCGCTGCACCGGCTGCACGTCCGCCGAATCCCGCCGGGCTGGGGCGGCCACGCCAAGCCTGACGAGATCCACGAGGAACTTATCGCGCTTGTGTTTCGCCGCAAGGGCAGCCGCGGTGGTCACTGCCATGACCCCGCCGACAACGCCGGAGGTTCCTCGTGCCCAAGAAAGTCTCTTCAACCCGCCTGCCCAAGAACCGACTGTCGCCGAACCGCCCGGGCGATGAAAACATGCGCACGCGTTTGCGCGTCGCGCGAGAGCTGAAACCACGGCACCACGGTGGCTCACTTCGTTTTGGCTCTTTCCACCAAGACGCCTCGGTATTGCGTTCAGGCCTAGGCAATCTATACCAGTGAGTGGACATACCGCTGTGGCGCTGCTTTCAGAGGCATGT
This sequence comes from Ixodes persulcatus, assembly GCA_013358835.2. Classification (NCBI taxonomy): domain Eukaryota; kingdom Metazoa; phylum Arthropoda; class Arachnida; order Ixodida; family Ixodidae; genus Ixodes; species Ixodes persulcatus. Next base: position 321,475 of record JABSTQ010010498.1, read on the forward strand.
TGTCGTCACGACATTCCATTGAAGCTTCATAACCAACTACCAGGTGGTTTTTGATTATCGTTTAATTCACTTTAAAATATGTTATCTTGCGTTTTCTAGCGCAATATTTATGTTTCTGTGGTTCTACTGCTACCGGCGTCGTGTTGAAACAAAGAAATGAGCTCCAGAATTTGGTTTCCGTACCCCTTTAAGCTGAAGGTCAGTTTCATTATTTGGCTCTGGTAATCCGTAAATCACTAAATTAGAGCGACGACTACGGTCCTCAAGATCAACAAGTTTTTCAGTTTGTTGCGCTGTGTTAGTCTGGAGCAAACTTAACGTGCTGTCGAGACCATCTATTTTGGATGTAGAAGAGCTCATGAGTTGCAGGAGTCTTTCCAGCTCAGTTTCTTTAGTACGAAGGGAGGCTATTACTGCATCGGAAGCAACTAGCTGTGACTTCAAGTCGTCAATACCATTAAGGATCTTAGCTTGTCCTTTGAGAATGTTATCTAACATGCAATCACTGTCGGGGCCAGGGTTTGATTCAACGTCCCCACAAAGCAGGAGCCGACAAACAAGAAAGCAATCATACATGATACACATACAAGTGCCTAGGCATGGCAAAATAACAAGAAACCTATTGCTAGATCTTACTGAGCAATGTGCGTACCGAACCTGAACAGCGAAAAGGACGGATTCGGTCAGCATCGTGGTTGGTTTCACTTCGCCATGCCCAATGAACTGGAAGTGCTGTAGGCCGGTGTTTATAGCTCCCGCCGAAGGTGACGTCACTGATCGCAGCGCCACGCCGATGTCGATGGGAAGATAGGGTTCCGGCAGGCGTGAAGGTACTGGCATGAGGTCAGATAAGGACGGAGATGACGAGGCAACGGCAGGGCATCGGAGCGGCTGGCGGCAGGCCAGCAGGGCTAGCGAGACCGCAGCAGAACAGGAACGCCTGAACAGCGAAAAGGACGGATTCGGTCAGCATCGTGGTTGGTTTCACTTCGCCATGCCCAATGAACTGGAAGTGCTGTAGGCCGGTGTTTATAGCTCCCGCCGACGGTGGCGTCACTGATCGCAGCGCCACGCCGATGCCGATGGGAAGATAGGGTTCCGGCAGGCGTGAAGGTACTGGCATGAGGTCAGATAAGGACGGAGATGACGAGGCAACGGCAGGGCATCGGAGCGGCGGCGGCAGGCCAGCAGGGCTAGCGAGACCGCAGCAGAACAGGAACGCCTGAACAGCGAAAAGGACGGATTCGGTCAGCATCGTGCTTGGTTTCACTTCGCCATGCCCAATGAACTGGAAGTGCTGTAGGCCGGTGTTTATAGCTCCCGCCGAAGGTGACGTCACTGATCGCAGCGCCACGCCGATGTCGATGGGAAGATAGGGTTCCGGCAGGCGTGAAGGTACTGGCATGAGGCCAGATAAGGACGGAGATGACGAGGCAACGGCAGGACATCGGAGCGGCGGCGGCAGGCCAGCAGGGCTAGCGAGACCGCAACAGAACAGGAACGCCGGAATCTTTCGATTTGAGTTTCTAATCGGCTATGCACTCAAGGTTCGTTCACACAGCAGTGCCGTTCGAGTGCGACTGCAAGCACTTGCACCTTGTTAAGACTGCTTGCGTCAAGCTGTTGCCATGGCGACACTTACGACGAGCCAATGGAAAGGCGCTGTGCTGCACGACGCAGCGCAGCGAAACGCGGCCGACACAAACGTGTGAACCAGCCTTCAGAATTTCTGTTGGTCTGGTCTAGTCTCTTTTTATGCATTCATGGGAAAAGTTTAAAGTCGTACACTTGGTCTGCCTTAAGCATATTGTATTTGATGAAGAGTGAAGATGTCCTTCAATTTCTGGAATCCCCTAAGTAATTATCACATGTACGTAAGAAATCTTTTTTTTTTCTGGAAAAAAATATAAGTTTATTATAGTTTGCAGCTGGCTGTCGTTGTTTCCTAGACCAAAAGGCCATTACTAATTTTGGAGTAAAATAAGGAATAATGTGATAGTGTTTTAACCAGGTACCCTAGTGAAAAATCATATTTGTGTAAGAAATTTCTCTGTCCAAGAAGTAGATCGTATAAGAATATATAAGAACCGTATAACAATATCTGAGAACAAGAACCTTCTTATATGTTCCTTATACCTTCTTATATGTTCTTATAAGGTTATATATGCTTTTATATTATCTTAGTTTATCATATGCGCTTATTGGACCAATATATTTTTTATACAAAGCTCACTAAGGTAGACATCACGTGTTTTATTCTGTAAACCAGTCTTTAGTTTCTTGACATTACAACTCCATGATTGGTAATGTGCAATCCATTCACATCAAACATTTTGTTATGTCAATTGCTCCAACGATGCACCTTCGGATGTCTCAGTAAATGTGTAGTCTTACTTATTTACTGATTTAAAATTATATGTTTAGTTTTGTTTGTATTTAAAAGCAGGCGATGTATTCTTAACCACCTTGATAACTTCCTAAGATATTCACTAGCTAACTTTTCTACGTACCTTTTTGTCACACCAACAAAAAATCTATTCGTGTCGTCCGCGTGCATTATTGGGTAATTGAGGGGAACAAGATATTGACTTAATATCATTAACCTACACGAGAAATAACAGAAGCCCTTGAATGCAGCCTTGAGGAATGCCATGACGTATTTTCACTTCATTAGACGAAGTCAATCATATATACATATTGATAACGACCTAAAAGATCTTTTTAACAGTCTGAGTGCAACTCCTCGTGCACCGTATATTTCGAGCTTTTTAATAGAATGTCATGTTGCACAGTATCAAAACATTTTCCTAAGTCCAAAAATAAACCTATAATGAACAATTTGTTTTCAATATTTTCAAGAAGTTTATTCTTGATGTCAATTAGTGCTTGTTCCGCAGACTTATTCTTCTGAAAGCCATATTAAGCCTGGTTTATTACCTGATGAGTCTCAAAAAGAAACCTCGTTAGCTCATCATTGATAATTCGCTCGCGAATATTTGAGAAGACCGATAGAATCGAAATTGGCCTATAATTATTCGTAATTATCTCTCCGCTCTCTTTTATACACAGGGATTGGCGATTTTCCATTCTTCGGGAAATTCACCAGACTCAAGCATTATATTTATTATATGGGACAACATGGAACTTAATATGTCCACGGTTTGCTTTATAGGTAAAGCTCTTATTTCATCACCCCCGTCGGCAACATAACTTTTTAAAGACTTGTTTTAATTTTAAACTTTTATTTGATGTAGTTGGACTAAGTAGGGTAAACTGCAGCTGATTTACCAGATGTAGTATCTCATTTCGTCTGCTACTTTTTTTTTTCCAGATACATTTATGTTTACGATAAGGAAAGAGGGACATTTAAGACAAACAGACAAGACAGGCTGTCTTGTCTGTCTTGACAAGCCTGTCTTGTCTGTTTGCCTTAAATGTCCCCCTTTCCTTATCGTAAATTAATAACCAACACGCTCAACCGTCTACACATTTATGCTACCTACTAAGATTTTCTTCACACTATAATGCGGTTGCCTTCTATTGGTTAGGTCATTAACGGTGTCCCATACCTTTCTGCTATCACTGTAAACACGCAGAATCTTTTTTTGATGATAATCGAATTTCTCGCTCTTCCGACCGATATTCATTTTGTTTCTAAACCTTCTAAATTCACCTAAAAGACAGGGATTCCGACTTACGACGAAAACTATACTTTGTCTCATCCTACGATGGACTAAAAGCTAAGGCCACGGGCCGCCAAGTCCAATCACGTTACACACTAAACTATGACATGCAGTCAGACTTGTACGTAACGCGTTACAGGTAATGGATTACTTGTAATCGATTGCATTTGACTGTAATTTTGTAACGCTTCAATTACTTCGTTTAAGGAGTAACGATCCTTGCAATTTAATTACTTTTTTGCTGTAATCGATTACAAAATTACCCATTAAAATTTTTCTCAATTTCTTTTTTTTTTTTGGAGGGGGGATGGGAGGGGGGAAGGGGTTAGATGTGCTAAAGTCACTCAGCTCTGGGCAACGGTCAACTTTTTTTTTTTTTTTTCGAAACCAGTAAGCACGGTACCTCGAGGATTTGTAGGCCACTTCAATATGCTTCGTTTCCTGGGTACAATTTTTTTTATGTACACCGGAGACTATTATCCAGCCTCTTCTGAGTAACGTATTTAAACAGTGCTCTTTTTATTTTTATTTTTTTTTTTCACGAACGGGATTGGGTGTGTTGGCGTCACTCGCTCTGCTCTATGTAAAAACGGTCGAGGCTTTTTTTTTTTTTTTTTTCGGAACAACTGAGCGCGAGACCCCAAGGATTATGCTACCGTAATAAAAAAAAAGTTGAATGAAAAGTAACGTGGGAAGTAATCGATTACTTTAGACTAAGTTTTCGATTACTTTTTTGAGGCTGTAATTGTAATTGTAATCGGTTACTTTTTGCAGTGAAGTAATTGTAATTGTAATCGGTTATTTTTTTCCAGTAACGTGTACAAGTGCTTAACATTGATTAGGGGTGGACGAATAATGCTCCGGATCAAAAAACGCTGCATCATTACTATAGCTTCGACGCTGCAAAGAGTCTGTATGTCGTGGCTTTCTTTGCGATGTAAAATTGATGAGTCACTCAGTGCTATTTAATTCGAACCACTGTCCAGTGTCCACCCATACCCATTAGTGACCCTAGACGGAGGCACCGACACGTGCGTCGTAGCGCGAAATACTACGCAATTTCTAAGTGGCTTGTGATTGGATCTGGTGGCCCGTAGCTCTTACCTTTAGTCCATCGTAGGGTGAGACGAAGTACAGATACTTGCGTTGTTGTTGTTTCTTTGTACAGATCGCCGAATACCGATGGTTTTCTTATTTTTTACTTGTTTTTATCTTTCGCAATGAAAACGCTGCATCATAACTCTGTTTAAACTTTATGTCGAATATTTTATGGACACGGGATGAGTCACGCTTTTCGTGGACGTCGTCGCAACTTTCTTTCTTGTTCTATAAGGTAGCCAAAATTCTGTAGTCTGTCACCGTTTTGGGCGGTTCCAAACCGTTTGTTTGTCGCTTTTATGTTCCCTAGTTAAACCTAAGGCAGAAGATGTGAAGATGGGAACTAAGGTCGTATAATATAGCGCCAGCTGTAATATCATTACTATCTAGGTTTGTATTGCACATGTCGATATATGTAGCAATGTCTGTAGTCACCTTGGTTGGCAGTGTTACCATGCGGTTACAGGCATAGTGGATGTTGAGGTTGCGTAATTCTCTCGTATGACGGTCACCCGTTTATATCCCCGACAATAATGGATGACATAAATAACAATCTAACAAATAAGCTATCCCGATACGTCGGAGTAACGTCTTATCCCCAATACGTTGGAGTATCTGCGAAAGAATATAAGATATTACGTCACAGCATTTATGCTTCTTATAATAATTTATGAAGATAAAGACGGGTATAATCCTGGTGGTGGCTCGCAGAAGCACCGGCGTATAGGAGAAACGGGCCTGGGCTCCGTCGGCGGCGAGACGTACGTCCCATCCATTTTTCAGAGTCGGTCAAGCGGCCGGCAGTTAGGCATATATCTGCAGATAGACAGGCGCCTAGCTGTCAGGCGCCTCATTCGACACCGCTGGTTTGGAATGACCATCACCGGTGTCCCAGCTATTTCGAACGGTACGAGCCATGTTCTAGTTTGTTTTTGTAAAAGGTTTATAACGGAATCCTTGACTCGCCAGTCTTATTGATCTCATATTAAATGCAGACAGTGTCGCATAGTTAAAGATAGATAAGACACAAACTTTGCTATGTTCTTGCCAGATCTTGGAACAAAGCAACATTCGCAATTAAGAAACGAATGGAACTCATGAACTCGATATTTGTCGTAATGTTCGCTCTTGAAATTAGGTTCAATGACGCCTTTGCACTTTGCAAGCTCTGAATTGTTTGTAAATTGGACAGGATTCAACAGCACGACGGAGTATTGGATTCACGAATACGAATGGGAGACATTTCATCGTGACCTCGAATCGCTCTGGGAGTTGACGAGGCCTCTGTACGAGCAGTTGCACGCCTTCCTGCGGAATGGGCTCGCCCAGAAGTACGGAGCCAAGTATGTCTCGTCACAAGGACCGATATCCGCCCACCTCCTTGGTAATTCGTTTCTTTTACACTGAACATTTGTTTGGAACCAGATAGTGGGGTGCGTTAACTAAAGCGAGGGAAAAGTGGAAAGCGCGAACTGGTCGTCGGTCTTTAAGAAGGCGGTAAGACCGACTGACACAATCTACAGTGAATAGCTGACACGGTTTGTGCCAAATGGTGGTCACATTCTTGTTTCAAGAGTCTCACTATTTTAGTTTGAACGCGGAAAAGATAACGCTAAATTTATTTCCCAGTCTTCCTCCATACCGGTCTTTTAATACAATTTGGATATTGTCGTCTACTCACAAAATGTCAAGGTGTTCCGGACACAAAATGTTTACCGTATATTATTTTGCGGTACATAAGTACGCTTTTTAGCTTCAACGTGAAAAACTGTCGAGAAATATTAAAGCTCGACCTCATTGGGTTCTTTGTTTTCAGGAGATTTGGAAAGTGAGTCATGGTTCCATGAAGCTGCAGTATACTGGCCGCCTTCCTACGATACCTCTGCTGTGGATTTAAAGGCACGTACATATCTTTATCAAATATTTGCAAACATATCTGAAAATAGGCTTTTGATGTTCACGACGTCCGTTAGAAGGGCCGCCAATTAATAAGTTGGAATTGTAGAAATCTACTTGTATCTCGTGTGAAAAAAAAAAAAAAAAATCCGACCTGAAGAAATTAATTTTTGAACTCACCCGGCTTATTCAATCTGATTGAAAAGAGTAATTGCCTACATTTAAATTTTCAAATGAAACGCAGGATCGTCAGTAACAATTTCTGTTACTCTTCATGAAGGGACCCTCTTCTCTCTCGTACTAATTTAATATCGTACATAAAACATGACGTTGTGAGTAATATTTAATACTAATAGAATTTGGATTACACTTTCGAGCATTGTCAAAATATGTCGTGAAAAAGGTCATTGCAATGAAAAATTAAGGATTCCGATATCCATTGAACCTTAAAAGGCTAGTGTTGTTTTTTAATTATTGCATAAGTAAAAACCCCCGCCAAAAAGCTGTTCCTTCATGTCTGTCGGTATTGTCAATTATCCTTGCAGCCCCATGGGAGGACTGCAAATAACCTTCCTGGAACGGTTTGGTGCGGAGTGTGTGTGTGTGTGTGTGTGTGGGGGGGGGGGGGGGGGGGAGGGGCAAATTTCGATTGCTTTTCGTGGCGTAAATATTAGTTTAGTTTCGATACTTTTTTTTGGCTTTACTTTTTTTTTATTGGGATCATAAAAGAAATTCCTGCTTGCGAGTTGCTCTTGAGTGACAAAAAATGAAATGTAATTAAAGCAAAATTATATAGTAGAAATCAAAGTGAAATTAATGTTAGTATTTTAAATGTAACGAGTGAAACAGCAAAAAACGTTTGTCTTTACAGTTGGTTGCCGTTATGTAAGGCGCTAACTTATTCCGGGACCTATAGCAGCCGCAGTCCCGTTAAACAAAACTGTTTACCTCGCATTATAACGTCACGTCCATTCACGCGAGGCCGTGACTGGCCGACGCCTGGTTAGGTTCGGTAAGCATTTCAACACGGTGTCTGCAACAAACAAAATAAAGAACAGAGCGAAAAAAACAATATGGCATGCCTTCTTTATCTGAAACTCGTAGAATAGAAGTTGACATTTTGTTAAGTTCTAAGCGTCATCATTTCAACGAGGGTACGTCTCTTATTACACTGTCGATTGCTGTTTTTTGCGTCACCAGGAGACTCCTTCGAGTTATTCTTGCCAGATTCTGCTATTTTTTTTTTCTGGCTTGTTCACACAGTTACAGCAGATGAGCGTCACCGACATCTTCAAGCTTGCCGAATCCTTCTACACGTCGCTCGGGTTCCCACCTCTGCCGCCCTCGTTTTGGAACAACTCGGTTTTGGAAGAGTCACCGGCGGAGAGCAATGGGATCTGCGACGCCTCAGCGTGGGACTTCTGCGACGGCCGAGATTTCAGGTGGCATACGGCTACACGACGCTCGAAAAGAATCGCAGAGCGTAGTTACGAGTAGCTTATTGTCGTTTTAATGCCTACGAGATTGCGCCATTAGCGGATAAGAACGCTAAAGGAAAAATGACGAGGCATTTACCGAATAAGTCCTGCGTTTTTTAAGCCGAACTAAAAGTACCACGCATCACCCCCCCCCCCCCCCCCCCCCCACCGCTTTCCTCGAAGAAGAAATAGTGTTTTGTCTGAACTCAAAAACCCTCTTTTCTAGAAATGTATTCAATCTAAAAGCAAGCACCCTGTATTTGATTCGCGCTTGAATCTCCACCTTCCTAAACACCTTCCCCGAGCTCTACCGAATAAAAACGGATTTCTCTGATATCTGACAATGCGACAGAGCATGCCCTCCTGTAACCGGTTGCTTGAAAGTTAACATTACCACATTTTCTGGCGGTGCTTATACTCGTTTTAATACGTTAGCCCTAGAACGCTCGTTTTGACGAAAACCCGGCGGTGGCTTTTTTTTTGTCATCTACAGGGACAGATGAAGAAGGAGGGGGAGAGGGTGACGCGTACGACGCTCCCATTGCTCAGAAGCGCTGACGTAAGCACGCATCAACCTCGTCCCTTCCTTCTCCCTCTCTTCCCGTGGATGACAAACTGAAAGATACCGGCGGGTTTTCGTCAAGACGAACCCTTTGATTTTCGTCGCACAACACCTCCAGAGTGCTGAATGAGATCGCGTCATCCGAGCAGGCCAATGCTGGGCAGAAATAAACTACTTCCATAAAGCCCTGCATGCAACACGGCGCGCGTTGCACTCTGGGAACTAGTTGGCCAGGGAGGAGAGTGGCATGGTTTCGGTTTCGATCGGCACGTCGACGAGAGATTATACACAGAGCGTGGCCTATTAACGGCCGCAATCGCATGTTTTCTGGTCTCGAGAGCGTCATTTGTGGTCTTTAAACTAACCTAAATCACAAGACGACGAAGCTTTAGCACAAGCCCGAGACATATGGCTTGTCTTAACACATGCTTGTTGTATTTTTGTACTTGAGCCTTTCTGTTAGCCTTTCGAGGTATGTGGACGAGCCAATGCTGGGAATCTCGACGCTGCGAAGCTCGGGGATCTTGCTTTTGTACGAATCAACAAGCTGTAGCAACCAATAAGTATGCATACATCGAGCTCGCGCCTTTACATTAGTGTTGTTGATCAGGAAGTTCGTTTGTTTAGTGCGTCCATAGACGAAATATTACTTTTTGCAATTACTGTTTTTCTTAATACGCCTGAGTACGCGAGGTAAAACTCGGAGGCGCCATTGAAAAGCTCAATTTAAACACATTTCTTATCTCATATCTGTACTGACCCGCAGCACTGCACGAAGTGAAGTCCCCACCCGCTTGCATTCCACTAATATTCAACATCGCGTATGCGCATAAAGTTATCCTGCAATCATATAGGCACATTCGCACATACAAACCGTTTTAAGAAAGCAAAAGTCGAGCGCTTGTGTGAAGAATGTCGCACCGTTCGCCGGAAGTGCGCCGGACGGGCGTGAACCCCTATGCGGTGCGCCAAACGAACGAAATTATTCAAAGCGCTTTTGACGGTTGCTAATGGCCATAATATTTGTTATGAGTTTGCTTTCTTCCTGCCTGAGTATGCCGAGGTAATTTCAGACACACCGTTCAGGCACAGATCTTGGGCGTCAGTAAAAGCTCGTCCAAAAAGGCTTAGCGAGGAGTAGGGGACGCTTTTAGGGCCTCCGTCGTAGCTAACCCATCTCAGCGTTTGCGAAAACTTAATCTTCTATCAGCATGAAATTTTAGTGGGAGATATATGATGACACGAGGAAGACATCATAGTAACTTTTGTGCAGTAGTGAGGTCGAATTTATTGCGTTTCCTTAAAAGTTCATGCGTCAACGCTGGGCTTAACTTTGATACTCCAGTGAGGATGCGGCTTGCTTTTGGCCGAATGAAGTAACGAGAAGCGGACGTTTGGCAAACAAAATACGTGTAAGGCTCAAGGTGACCAAACTTCAGTTGTAGTTCACTGGTACTAGACCGGATTATTGAAATTGAACTCAAAGATGCACTCGTGGGGTGAGGTGACTAAGCCACGTCTCACTACGTTTGCATACGAACTCATAATATCCGGTGTTTCGGGAACCAAGGAAAGTGCCCCGGTTTTCGTTTTGTATCGCCCGAAAATGAGTGTATTGTACGTTCGTAAAAAGTCAGATAATCGAAAACGCAAGCAACGCGTTCGGTCGCAGCGTGATAGCATGAGATGAAGCTGCTCAGTCGAAACCGAAACTGAGTGGCCAACTAGTTCCCAGATTAACGTAGAAGTTCGGGCTAGTTGGTAAGTAGACATGATAAAAACAAAACAGCGCAAGGACAAGGACGAAGTAGGAGGAACAACAGGACACAGTGCTGACCAAACAAGATCCGGACTTCTGGAGGCAGGAGTTTCCGGCGAATGAGTGCACTGCGTGGTATTTCGCCGCGATGGGGCGCGTCGGTTTTGGAAGAAGTCCATTGGAAAGGAGTGCCGCGTAAGCGCTCGGCTTTGAGTCAAGTTTGAACTTTGAGCCGAACATTGACGTGATCGTCGTATCCAATCTGGGACCAGCGATGGCCTTCTCCGATGACGCCATCTCATTCAGCTCTACGGCTTTGTTATCTAGGAGGGGCTGCGCCGCGGCGCGGTGGAATGCGGGCGCAGTGGCGTCACTATTGTCAGTGGCACCCGGGGTCCCACCGCGACCCCCTCTCCCCCGCTGTCGTGCCCCCCCCCCCCCCCCCCTTCTTTCACCATCCACCTGCACTCCCCTGAGCGCTGCACCCGGGGCGGTCCGCCCTGCCCCTGCGACGCCACTGTGCGCGCGTGCACATGTTGCCGCCTCTGCCGTCTCCGGTTTTTCTTCGCTCTGGGGTTCCGTAGTAACTGTGCGTGGGCTGTGATGTGTGCGTGATGCAGTTCCATCCACCAGTGATATGGATGCGGTTCCTTCCACGAGTGGTATGGATGTGGCTCTTTCCACGAGTGATATAGATGACTGTATCCAAGGGTGTCCACGTACTCTGACGCGCAGAAAGTACAGAAAAGGGGTGAAAAAATTACAGGAAGATTCATCGATAGATTCTTAGGGAGTCCGTTAGCATGACCCTTGGGACACGCCACTCACGTCCCCTTTGGGGAAACGCTAGCACTGATCCCGAAACGAAGCCAGAAAAAGGAAGCAAAAAAGAAAGCCAAAAGTAAAAAGTGGAGGGGTCAGCGTTAGCGTTTCCCAAACGGGGACGTTTCTGGCGTTTCCAAGGGTCATGCTAACGCATTCCTGAAAATCCTACAATGGATCTTCCGGTAATTTTTTTAAACTCTAGGATCTCCATAAGTGCGTCTAATACAACGACGCAATAAACTTTACTTGCGGAAATTCGCCACGGGTTTAGAGAGAAAATAAAAAAAAAGTTAGTGGAGAGACTGGCACCTTTAGAAACGGCGCTCGTTTGTTTACTAGAATATTGAAACTTGCTGCCGCATATGGAGCGCAAGATCGTCTGCTTCTCGCGCAGGGGTTGTGGTGACGTCAAAATGCCGAGCTCTGATTGGCTCCGACTGGAAGGATAGTGAGTAGACCTCAATGCTAGCTGCCTCGAGGTCAACCCTTTATTCTTCTGATCGGAGCCAATCGGAGATCGTTGTTCTGACGTCACCGAAACCCTTTACGCAAGAAGCAAACAAACTTGCACTAAGCATATTGCAATCATCAGATATGCGGGATTGCCCAGGCAGTTTCGCCGGCCGCACGAATACATATGTGCGACTTATACAAAGGTGCGACATATAGACCGGAAAATATGGTATAAGATTTATGAAATTATCGGCTGGAAGGTGTTTAGCCCACATTAACAAAAAAGAAACATGAGCAGCACTTTTTTTTTTTTTTGGGGGGGGGGGGGGGGGGAAGGGGGTTGGTGGAGTTTGTAATTAACTGTCGTTGCAGAAGCGGGTGCTTACATGCTTATTCTAAATCCGTACTCATCTTTCGCCCCGTGCCTGCCGCTTTGGACGACGTAGGATTCGGATGTGCACGGAAAAAAGCCTGGAAGGTCTTAAGGGGGTATTCCATGAAGTGGGCCACGTCTACTATTTCCAACAATACGCCGGACTGCCTCATGTATTTCGACACGGCGCCAACCCAGGTGAGAATTAGGGCCTCGTTCCATAAGGCCCATACGTAAATTCGCGTTTGAACGCGTTTGAGTTCTGAGCGGCGTCGTTGTGCCACGACGCGGTTACTAAAGGCCCCTACGTGCTGTCGCGCAACACCTGGCAGCGCGCAGCGAGGGAGTAGAGACCGGCTCAACTTTGGACGCGGCGGTAGCGGGAGGGCGTTCCGGTAAACCAATCAGGAGCCAAGAAAGGAAAGGACGTGCTTGCTCGCGGGATCGACCGCCATCTTGCATTCGGCCCAAGTCGACAACGGTGTTGGCTGCGTTGCGGTGACGACTCGGGCGGCCGGAGTGGGAGAAACGAACGAGAAGAACATCCCAAAGGCCGCAACGACTCGCGCGCGCATGCTTAGGGACGTTGCCGATCCCGGTTGAAGGACTAACCGTTCGTGTCGAAACGACTCGCTAAAACTCCTCAATGTTGCCGTAGATTTCGCTTGCTATACGGAGCGGAAGTTCGTCTGCTTCTTTTGCAGGGGTTGTGGAGACGTTAGAACGCATGAGCTCTGATTGGCTATGATTGTAGGGGGGTGTTTAGACCTCAAAGCAAGCTGCACTGATATCTACCCTCCCCCCCCCCCCTCGCCCTCTTACGAGGGCGCGTTTTTCGATTCCCATGGCCCCCATGGCAATGAGAGCCGTCCAGCGGGGTGTGGGCCGTCGGCTCCTGGCAACAGCCGGTGATGTGTCTTGACCCAATCCTGACCTTCGCCGGCTGGCGCATTTCCCGGGGAACTTATGGCGAATTCGCGTGGTCAGTCGTCGGCAACTTATTTTGCCGGAAAGCCGGCAATAGTGTTCGCGTGGTCAGTTTCCGGCCGGCGCGCACCGTTCGGGTGGTGGTTCTCCGGCAAGCACCGGCAACTTTCCGGCGCTTTTTCCGCCCGAGCTCCAAACGGCCGGGCGAGTGGGCGCCAGACTGTATCCGGTGTCGTCACTTCCGAAATGGGAGAGAAGGTCAGTGAGAAAAAATGAACGAAAGAGCGAAACTGATCTGAAGTCACTTCAGCTAGGGTGCCTTCATGTGCGCTTCGCATAGGGTGATGCCAACTGCCTGTTTCCCTTTCCCACACCCTCTTCCACAGTGCCCTCTTCCACCGCCATTTTGTTCCTCTCATTGTTTCCCCGTGCGCCGGAAAGTGGCCTTTGTGTCCATCGGTAATCCCATTCGAGGGGGAAGATGCTAATCCTCCCTCCGTGGGTTCCACAACGCTGCTCCGAAGTTGTGAGATAAGGTGCTTGTTTCCGGGAGGGTTATAAGCCCCACGGATTATCGCCGAGAACCAAAATGGCTGCTGGTTTGTCGGCGAGTGGTATTACAAAGGGTGGCATCACCCTAGCAAAGCGCACATGAAGGCTCCCTAACTTCAGCAGCCACTACTCGAGTCAATCCAAGGGGTTGACTCGCCGCCGTCACATGGGTGACGGCGGCGACAGCCTCTCGCTAGCGGTGTCGAGCAGGCAAGAGGCGAAGTAAACTGCCACCGTCTGGCGTTTCGTGTTCGGGTGGCGAGGGTCACGTGGTGTGCCGCCGGCGCGTTTCTGGTTGCCGGTTCCGCCGGCTCGGTTTCGCCGGCGATTGACCACCCGAATTCGCCATTAGTCGCGCTGTCGCGTCCCTGGAGCTGGCGGCTCTATCGGCCTGGAGGCAGTTTTCACCTTGCAACTGGGTGTCCCCAAAGTCTGTACGCGACACCACTATCCTTCCAATCAGAGCCAATCAGAGCTCGGCGTTCCGATGTCACCACAACCCCTGGAACAAAAGCAGACGAACTTGCGCTCCGCATTGGTGAGCCGCTAGCGACGATAGCGCCGCGGTCTTTTTGGCTCTTGACTGCGGTCGACTGCGTGTCGGCGCAACTGTGTGTACATGTTTGGCGCAAGCGCTCTTCGCAACGCTACGCGTCCGCTTGCCGCTGCGGAACGCGTTGTGCTTAAATGCAAATGGGCGTATGGGTAAGTAGGCGAACAAGCAACGAACAAACACTTTTCGCCAACATAACAAAATCAGGTCTATGCAGTATGGTAAATCTTCGGCAGAACACGAAAATATATAGGGTAAATTAATCTTGAAATAAAATGATTATTGGCTGCTTTGTATATACACCAAGTTTCGCAATTTTTGAGCAATAGCCAATTTACTAATGTTGATACATTTTATCTGGCGACCAGGCAACACTGTCCAATTTAGTCACACCAATTTAGTCTCATAAAGTCCGATCCTTCCTTCAGTCGAGACGGCATCCACTAGGAGTAACTGACGGGGATGTGGGTGGGCAGAGGATGGGCAAGGGCTTTTCTAGGATCCGGCAGAGCTTTCGGGTAGCTGACGGTTCGAATGCAAATAGGGAGGATGGGAGAAAGCCTCGCAGAAAAAAAAAAAAGGAAGTAGCTCAGTATTAGATTTATAAACATGCCGGGGGGGCAGAAATGAAGTAGAGTGGGAAGAGAATGCGGAGCAATTAAATGATGAAGATTTTATAGCGTATGGATTGCCAGAGACGCATCTTAGAGATATGGAGGAACCACCTATACTTGGCCGGTTATTTTTGGCTGGATTGCGATTGATGGGAAGGGGAACGGGAAGGAGGCAGATTGGGAGTGCTAATGAAAGGAGAGGTCTGGGAAAGGGTGAGAGAAAGCTGCAGAGAACACATGTGGTTAACAGGGAATATTAAATGTTTAGACACGCTCACAACATTTGTTTATCTAAAAACGGGGACTGATTCAAGAGAAAAAAATGCCCAGCACTTGACGTGTATTTCAAAAGATGTTGGAGAAATTGGCTCTAATCGGAAGATAATTATCTTAGGAGACATGAACGCACACTTAGAAGACTTCAATGAATATACAAATTCAACAGGGAGGATGCTACAAGAATTTTGCGATGCCCTTGATCTAGTGGGGTTAACGCCTAAGTGAAATGCGATGGAAAAATATGGTGGGAGAGAAACAATTCGCACTCGACAATTGATTACTGACTAATGTCTAGCAAATTGTATAACAGATTAGGACACATGGCAATAGATGAGGAAAGCTGGAATATCTTAGGAAGTGCTCATATGCGACTTAGAATAAAATTTGGTACAGCAAAACCAGTCGCAACTTCTTGAACGAGAAAGTAAATCGATCCTAAACGACGCCCAACTACAAGAAGTATCAGAACGAATTGAGACTATAGTATCCAGACACAGACAACTGGAGAAACTGGACATATGACGATTTAGCAAGCACTTTTAAAAGAGAATTAGAGAAGTTCAAAATTAAACAAAGAAGGAGGAGAAGGAAACACACGCCGAAAAGCTGGTGGGACAAAGAAGTTAAGGTGGCCACAGCAGGGCAAAAAGAGGCCTCAAGAGAACATACATGGGTGGAGAAAAGGGGTGACGGACCCGCTAGAGTAGCATCGAAATGGGATACATTTCTGAAAAAAAAAAAAGAGGCATCTGCTCTAATCCAGGCCAAGACTGGTAGAGCTGGAGTGCAGTGGATGATGGAGGTAAATCAAAATGATATGAATGCAGCAAAGAGGTTCTGGGAGCACATTAATGCACAGGGGAGAAAAACGGAAGGGTTCTATTGTTCATTGACCACACACTGCCTTCTGCGGCCCTTGCAGGCCTAGATCTCCTCAAATATATGCTAATAAAGAATTATTATATGTGTAGAGGGCGAAGAGGCAAGGGAATTTATTAGACGAACAATCGAGGCAACATTCGCATAACTTGAACTGAACGAGATTGGAGAGAACACAGGCACCAACACGGCACAAGACAAGAACAATAACGAGACAACTAAGATGACGACGAGGGAATGGGACAGAGCAGAAAATAAAGTACCGGCGGAACGACAACAGACCCAACGATGCAGGTAGTAAAAAGAAGGGAAGAATGGACAGAAAACATTTTAGGTCAGCTACAGAACGGGTTCCTAAGAGATAGAAGATTATATAAGAACTTATTCATCATCACTGAATGTATAAGATCGGCAAGGATGAGGAAACCATCGTTATGGACCGCATTTCAGACATGAAAGGGGCGTACGACAATGTGAGTCAGGAAAAACTCTGGGTACAGCAGAGGGAGCAGGATATAGATGCACATTTAATTGGGCTTTTAGGACAGGTGTACACAAATAATAAGGTTGTTATAACATGGGAAGCAGAAATATCAGAACCGGCGGAAATAAAAAAAAAAGAGAACTCCGGCAGTGTCGTCTCCTATGGCCTCTGCTTTTTGAATATATCTGAGCAGAATGGGGAACAATTAGAATAGTGTAATTTAGGTTTTGATGTGTCATATATTGAGAGAGGAGAAAAAGTAAACCAAGTTGTACCAAGAATGCTCTACGCAGACGACATTGTACTGTTAGCAAATAGCCGGGATAGGAGCAGTTTAAGATCTGTGGTAAGGAAGGGGACTCTGGGCCTGAAATTCAGTAGCAACAAGTCGGGAATAATGGTTTATAACAATAAGAAGGGGGATCCACTGAAAATACAATACGTTTTAATAGATCACGTAGACAAGTATAAATATCTAGGGCTATGGCGGAGTGAGGAAAACCAATACTGAGAAGAAGAGGAAGAAAATATGCTAAAGAAATAAAGAAAGAATGCAGCAATTATGAAGCATAGGGCACTATGGAATTACAATAGATATAAAGTTATTAGGGGAATATAGAACGGAGTCATGGTGTGGGGGCTGTGTTTTGGCAACGCAGTATTATGCATGAAATCTGAGGTCCAATCGAGTTTAGAGACCCGGCAGAGGAGCGTGGGCAGACTGGCGCAGGGGCGCATGGGAATACAAAAAAAAAATGAGGGAGTGCAGGGAGATATGGGCTGGGCATCTTTCGAGGTTAGAGAGGCGGTCAGTAAGTTGAAATTTGAAACAAAGGCTAGACACAATGAAGGATACAGGATGGTCGAGAAAGGTATATAAGCATTTATTTATAAAATGTTTGAACACTAAATGGACAAACAGAACCCGACAACTGAAATTTAAATACCAACATTCAAGTGCTGGGCAAAGGAGGCTATTTATGTGGAAAAGGAAGTAAAGTAAGCCGAGAGAAAAATGTGGATGGAAAGAATGAAGGGAAAATCAGCTTTAACTAGGTATGTGTAGATGTTAAATTTCGGTTCATCTGAACCGCATCAACGTTCAGACAGATTTATTATGGAATCATCTAATTTTGATACAATGCTCACTGTAGGGTTCCACGAAGCCGTGGCAGACGCAATGGCTTGGCTGGCTTGTAGTCCCCAGCGCCTTCACAAGATTGGTCTACTCGATCGGATAACCAAAGAACTTGGTAAGTCCAGAATTATTGACTCCTATACCTGCTGATCTTTACTCTACTGTTGAATTTTATGAAATTCGGCAAACCGAAGCACAGTATTACCAGGCTCGTGTAAAATCAGTGGTTATGCGGTATAGGTCTCGATATTGTTGTATTCCTCACACCACTCCGAGGAATCGGTGCAATTGATTCCGGTATGTTTTGAAGCATACTATGCTTTTTAGCGCAACTCCCCAATCCCAACATCTTTCCGTCCGTCTCCTTGTAAATTTCCCGCTCAATTTAGCGGGGAAATTGACGTTACAGTAGCTATACACCAATTCACTCTCCACGCCAAACTTAACAGGGAAGTTGACGTCCCGTAATCTAGACGCCAATTCACTTTTCCCATTAATTTGGCTGGGAAATGATGTCGCGTGACCTTGCACCAAATCAGTTGTCCAGCTAGATTTAATGGGTAGATTCATATTAATATGGATTCTTCACTGCCCGAAACGACTGTTTAGTGTCATCTAAACAGATTTAGACGACCATTGCTTAAAAAACACTGATACCACAAAAAATATTTTGCCTGGCCATTTTATAGGGTGTCGGGAGACAACCCGATCAATATTTTGCAGCAGATTAACGCATCTTTTTTAATAAAGCAAACAACACTCAACGGCTCTGAAACTAAAGCCAAAACATGAGCACGGAGACTCATGGCCGACTATCGTACTGAGGAGTAGGGGGAAATGTGGAGGAGGAGAGTTGCCAGAAGTCACGTGGCTATCGCTTTCTACCCAGTTTTTTTTTCCGCTCCTCCGCTTCTGCGGCCTGTGAAGCAGACGACGACGTTGCGTGCAACGTTTGTCGTGCGATATTTTTGCACTTATTTTCATTCCGCTCAATGTTGTTCGTTCCAAGATCGATTGACCGCTACTGCGAACGGCAGGTCCAAAGTAGCGGTCTCACGTTCGTCGCAACGTTTGTCGGTGGTGGGCCGCCATCGCGTCGTCCAGCCTAGAGTTCCTGTACAGGCTTCCTTCGGGGGCCAGACTTGCGCGTTTAGCCATCTTGAAATCCTAAGTTATGTGGGAAAGTTACTCCCCGCGCTTGTAGGAGACGCGCTCCGTCGATTGCGGCGGGTCACATGACTGAATTCGGCGAACAGCATAATAGCGGCGCCTCGCATGAAAAAGAGGAAATGAAAAGGAGGGAAAAGCAGGGGAACATACGCCGGGGCGCGTGCAACGTCGGCGAAGGATTCTTTGCTCCTCACGTGATCGATATCGGCGAATAGCAGCGCGGCGGCTCGTCGAAAATAGACGCAAAACTCTAACTTCCGTTGGGAGCCTATACAGGAACTCTAGTCCAACCCGCGGTGCGTCGCCATATTGGGAATGACGTAGTGCATGCACTTCCTGTGATTCGTGAAACATTTTTTTTTTCAATTAACGCATTTGGAGCTTTCTGGAAGCCACAAAAAAATTGGTTTCGTGTTTATTTTTGTCGAGTGCGCTTCAAACCGGCCAATCTTTGACCCGTGGTTTTCGAGCGGAAAGAAAACGACTTTCGAGCCGCACATTGTGTTCTGCGTGCCTGGGCTTTCATAAGATATGCATGTTCAAATAAAAATCTCGGCGAGCATAAATACTCTGTCAGTGTATCAAGAAAATTTACATTCGGATGGACCTCCGATTGGAGTAGAAGTGGCACAAATTGTAGTTAACACCTCATTCATGCAATATTGGTCTACTCGATCGGATAACCAAAGAACTTGGTAAGTCCAGAATTATTGACTCCTATACCTGCTGATCTTTACTCTACTGTTGAATTTTATGAAATTCGGCAAACCGAAGCACAGTATTACCAGGCTCGTGTAAAATCAGTGGTTATGCGGTATAGGTCTCGATATTGTTGTATTCCTCACACCACTCCGAGGAATCGGTGCAATTGATTCCGGTATGTTTTGAAGCATACTATGCTTTTTAGCGCAACTCCCCAATCCCAATATTTTTTCCGTCCGTCCGCTCGTAAATTTCCCGCTCAATTTAGCGGGGAAATTGACGTTACGGTAGCTATACACCAATTCACTCTCCACGCCAAACTTAACAGGGAAGTTGACGTCCCATGATCTAGACGCCAATTCACTTTTCCCATTAATTTGGCTGGGAAATGATGTCGCGTGACCTTGCACCAAATCAGTTGTCCAGCTAGATTTAATGGGTAGATTCATATTAATATGGATTCTTCACTGCCCGAAACGACTGTTTAGTGTCATCTAAACAGATTTAGACGACCATCGCTTAAAAAACACTGATACCACAAAAAATATTTTGCCTGGCCATTTTATAGGGTGTCGGGAGACAACCCGATCAATATTTTGCAGCAGATTAACGCATCTTTTTTAATAAAGCAAACAACACTCAACGGCTCTGAAACTAAAGCCAAAACATGAGCACGGAGACTCATGGCCGACTATCGTACTGAGGAGTAGGGGGAAATGTGGAGGAGGAGAGTTGCCAGAAGTCACGTGGCTATCGCTTTCTACCCAGTTTTTTTTTCCGCTCCTCCGCTTCTGCGGCCTGTGAAGCAGACGACGACGTTGCGTGCAACGTTTGTCGTGCGATATTTTTGCACTTATTTTCATTCCGCTCAATGTTGTTCGTTCCAAGATCGATTGACCGCTACTGCGAACGGCAGGTCCAAAGTAGCGGTCTCACGTTCGTCGCAACGTTTGTCGGTGGTGGGCCGCCATCGCGTCGTCCAGCCTAGAGTTCCTGTACAGGCTTCCTTCGGGGGCCAGACTTGCGCGTTTAGCCATCTTGAAATCCTAAGTTATGTGGGAAAGTTACTCCCCGCGCTTGTAGGAGACGCGCTCCCGTCGATTGCGGCGGGTCACATGACTGAATTCGGCGAACAGCATATAGCGGCGCCTCGCATGAAAAAGAGGAAATGAAAAGGAGGGAAAAGCAGGGGAACATACGCCGGGGCGCGTGCAACGTCGGCGAAGGATTCTTTGCTCCTCACCGTGATCGATATCGGCGAATAGCAGCGCGGCGGCTCGTCGAAAATAGACGCAAAACTCTAACTTCCGTTGGGAGCCTATACAGGAACTCTAGTCCAACCCGCGGTGCGTCGCCATATTGGGAATGACGTAGTGCATGCACTTCCTGTGATTCGTGAAACATTTTTTTTTTTCAATTAACGCATTTGGAGCTTTCTGGAAGCCACAAAAAAATTGGTTTCGTGTTTATTTTTGTCGAGTGCGCTTCAAACCGGCCAATCTTTGACCCGTGGTTTTCGAGCGGAAAGAAAACGACTTTCGAGCCGCACATTGTGTTCTGCGTGCCTGGGCTTTCATAAGATATGCATGTTCAAATAAAAATCTCGGCGAGCATAAATACTCTGTCAGTGTAATCAAGAAAATTTACATTCGGATGGACTCCGATATGGAGTAGAAGTGGCACAAATGTATTAAACACCTCATTTCATGCAATATAGATCTTTGGAGATGAAGGTCGCTACCACTTTGTAGTTTTATTTATACATCACATACTATATGGACCTTTCGTCCACAGTATGAAGGAAGCGCAGAGCAAAATTATAAGGTATGAAAGGGAAAGCACTCGGTACGAAGGGAAAAGTAATCAAGAAAATTTACATTCGGATGGACTCCGATATGGAGTAGAAGTGGCACAAATGTATTAAACACCTCATTTCATGCAATATAGATCTTTGGAGATGAAGGTCGCTACCACTTTGTAGTTTTATTTATACATCACATACTATATGGACCTTCGGTCCACAGTATGAAGGAAGCGCAGAGCAAAATTATAAGGTATGAAAGGGAAAGCACTCGGTACGAAGGGAAAAGTAATCAAGAAAATTTACATTCGGATGGACTCCAATATGGAGTAGAAGTGGCAAAAATGTATTAAACACCTCATTTCATGCAATATAGATCTTTGGAGATGAAGGTCGCTACCACTTTGTAGTTTTATTTATACATCACATACTATATGGACCTTTCGTCCACAGTATGAAGGAAGCGCAGAGCAAAATTATAAGGTATGAAAGGGAAAGCACTCGGTACGAAGGGAAAAGTAATCAAGAAAATTTACATTCGGATGGACTCCAATATGGAGTAGAAGTGGCAAAAATGTATTAAACACCTCATTTCATGCAATATAGATCTTTGGAGATGAAGGTCGCTACCACTTTGTAGTTTTATTTATACATCACATAATATATGGACCTTTCGTCCACTGTATGAAGGAAGCGCAGAGCAAAATTATAAGGTATGAAAGGGAAAGCACTCGGTACGAAGGGAAAAGTAATCAAGAAAATTTACATTCGGATGGACTCCAATATGGAGTAGAAGTGGCAAAAATGTATTAAACACCTCATTTCATGCAATATAGATCTTTGGAGATGAAGGTCGCTACCACTTTGTAGTTTTATTTATACATCACATACTATATGGACCTTTCGTCCACAGTATGAAGGAAGCGCAGAGCAAAATTATAAGGTATGAAAGGGAAAGCACTCGGTACGAAGGGAAAAGTAATCAAGAAAATTTACATTCGGATGGACTCCGATATGGAGTAGAAGTGTATTAAAACTATTTAAGATGCCGGTGTTGGTCACGTGTTCGCGTGTTCATATCTTGGACACCGCACCACACAAATACTCGATTCTCACAGAACTTTATATCCGTGTGTGAGAACGATTCGCTATTAACATTTAACTCCTGTGATTCAAATATCCCGTAACCTACAGACCTGCAAATTTGGCAGATAATCACTGATGTTGTGCGTAAAAAACACTTTTATAAAAATACATTTAAAACCATTATCAATTAATGTTATTTTTAACAACGCACCTTGACCCATGATTAAAAAAAAGATTGGACTTTTTTTAATATAATGATTTCCGTTATTTACTGCCAAATATTACCAGTTGGTTGGTACTCATAAATACGAATGCCTTCCTCCTTTTCAGAATCTACGACTCTTTGTGTCCCGAAACTTTTTTTAGGGATTTTTTTTTTATGATTCTCATGAAGCGCCTGCACATGCGCTCTGCCAATGACAGCTCGCCACCGAAGCAGCGTGACGTAAGGGCGGCGCGTTGGTACACACATTAGGCAATGAAATATAAATTATAAAGTGACTTGAAGATGTCGACCAGCCACATTTTTTCAATCTTATCTGAAATTACCCAGCTAAATACTGAAAAAAAAACTATATTTTTTTTCAATGTCGTTTTTGGGCGCAAGTTGATATTTCGACAGTTTTAATATAATGTAGTTGACCTAAGTATACGACGCATATTTTTGATATTTGTTGTAGGTTTCCTCAACCACTTTACGGCGAAGAAAACGCGGTTCCTTTTTATATTTTATTTTCCTTTTTTCTTTATCAACAATGATGATTTATTCGAAAGATTTTAAGTAAATTTGGTTAAACAGTTTAAGTAACAGGTAACTAAAGATTCGCAAAGTGCCACCCCTTCTTGATGATAATTAATTTTCCAATGTTTACCAGCAGTATACAATCACTTTTTGTGGCCTGCCATGCATTTTAGAAAATTAAAAAAACCTTACCTCGTTAAAAATTAAAAAAAAGCAAAAACATGCATGCGAGCTATTTAGGAAACATTATGACCTTGAGGCACAGATGGATTAAAAAAAAAGAAGTTCGTTATTTCATTATTATTATTATTATTATTATTATTATTATTATTATTATTATTATTATTATTATTATTATTATTATTATTATTAGTATTATTATTATTATTTCGGTATTTTAGACAGAGATAAAGAGAAAGAGAAAGACGAAGAAATGACGGTTTTTAAGATATTGGCAACGTTTTATTGTTGTGTCAGGGATTAAAGGGCCCATGAAACGAATTTTGGGCTGGTATAAATCACTTTAGATTGGGATTTTACTATAATAGCACATCGTTCAGTGGGCAAAAAGAAAAAAGGTAGAAAGCCAAAAGCCTGACTTTCAGTGCGAAAATCTGAAAACACAGCGGGCTATTTCGTACCTCCTCCCCTTCGTAAGGTATCTGCCTTTTCACTGTGATACATCCGCGGTCCCAAAAGCGCGTCACCGGGTCCAAACCACGTGATCCGAACGCATGTCGCACGACACCGGACCTCACTTATTCCCTTCACCCCTAAGCTGACATTGTGGTGGAAGCTACGCGCTTGCCCGACCAATCAGCCGCCTCCCTTTCATCACCTGACCTCATTCTCTGCGCGTGGGTATGCGCGAGAGAGCGTGATCACGTGGCAAAAGTGTGGCTGGCCCAGCGAGCGCGTAGCTTCCACAGCACTGTCAGCTTCGGGGTGAACGGGGTGGAGAAAGCAACTCTTGTCTGAATTTTAAGCGACGGGCTAGTCTTCTAGGGGGACAATGGCTCTGTCCGGGTATACAAACGAGATTCCGAGCAAGAGGGGACTCCCCTCTTTTCGTCTTCTTGAACTGTTTGGTAGAATGCGCGATTTATGAGTTGAGAAGGAAAGCTAAACAGGAAAAAGTTGGAAAAGCGTTTCATGACCCCTTTAAATTATATTTCTAACATCTAATTTTGTTTCCCTTTTTAATTAGTGAAAACTAACTCATTACCTTTGATCGGGTGCACTGATCGCAATGTCGCGGATGAGTCGAAACTTTTCCACTTCTTGCTTTCGGCGTAAGCGAAATTTTCCTCTCTCGTGTCAGAATAGGCTCGTTCACATTCGACCGGGGCTCAACCTAACAGAAATTATAACGTGTACTGTACAGCTATTATAAAGAGGAAGACTGAAGAAAAAATAAAAGTAAACGAGAACAGTTCATTTATTTCATGCGTTATCGGATAAGCGTATCTTACTTCCTTTGATATACTGTATTTAGACTAAATTTGTGAAATATAGCTGATCAATTGAAAAACAACTATGCAAACTCTCATAATTTATTATTACTCTCCCGTTTTCCGGTGGACTGACAAAACTGAAGGAAGAGTTGATTCCTTGAGATCGCTTACGCCGAGAGTAGAGTAATTGTACAAGTTAGGCTTAGCGGAGCATATGTATATGTTACCTTAGGCGAGAGAATACACTAGCGCCATCTACCTGGTAGCCGCGGGAAAACTTCCGTTTTACGTTGTTTTTTCTTAATTATTTTGCGAATCATTCTTTCGTCCTGGGCTGCTAACACTTGCGTTTAATCGGGTAAGTGCTGCAAAACCTTCAGTCCCGATATTCGCGACTCCAGCGACCTATAGGGGGCGCCACCACCAAACAAACATGGCGGCTGGGTCCAGGTCGCGTCGGCTCGGCCGGGCCCGCCTGAACGGGTGGCGTATTCAATTGAACGGATTTTCTTTTGTTTAATGCCCAATTTTATAGGTATTTGAACTGAGACGGTTAAGTGTAGCCGGTGCACATAAACTTGCAGAACATAGTTTCGTTTTCCCGGTGTTTTTTGTTCTTTTCATGTCAAATGTTCATTTCGGAGATTGCGTTCAAAACCGAAACTATGGGCTCCGGAGAGACGGTAATAGACTCTAATCAGTTTTGATCATTCTAAGAAAAGCGGCGATGACTACAGAATTGTTCCACCGAGAGTAATTTTCAGCTAACTCGCATGCCTCGACCATGCGACTGATCTGTCCGCGAATTCGAGCTTTTGTGCGTATCCGCGTTTAAAAGAAACGGCTCCAGTCGTCTGTCTGCTCGGTCAACAAACCAGGCTGCAGGAAAATTACGAAAATTAAGCAAGCGCTTCTTGAGCCAAGGAGCATGTTAACCCGCTGGCGCCCCACTAAGCAGCTGATACTCGTATTTCAATTCAGGTTTTAGTAGCAATCGAGAAGTAATTTTGACGAGCGGGTTATGCATTATATTAATAATAATAATAATAACCTTTATTTGGACTTCTTGAGTGCGTGCTATTTGGACTTCTTGAGTCTTACGTGCTATGTACCACTAAAACGATTTTAGTATATTCTTCGGGTTGAAATATGAGCTTAGTTCACTAGCTATTAGGTGAACTGCTGAATAAAAGTATATTTGACAGACAGAGAGATACTACTTAAACTTAGCCAAATGGTTCTAGCCGGTAGCACGGAGACGAGTGCGGACAAACTGAAGAGAGTCTTCGAAGATTCACGCAGAACCTCTCTGCATTGAACTTAACTTCGAATCCCGAACGGAGAAAATTAGTATTTGTTTGTGGCCGGTCAACCTGAGCAATGTAGACGTATATTGCTGCTGACTTCGACGGGGGTATAATATAATTATCGGAGGGCGAAAGATCATAATACCGTGACAGCTTCTAACTTTGCGAGACGCGTCCCCCACATTTTGAAAGCAGACAATTTCCCTCATTAATCGTATGCAGCGAGCAGAGTTTTCGGAATCAAGTAATTGCGAAATCAGCCCAACTCATTCGGTGTGGTTCAGAGGCTTTTTCGAAAAAAAGCAGCCAAGATGAATATCCAGCGCACCGACTGGCGTGAGTGGCTCAATCTTGAGCTAATCGAACACAACCAAACTCAAGAAAAGCAGCTATCAAACCTTCCCATTCACTTGACTGCAACATTGGTGTTCCCTCCAGTGAAACACCTCGCCTGTCGTCCTTAGTTCCACCGTTCTAAATCCTTATAAAGACACCACTTATCAGTTATCAAGTAGTCGTCACTTTGAATGTGATTCGAGACAGACAAGAAATCAAAACGTTTTTCCGTGATTCCTCCCCATCCAAGAAATCGAAAGCACGCGACCGTGTGTTGTGGAGGAAACGGGCTTTCGAACACGTGATGGAAGGAAACAATCTACTGAGGCTTCACCACACTAATGAATACTCAGGCAAACTTAAGAAATTTTCGGCCCTTCGTCAAATTACACTGTTCGCCACCGCGCCGACAATACGTGTCCGCGAAAGCCACCAGAGACGCGGAGGGGCGCGGGGCGACCTGGTCCGGCTGGTTCCCGGTTTTCAAATCGTATCCGCTTGGTGGCGTCCGTTTTGCTGGAGTCGCGAATACACCAACTCCCTGACGTCACGCCCCTGCGGTGGCGCTGCTGTCGGTACTGCGCGTGCGCAGTGCCCACACATCTGGTGTGGACAAACACGCGCTTGTTTGTAAATAGCGTGTTGCTCTATATACGCAGTTCCAGGGATGCCTGCAGACATATATTGTGCCGGTGTGGCAGTGTGTTCCTGGTGTGCGTAGCGTGTTCTCGCGTCGTCAGCACTCGTTCACACTTCCACTCAAAAGCCAGTGTGTGAGGGAGTCTTTAGGCGTAGATATTGCTACTCTCTCAGAAATAAAGGGTGTAGTACTTACACCCTTTGTCCCATATAATACACCCCTTACTTCAGTTCCACGTACAGCGCACTGCCGTCAAACCGAAGGTACCAACTTTCACGAGAGGCTTGATAATCGAGTGGTACAACTTATTAAAACAATTAATGTACGTGTTACTCTCTAAAAAGACAAATGTCGGGTTTTTTTCGGTTTTGTTGCAAAACCTCGGTGTGTTTGCTTTGTGGACTTTGATACCTACATTAGGAATTTAATACGTTATATCGCACCGTTATCAAGCCCCTCGTAAACGTTGAAGCCGTCAGTTCGAAGGCAGTGCGCTGTACGTCGTCATAAGCTGCATTATATGGGGCAAATTGGTGTGAGACTACGCCCTTTTTCTTGAGAGCGTATGCGATACTGATATGCGTTTATATGTGATATATTTTTTTTAAATCTCTACGTACGAAGTTATGCGTGTTTCGATTGCATTCACAAAACCGAGACATCGTAACATTCTTAGAAAGAAAAAAAATGTATTGCTGCAGTTGAACGCGAGCTGAACTCAAGCTATTTCACGTTTGCAGACATCGGTCAGCTCTTCGACCAAGCTTTGAAATACGTTGTCCGAATTCCCTCCTGGATCGCATCTCTCACTTGGATGTGGCACATTCTAAACAACAACGCCGGTGTCAGCGACGGCGGAGATATGGAAGCTAGATACTGGGCCCTCAGGTGTGTGGTTGTCATTGTTATTTAGTTTCCTTATTTATATAAAAAAAGCACAACTTATTTCTCAGTGTGAAGTTCGGGCAACAGTTGATTTTTTCTTTACGCAAATTTTTGGATTCCAAAGTTTCGGAAGCAACGTTTTGTTGCTCAAATAAAAAAAAAATAAACAATTGACAGCGGCTTTTACCTTTAAGATCCTATAATGCATCAAATGCATCATAGAGAATTGTTGAGGGGATTGGTATGTCACGTGACGTCTATTTTTCAGCTAAATTTAGCGGGGAAACAATGGTTGCATAGGCCCTCTAAATTTAGCGGGAAAACTAGAATAGTGTGTAGATCAAAAGACGTGAATTTTCCCGCTAAATTCAGTGGGTGACTGAATTGTAGCATAAGTCATGTGACGTTAGTTTCCCGCTATATTTACCGGGGAAGGTGAATTGATGTGTACGCCACGAGGCGTGAATTTTCCCTCTAAATTTAGCAAGGAAAATGAGTTGACGTATAGGTCATGTGCCGTCAATCTCCCCAATGTGTGTAGGTCACGTAATGTCAGGTGACGTCACGTGACGCCAGTTTCCCGCCAAATTTAGCGGGGATACTGATATGGGTCTATAGGTCACGTTACGTCGATTCCCCCCGCTAAATTTAGCGGGGAAACTGGATTAGCGCCTAGGTCACAAGACGTGAATTTTCCCGCTGAATTGGTGTATAGGTCATGTGACGTAATTTTCCCGCCAAATTTATCAGGGAAACTGAACTGATGTTTTGGCCAGAAGACGTGCATTTTCCCGCTAAATCTAGCGGGGAAACTGAGTAGACGTATAGGTCACGTGCCGTCAATTTTCCCAAAGTGTATTGGTCACATGACGTCAGGTGACGTCATGCGAGGCCACTTTCACCCACCTTTTAAGGGGAAACTGATATGGGCGTACAGGTCACGTGACATAAAGTTTTCCGCTAAATTTATCGCGGAAACTGAATTGGTTTGTATGTCCCGTGACGTCAGGTCACGTGACATCAATTTTTCGTCTAAATTTAGCTGAGAAACTGAATTCGCGTACATGTCTCGTGATATCAGTTTTCCCGCTAAATTTAGCGGGAAATGCGCGGACGGACGGACGGACAACATTTTGGGATTGGGGTTAGCGTTAAAAAGCATTTTATGCTTTAAAAGTAAAATGTAAACTGTGCCCTTTAATGCCACGAGTGATGATCTTTGCAACTAAAAACCGCTGTTTGAACTGGTCGTTCTGAGCGAAAGGAAATCTTGTTACGATCGCCTCTAAACCCATGTTAATGGGAATTTTTAGTACAAAGTACGCTAGAGCTTCGCGTTGTTATAAGCGTGAGCTCGCGCCGTCAGTTCGAAGCATGGATTGAGCACGCGCCCGCTAGGCCCGCAATCCGGAACATACGGTCTTCTAAAACTCTTTAATACAGGGTGTCACAAAAGAAAATTTACACGTTCTTTTTTACCGCAAAAATAAACCAGGCATCGCCGAACGCTCATTCTCCGCCCAAATGTAGCGCTAGAGGTCACAACCATATGCCAAAGTTTCGGCCCGATCCGATAACTTAATCAAAAGTTATAGCTGATTTTCTTAAAATTTCAACGGGAAAATGGCGGCCGACGGAGTTTTCGAACACATGGGGCTCTATGGCACCAGAAACCGAAAACGGGCGAAAATGAGCTCCATTTTCCCATTGAAAGTTTCAGAAAATCACTTATAACTTTTGACTAAGTTATCGGATCGGGCTGAAACTTTGACATCTGGTTGTGACCTATAGCTCTACCTTTGGGCGGAGAATGAGCGTTCGGCGATGCCTAGTTTATTTTTGCGGTAAAAAAGACCGTGTAACTTTTCTTTTGTGACACCCTGTAGAGAGTTTTTTCTAGACCGTAATAGAGAAATTTTGTGTATCTCCCTAGGAAGGGAGAAAAACACGCGACAGATGTTTGGGCGTTCAAGCGCGCGCTCGCAGCAACCGTACTAAAGGTGCGAGCATGGAGAGCTTTTGGGTGGCATCCATCGGGGGAGTTGAAAATCAAATCTTTTTCAAGGAACGTTTAACCCTTTCCCTACCATGGAAGACCTGAGTTTGTCCACACTGTTTGTACCGCTCCTCCCGAAGACGTGCTGGGCTCGTCCACGTTGACTCGGGCTCCAATACGCTACCATGGACGAACTGGGCTAGTCCACGTGTTTCTAGTGAGCTTTGCCGTGGATCGATGGCGCTTCACGGAAAATAAAAACCTGGTAAAGTTATGAATTTGGCAGAAAATTGTTCGAGTGCAGGCAACAGGGGATTTAAAAATGGCGACGTCAACTTCTGGTCGCTGCCTTCGTACTGATGATCTTGCCTCAAAATTGGGGCGAAAACGAAGAAATTGTGACGTCTCTTCAGATTCAGAAGACCAGGAAATTAATCTCATCGAACAGCGAGAACAATGCAACTGAGTTATTGGGTTTGAGCTCAGACGATTCCGATTTCGATGAGGACATCGTGTCGGCGTGTCGGCATGGACTAGAATCCATGTAGAAAATCTCTCTCCAGCCCCTCCACGTTTTGCGTTCACTTCGCGTTCAATGTGATGTGAACTGTCTGCAGTACTGCTATACGCCCGGCCTGAACGTCCATGTGCAAGGTGATGTGAACTGTCTGCGGTAATGCAGTGAAGCGGAACTTTAGTCCCTTTTTTTTTTGCAGTTGTTCAAACATTTATCATATAATAAATATTTTGGCATTTGTTTTTGGCCTTTGTATTGCATATTAAATTTATAGGGCACAAAAAAATTCGGTATTTTCAAATCGTTTTTTTTTTCAAAAATTTTGTGGTAGGCAAAGGGTTAATAAGTGGATTCCACGTTATCTGCTCATACAGAGTGACGTCCAAAATGTATGTTCAGAGACGCGTGGGATTGGAGTACCTTCTAAGTTTATGGATTACCTGAACGTTTGTTTCGTTTTAAACGCCATTGCCGCTGACTTCTCTGGAGATATATACAAGTCTCGGTTGCTAAGGTGCCGTGCGCTAATGCTGATGGATTTTCTGTAGCCTGGCTCTGTTTATGTCTAGAGTCTTGCTCGGCGCCCAGAAACATGTTGCCGCGCGCGTGGCGGATTCGGAAACGATCGCGGCTGGCACATGGAGGAACTTGGTTCGAACCCCATTGGGCCTTGTTCTTTCTTTCACAAATCTTGGCTTTTCTGGAAGGTTCTAGTGCATTCTCGGTTGTAGTTCTGCGTTCTCGTTCAGAACATTCATGAACACACCGCGCGTATAAAAGCAGAGGTAACACTCTGCTTTAGGACAGTCACCATTTCTTCGCGAACGCGATGCTGGCACCTATCTCTTTAAGTTTGTACGCACAGATTCGGCATTATTAAACGTTTATTTTCAGTTCTGAATTCATCTCCTTTTTTATTTGTGACAATATATTGTCACGAGTACAGATGCTGGGGCTCGGAAGTATCTTCTGGAGATCTATAAGACATATTCGAAACAGCATTGGGCTCAGGACCCACCTTGGGGAACCTCCTGCTTGACCTCGTGGAAACCAGCGTTGCCATCTTGTGTAGATATGTAGGCTTTTTTTTAATGCGAAAGCAATAATTGTCTCATGGAGCGAGCGACGTCATCAGCTTTGAAACCATATGCGAAACGGCACCTTAATGAAACCACGCGCAAAGCTAGCCAACGGCACCTTTTACACTTCGGGCCCATTGGCTGGCGCGCATCGACGAGGCTCCCATTGACCGCTGCGCGTCAGTTTGTGTGGTGTCATCCTGACTGGGATATCACAGTGTTGTGTTATCATTGATCACCGCGTTCGCTCGCCCCTTATCGGTTGTACGCCGCGTGGCAATATATACGGCGCATGGAATAAACCAAAAGATTTGTTCCGCTGGGAACTACGTTGCTGTCTGTTCCTTTCTCCGCCACAAGGCACACGACAGTTTGAAGGATCGCTCACCCGATGGCGGTGCGTGTCCGCGAGGCAGCGGCTCCATTGTTCCACGCCCAAGGTCAGCGCGTTGTAGGCCGCAAATTAAAGAAGAAAGCGAAGAACGGCGTGGGGTGTTTTCGCATTCACAACTCATAAGAAGTGCTTAGGTGTAACTCGAGCCTTTTTTTATGTAACTGAAAATTCATGTAAGTCAGCGTCCTCCGAAACCGATCGCCGTCATGTCGCCAATTATCGCTAATGTCCTACCGAACCATATACGCTACTTTTACGCCAACAGCGGTCGTGATCTGTTTGACATACTTTATTTGCTCAATGCTAGAGTCTAGTTCACTTACGTTGTCGTACTGCATCTTCCACATCGGAAACCACTGACCTCCATTTTCAATGTCCACCCCAAGCACGCAAACAGCATGCGTTTCATTATTTTGCCTTTGCAGCTAGTTAATGAGATCGGCGTAATTAATTGATATCGAGTGATGGTGTGCCTGGAAATCGGTGTAACGCGAGAAAATGTCTCAATCTTGGGGTATAATGCCAATTTCCCATGGGATGTTGGATAAAGTAAGAAGGGCCGTTCTTGCTGTTTCTCCCAAGCGACGCAAGGATGAGTAGCGCACGCCACCCGGAGGCTGGACAGGGAGAGAGAGAGAGAGGTGACGTGAGAGAAGTAGGGGAGGTTGTTCTAGCGGGAATGCTGAACTGGTTCCCCAGAGGCTGGACAGGACTTTGTGTTGGGTGCAGCGAGTGCTATATCTAGTTTCTTTAAGTTGAAACGTGTATGT
This sequence comes from Ixodes persulcatus, assembly GCA_013358835.2. NCBI lineage: Eukaryota > Metazoa > Arthropoda > Arachnida > Ixodida > Ixodidae > Ixodes > Ixodes persulcatus. The sequence continues at coordinate 353,907 of JABSTQ010010498.1, forward strand.
ACCCACAAAATAACGTGTACTTCCAAGGACGGGGCCAGCTGGGGATTTTTTTCTGTAACTGTCATCGAAGGGACAACTTGCAATCTTGATGCAGGGCTGCTCTGCTACGGCGGTTTATATTTCACGTATCAAAGAGATGGATCTGAAGTGCTGAACTTGCTTTAGCATTACACTCAGGCTTCGTGCGATCTGCCATATTCGGGTAATTGGCTTCCTGGGATCAAGGCTGGAACTCAATGACCTCCAGCGGATCTTTGAAAGTTTGTGTAAGTGCTGTTGAACGGATTTTTGCGCTCGTCTGAAAGTTCACATATCTTCAACTTTTGTTTATCTTGACATCCGTTGAGCCCGTGGACGGATATCACAAACAGGTTCGTATTCTCCACCGACCGTTGTCTGCGGGTTTGTCATGTTGAAAGATTTAGTTGCTTCTGAAGTGGAAGATGTTATGGCGTCCACAAAGAATTCTGTTCCAGTAAGCGTGGAACTGGCTAATTTAATTTTCTCTTCGAATATTTTCAAGTCAGTATAAGGTACCGAGAAACGCCGCTCGGAACAACGTTATCCTCTGATTGTAGTGTATTTAGGAGTATTGCATTGCCACTTCCGTTAGTTTCAAAATTGGCGAACCATCTGGTTTCTTCAGCGAAAGCTGACGATGCAAACGAAATACCTAAAGAGCACTTCATTGACCCACCTTTGAAGAATATCGTACTGCCATCATTGAGTATCACAAGGTCATGATTTAGCGTAATTCAAAGTAATGCCCTTCCTCAAGCATTATTATTTGCACTTCCCCATAATGACTAGTGAGCATTAAAATGACCTGCCAGAAGATGTGGAGGCAGGGTTTGCTGAAGAATAGCTGTAAGCCTCTTAGTGTCAAATGCTGCTTGAGGAGGTATATAACCAGTTATAACAGTGAAGTAAATTTCGCCTTTCCTAATTGTCACAACCACATATTCATTTGTCGCATGGGACAGCATATTGTGCTCAATAAAAGTGAGATATTTTCAAATTCCGAGTAATACATTGTCAAGACCGCTTTCTCTCTGTCAATGAAGGAGTTCATAACCGGATAATCTGATGTTGGGTTTTACTCTTGGTTCCGAAATTTCTACTAGAGGGAAATGTTGTTTAAAGAAAAAATTGAAAGCCGTTTACAACTCCCTGTAACTCTGAATAGACCTGTTGCAAAACGTACAGCGACACGACGGCAGGGAATTATGGGAACCCTCGGTATAGATCACGCGCTTTCTCGTTGCGCCTCCGCGACTGCGCGCGCGTCCCAGCAGCTACCGCCAGCAGCCGTTGCAGCCATACGCCCATCCGCCGAGTCGTACGTCGTTGGCGGCGTACCGTATCTGTGGCAGCGTAAAGGCATCGCGACAGGTGAACTTATTTGAACACGTTATTAGTCGTAACTCACCTTCACGTATTGAAGTGTCACCGAATCCATTTAGTTTGCACCGCAACCGTGGCAGGTTTCGACCAGGTTCGACAAAGCGTTGGTGCAGCAGACGACAGAGCCGGTGCAAAGGAGAGGGATGAGAAAGGGGCAGCCGTTGGCTCGTCGCTCGCCCGACTCGGCTGCTTAAAAGTTGTTGCCGTGGTAACCTGCGCCTGCTCGCGTATGCCACGTGGTCACGTGGTAGCGGGAGGAGGCGCGTACCGAGGACTCCCATTCTTCGTCGCGGGCTTTTGGGATTTTCGCAAGGGGTCTATTAGAGCGCAGCTCTTGAAGAGGAGGAGGGAAGGGTACTGAGGGGAGGGTATACCCCTTCCCCCTCTTCCTCACCTCCTCATCCTGCCTGCTACTCCTCCCTCCGTCGGCGTAACTGTGAGGTCACGTGACCCACGCGACGTCGCGTGACCCTCGTGACCTCACGGGGGTAACGTGACGTCACCGGGGTCACGTGACCTCACGGGATCACGTGACTTCACGGGGGTCACGTCACCGGGGTCAAGTGACCTCACGGGGGTCACGTGACCTAACGGGGGTCACGTGACCTCATGGTGGTCACGTGGCGTCATCGGGGTCAAGAGACCTCATGACGTCATCGTGATGACGTCATCGTCATCGTTACTGATGATTTCATCAGTGACGTCACGCGTCCCATAATGCACCGCGCGGTTACGCCGACGGCGACGCCGCTCAAGCCGGAAACGGGCGTAAGAGCTGCGCTCTAAAGTTGCCGAAAATTTGACAGTCGATTTCGACGTCTTCCGTTCCACTGAAGGACAGTCGCCTCGCTTAAAAGTTCTTCTATGACACTAGAGCATCACGAATGGAAGGACAGCGCCGATCAACGGAATAGGCGCTTCTGCTACAGGCCAATCCCAAGAGCAAAGGAGGTTGCGGATGACATTTACCACCGTCTGAATCTTGGCCTCAAACAGGCGGTTGCTGGGGTGTTGGCTTCTTTGAAGTGAGTTCAGGTTCTTTTTTTTCTTCAACTGGTTTATTTGTGGATTTCGAAACAAGGGCGGGAAGAGCTGGAAGTAGCGATATTCGTTCTTCTCTTCGCGTATTTTTTTCGGTTGTCTCAGGATGGGCTGCTCTGCTGGTGAGGAGTGTTTACTAGCAGGGAGTTATTGTTATATGCATGTTTCGTTTACCTTTGAGGCAGTCGCTTTAGGAGTGTCTTTAGCCAGTTATTAATGTGATGCTTGCAGGGCCGCGTTCGCTGATGCACCGTTAACTCTAGCTTGGCTCTTGTACCTGCATTTAATTTGTTCTCTTTGAAATGCTAGACAGAGAGAGAGAAAGAGAAAAAGCTTTTATTTTCGCTCGAAGTCCGGAGCTCCGCAGGACGGGGGTTAGATATTGATAGCTTTGCCGCAGTTCATGCAGAGGGGGTTGTCTGCATTGCAGCCGGTGTGTTCATGTGCTCCCCGCAGCGAGTGAAACGTGCTTCTTTCGTGCACGCGGTTCAAATATGGCCAAATTCATTGCATTTCGAGCGTTGACGGGGTTTCTCTACATACGGTTTTGTATCCAATATCTTGCATATCCAATCGTGATGTACTTTGGGACAATGACTGTGTTGAGAACAAACTTATTGACGAGGATCTTCAGGAGGAACAGCCACTTGAAAATCCTCGTCGTTGATGTCGGGCGGTTCTCCGTAAATCACCCCAAATTGCCGTTTTTTGAAGAACTGGCTCCGAGGCCTCAACAGGGATGCCTCCGATGGTTGGTCGGTACAAGCAGTGATTCCATGTCGCCTCTGTTTCTTGTCTGTAGTATTGCAAGAAGATTCAGCCTTTGGTCTGGCCTGACAGGCTGACAAGCATGATCCCAAAGGGGACAATCATCTCAAATTTCTCTGTAATTTAAAGAAGTTTTTTTTTTTTTCAGTGGCGATTATATTTAGTAAGTTTTAGGGTACGAGTTCCACTACGAGGTGGGATGTAACTTGTATTTGTGCTGGTGTTGTTGCTTGACTCAAGACTGCTCGCAACTTCGCGCTTTTTTTTTTTCGTCCCTGAATTATTTGATACCGTCGGTGTCATCGTAGGGGCCGACCGAAATGCTCTCGTAGTAGAAGATTGTGCTTGAAGCACTTGACATATCGGAATAGGAGTGTTCCGTCTTTTTTATGTGTTTGTCTTTGAACATAGCTTTATTTAATTACCAAGATAAGCGACCGGCGTGGCGCCGGATTCCATGGCTGCCGTTTGTCTCCTCTTGGGGCTCGTCATGCTGCACGCAGGCTTGGGCGCGGCGGTTGCGCGATGGGGAGGTGGCGCCATTTTTTAGCGATTGGTGTAGTCAATTGACTGCATATTTAACTGAATCACGAGAATAATTCCTGGAGAAGGGGGACAAGGGGGACCCCTTCTCCAGGGATTATCTCCAAACACAGCTAGCTAGGTGACTGGTGCATGGGTGAAAAACATTTACCTGGTCCTGGTACCGAACCAGGGACCTTTTCACTTCAAGTGGAGTGCTCTACAAACTGAGATAACCAGGAGTTTATCATAACTAGAGCTAACGGTTTTTTAGCTAGCTCTATTTGGAGATTTGTGTTTGTCTTTTGTCCCCCTTGTTCCTCTTCTCCAGGGATTGTTATTGTTATTCTTGTCCAGCTCACTTGCACCTTTGCATTAATTGCATTATCAACATTTAACTGTAGGTATAACCTGGCCGGCGAAAGGGCCGGCCTCGGCCATGGAAGATGACCGATCGGCTCAAATCGAAATGTTGCCTTCAGCTTACCACAGAAAAGAGAAAGAGAGAACAATAGGGGGATCGGTGGCCTAGAGCCGTGTATAGATGCTTTACACACGCGCCAGAATACAGCCGCCATTGCTGACCTTCTCTTGTTTTACCGAGATACCGAGCCATTGTAATTGGTGTGGACGAGCCTCCACAAAAGCCAATGCTGGGGAGAAAGACAGAATAAAATCTAAGATGGCAATAACCTGGCCTGTTATGCTAATAATGAAGTGAAGTAAACGTAATAAGGGGAAACAAAAACTGAAGGTCAGTTATGGCGGCGCCCATGCACAGCTGCTGCAAAGCGTCTATACAGTGAGTTTGGTCAGTGGGAGGCGCGGGCAGAGCCAGGGCGTGTACCAGACGCAGAAAGAGGGCTTGGCATGCTTTCTTGGCCAACCAGAAGCCGAAAGGAATCCCCTAGTGGTGGTAGCGAGAAACAGTTTTAATCGTTTTAATAAGCGCGTAAGAGTTAAATGTAGTAACCCTTCATGGATGAAAATAGGGTACAGGGGATGTTTCGATCATGATCATGCATAAAGATGTAATAAACAAATGTGCCGCTCGAACTCTGTTTTGCTCGGACAGGGTGTGACTGCTCGGACGGCAGTACTGATATCTATTGTAGTAGGCTGGATCGCGAACCGCGGCCTCGGCAGCTGGAGCCGAGTGTCGCCACCGACGGCCATTGATTGACACCAGCCAATGCATGGGACTCTATGGGAAGAACGAGAAAAAGTGCCCCTTCCTCCGTTTCTAAGCTGTTGTCGGCACTGAAACTTTTTGGATGCTTTTCGATAAGCCTGTCAAATAGCTTGCGTACAATCATTAACACTGATGGCCCTCGCAGTTCTTATAAATAAATATTTTGTGGTCGAGAGTGACTCCGCTGCAGTGCAGCTCAATGAGGCGAGAGTTACCTTGAGTTACCGCGGAGTCGGTGGCGGTTTCGTTGACTTGGGTTTAGCAGACGACAATCTCGAAGGCTTTGCTACGCGGAATTCGCTCACTCCCGGAAAGCCGCTGTCGAGATGGAACTTCTTTGTCTTTCATCAACTTCTGGGCTTCCCCGAGGACGGTCTCATTGACGGCAAGTTCCTTTGTTTACTCCACTACGAGAGCACGCTTGCCAGCTCAGCCGTAGGTGCTCCGGTACGTTTCATTTTTTTTTAATCGGCGTTCGAAGGTTTGACAAATACCGATTCTATCTCCAAACACCCGTCATGAAGATCGCAGCACACCATAAAATACTCGCCTCCGAGAACAGAGTACATGCTTTAAAATTCTTAGTTTTGTACGCTTCTCCCATAGACTTGCGTGTATTGCCTGGTGTCAAGCAATGGCCGCCGGTGGCGACACCGACGGGCTCCTAATCCGCGATCTAGCCTACTACAATAGAGATCAGTGGACGGCAGATTCGCAGCCCTCGGCGCCTGGCGTACGGGTTATGTCCAGGGTTGTAAAAGTTACTTCAAAAATGTACCTAAGATACAGTTACAGTTACCCATACGAAAATGTACCTAGGTGCGTATCTAGCTACTCGCTTAAAAATGTACCTAGGTACAGGTACTTCAAAGGTACTTTTTATTTTCACGTCAAGTATTTTTCTCAAATTTGTCATGTTATTATTAGAAGTAAATCATTTGTATACTGGGATGTACACAAAAGCAAGTTTGATAAACGTGCTTTATTGGTGTCAATGGGAGAAATAAGGCAAAACGCTCTCACCAGAGCATTCTAAGACTTTGTCTTTTTCACTTGAGTGCTCGATTTCACCTCAGAATCAGGACTTCTTCGAAATGTTCATCCGACATCTTCGATCGCAGTTTGGTAGCAATCAAAAACCCGCTCCACCGCCGCACTGCTTGGAAGCCCTGTGTTGAATTTTAAGAACACGCTTTTCAGCAGCGGCATGTGCTTGAGACAGTCCAGACTTCTTGTTGGAGCAAGTTCGGTGTACTGTACAAACTCCTGCTCCCATGAAGCAGATGAGGACGATGTTTCGAAGTTAAAGTGCTCACAGTCTTCTTCATCCTCGCCACTTTGTTCGCCTGACGACGCTTTTTCTATAGTTGATGTTAGCATAAGTTCGTTCTTTAGATAATCCCAGGCCCGCTTCCGTTCCACCTCGTTGTTTATCCATGCAACCTTAACTTTTGGATGGCATACGGCAGATTTTATCAAATGTTTTTCTTCCTCCATACCTGCAAACCTCTTACTGATCGCCGCGATTAAGCTCTCGACCACCGGGCGGCAGTACCTCCAGTTCTCCGTCAGCAACGCGGACATTTTTTGCGAAGTGAAGCCACTGTAGGCAGGAAATATGCCATGAACATGCTGTTTTCGCGCTTTAGAAGAGTTATAGCTTGGGCGAGAGGTGTAAACACCTGAACATACTCATCAATAAAGTCAATGTCTGACTTCGTGAATCGCGGAATTTTAAAATTCTCACAAACTTCCTTCAACTTTCCCTCACTGTGAACAAGCATTCCGTGAAGCGATTTGAGGCAATCGTATGTAAAGTTCCACCGCGTGAGGACAGGCGTGGGCAAATATCCTTCACAGCTTGAAGAGATAGCGTCAGCAACCACATTGGACCTCGCTTGCTTCTTCCATAATGCCGAGCACTTGCTGAAAGTCTGCCTTATTTGCTTATTCAGCTGCGGCGGCGATTCTTCAGCGTTTTCCACGTCCTGCAGAATTACAAGTAACATCAACCGATTGACACTGTAAGAGTTTGTCTATTTACCTTCGTTGCGATCAGATTCAGCATATGGCACACACAGCGCTGGTGGTGAAGAAGTGAGTAGACCCCATCAGATTGGTCACGAGCTTCGAGGACGTTATAGATTGAAACAGGTGCACAGATTTCCTCCTCTATCTCACTCTCCGATGATGTGTCTGTGTAGTCTTCGTACTGCCGTTCAAAATGGCTGTATAAAATAAAAAAAATAAACATCTATTCTGGCGAAATAGTTCGAATTTTCTAGTAAGAAATATCAAAGATTTCATTTTCACCTGAAAGCCTTTATGAACTTGGAGCCGCTGTCCATTGTGGTACAGGTTAGTTTGTCGAGGATATCGTACTCTGTGTATACGCCTTCTAACGTAGATGCAAAAACATCGAATGTGTGCCTTCCTTGAATGCGACGACAGCCCACCCAGCACAAAAGAACATCTTTCCAGCGTGTCTGGGTCGATCCCATGTGCTGTCACCCCAAGGTAACTCCTTGAGACACCAAAATAAATTATTGCACTGAGAATACCGCATAATGAAGACAAACCACGACAGTTACTTCTTATGAAGTGACCTGCAGTCCGCAGTAGAACAAACATCCTGAAAATCGCCAAGCTTTTTTCTTATCACTTCCTTCGTCTCAGCCGCATCCTTACTGATTTCGCTCATCAACATAGGTCGACTAATCACGTGACGGCCAGGGAAGCCGCACTGCATCCGATGCCTGAAACTTCTCTGTTCCACGAAGGTGAACGGTAGGTTGGCATTTACAACCAGTTCCTGAACCATTTTGTCTAATTCATCTGAAAACCAAATATCAGTTCATTCAATAAATTCAGGGCTGCTCTTCGGTAGCAGTACGAATGTATCTTAGAACGTATTGTAGACAACTTTCCGTCTGTCAACACTCAATGATGTTAAAGAACTCCGGCACGTAGCCAGGATCTTGTTGCGGGCGGGAGGGCGGGCGGGGTAGGGGGGCGAGGGTGGGGGCGACTATGACAAGATGCTATAGGTCGGGGAGGGAGGAAGGAGGTCCCAGCAAAACAAGATTTGAGGGGGGGGGGGGAACTCCCTGGCAACGCCTGAAGAAACTCCCTCCTGGTTTCTAAAACACCCCGTACAAATACTACTTCCAGAGTCACAGTTATAATTACGTGCGAAAAATAATATTGGGAGACCTTAGATATGTAAATGTTCATTTCACATAATTAAGCACAACAAAACTGGCAGGCTTCCTCGTCAAAACTTAATGCAGCAGTAGAAGGATACAAACATCAAGGGCAGATAGTCTAAGTACTCGTACTCTGGCCGAATGGGGACTTCGAGCTCCTGATGTAGTCTGCCACTGATGGCTGGACTGCTGCTATTCTATGTTGTGGAGGCCCTGTGCTACATTCGGGTCTTTCCTTGGGTGCCGCGGATTTCCGTTTTACCCCGGCGACATTCGTCTTGCTCTTGTCGACACTCTTTAGTGCTTCCTTGTGAGACCTCTGGAATAAGCAAAGCATGACTAGTTAATACTTATTGCACCGTATCAGAACAGCTCAGCGGCGCAGGACACTAGTCCAACTAGGTTTCAGCATTAGCACTTAAGGCGAAAACGATATTCCTGCTAGACGCCAAAGATGGTCAACAGCGGCGGAAAATTCCGGACGTGCGGGCATTAAAAAGGGAAAAAGTGGTTACTTTCAGTAAAACTAAAATGAATACGATATCTAATTGACCAATGACAAGGCAGCTTACAAATAATTGTTGTGGGTCGGGCTACAGGCTACAAACAACCTATTCGCTAAAACGTCATTCGCGAAAACGTCCATTCGCTCAAATGATTCCTATTCGCTAAAGTGTCATTCGCTAAAACGTCATTCGCTCATATAATATGGACCACTTACCATCAGATGCTTTCTGACATTAGACGTGCTAGTGACGGACGCTGAGATGATCTTGAGTTTCGGGGCGCACTTCAGACACCTAACATCAATGTTCCCCATTCTCTTTCGTTTTCACGAGTTTAAAATGATCCCAATAAAAGGGCCATGGTACGTCTGATTCACCTTCTTTTACGCTACTGACGATGGCCGTCTCATTGATGATCGAAGACATGACGATGAAGGCAAATTGCGTCCGCAAGTCAACCAGGCAACCAAAGACAATGGGGCTGGCTCAACCGACTCAACACTCGACCAGAGAAGGCAGCACGTAACGTAGCCACGTGGCCAGGTAGCCTTCATTGTTGTTGTTTCCGAGAGACCTCTGTTTTTCTTTTTCCTTCTGTTCTTCTTCGCCACGGCGGCACGCTTAGCATAGAACCCGGGTTGCCCGGGCGCCCGGGCCCGGTTAGTGGCGCCCGAGAGTCCCGACAGGCCGGAGCCAGTCGGCGAGAAACAGCCACCGGAGGAGCCTCCAACTCGGTAGAAGTTGGCAAATGGCAAAACAGAAGGGCCCGGGAAGCCAATAAGGTCACTGGAGCGAGGCACGTGACGGCGCTGCACAGATGTCCACATCGGAGTTGAGTCCTCACGTGCCTTACTCTCACGATCCAATGGGCTCACCGAGGACACAGCTTCCACTGTTTAAGACGTCCCGCTCAAACTCGCTTGTTGACGTGGCTTGCCCTTCAGCCCCAGCACTGGCATCGAAGCCATCGGCGGGCCCAGAAGACGTCGGCCGCATGGAGAAACGAAGAGTCGAGTGCGCACGAACCTAACCTTCGCAACGCAGCGACGAGCGAAAGTCTTCAAGCTTTCACGGTTTTTCTTTCGTTTTTAGGAAGGAAGAGAATATTTTAACGCGAGCACGTTTAGGAGCTCGTGTCACAAAAAATCCGTCGGATGTCGGTGGCGTCGGTGGCGCGACGGGAAATTCCTGAATGGTCGATAGGGTCGTCACGTCAGAGCCACATGACTTCGCGCGGGAATTTCAAACAACCTATACCGTTCATGTGAAACGTGACGTCACGCGTGGAATGAAGGTGGTTAAAGACATACGAATTAATGGTCGCCGCATGTTTCAAATGATCCCACTTGATAAACTAATTCATTTGCCTTAAAGAAACATTTGAATAATTTACGCAGGATCGCACCCACGACCCTTCGGTTGCGAGCCAGACATATGCTACCGACTAGGCAACGGAGGGCTTGGGAATGGCACTGCGATCCTGCCGTCATTAGAGTGCCTCGATGTCTGTCTGTGTCATGGTAAAGGCATTATTGCATCGAGTGTTGTTAGCGCGTGCCGAGCAAACACATAAATAAACCTTGCGGGGTAAAATGGCATCAAAGCACTGGGAAAAGCTCCTCGATCGCGCCGGGAGTGTTGTATCATAAGAACTAGGTCGTTGTGTGACTCAAGAGCATGAGAAGCGATTGAGAAGGCCATGCGAACGGGGCCCGATAACTCTATCGCGTTCAACTCTTAAAGGCGAAGGTTAATCGTCCTCCCAGTTTTTTTTTCTTCACAAACATTTTCAGTTTTGTAAAGTGCGAAATTTGAGTTCGATTTTTTTGCGTGGAAACACTACGTGATGTTAAATTGCTTTACGACTATAATTATAATTTATTTTCAGTTATATGTTATATTGTATTTTCTACGATTTTGACGAAGTGAATAGAAAAGTACCTGTAAAAAGTAACTTCACTTAGTTACAAGTTACTGGAAAATGTACCTAAGATACAGATACAGATACTGAGAAATGAAAGTATCTAGGTTTGTACCTCAGGTACAACAAAAGTACCGAGATACCGATTTACAGTTACTTGTACCTAGGTACTTTACAACCCTGGTTATGTCGATCGTTCCGCTAGTCGCACTCTTCCACCGTGATTTTAGATGGTTGTGATTGAAACATCACGTGCACCATATTTTGAGTGACCGAGAGTTACTCCGACGCATTTATTAAGTTATTTTATCGGGACCACCGCCAGGGTATTATTTCCGGCTTCTGGTTGGCCACATTCGAATTTGTGAAGACGCCCTGTAACACGCCTAGTCCGTTTTCGGTCGATGGCTCCTCCTAATTTGTCTCCTATACTTCCCAATGAATGGCCAAACTCTCTACAGATACTGCTCTGCGGTGGCCGAGTGGGCTGGCCTAGCGCACACGAGTTCGGAGCACACGGAGCGAAAGCTCGCGCTGCAGAATCCAGGGAACCTGGGTTCAGGGACCCCTGTCCGTTTTGATCTGGTTGAGCATTGTAACACAGCGTGGTGCACGTTGAAGGCCCCAGGCTAGCGGTTGTACTGCACTAACATTTCTTTTCTAGAGCTGAGACACCAGGCGGCCATTGGGGCTAACGTCCGGCTGTATCAACTTACACACTACAGAATTACTCACTTCAAATGCCGACGGGCAGCCAGAAAGGAGGAAACTCTCCCTCAACCCCTCTTTTCCATTCGGGAAAAAATGGAGACCTTCCTTCTTTCTGAGGAGAGTAGCTCTGAGACCCGCTCCTGTGAGTAGGGGAGAGAAGAGTGCGAAAGAGAACAGAGAGAAGGAAACTTGGAACTGGCTTTCTGTCCGGCAGAAGGTGATTCTGTAAGTCGGCGTTGGCCTTTAAGGGGATTGTATTGCTCGCCACTCAATGGGCGACTTTCGCTACACAAACCTGAGTTTCAGGAATACAGGAGAGTATTGACTTTTCTTCAGGTTCATTATGAAGATGTAATGAAGGTCGGCGACCTTTGAATTTTCATCTGAGAGCGCTTGAGAGTTTTTAATATAATTAATAAATATAACACTTTTGCCCGCCTTCTCCTTTTCATCATCATCTCCACTTTTTTACCTTGCCCCAACTTGGCTGTCGTCGAAAACTATACTCCGTTCACCCTTAAGCTGAGACTAGAAGATACGCCTTCAGTGCGAGCTCGCTGGCTTCCACAATGCTTTAGTTGCGCGTGCCTGCGCGTTCACACTTGTGTTAGCAAGGACAGAAAGCTCGCGCTGAAATAGGAGCTTCTAGTCTCAGCTTAAGGGTGAACGGAGTATAGGAGAAGGGAGCGCTAAGAGGATTACCTTCCCTGCAGAAAACCGAGGTTGTACGTCGGTCTTTAAGCGCATTTATTTATTTATTTATTTATTGCGATTACCTACATCGCCTTGGAGGCACTATGGCAGGGAGAGGTTATAAAAAAAAACATTTCAGATAAAAATACAGAGGGAAACGCATTTTCATTAAGCATATTCCATTCTAATGCAGTTCGAATAAAAAATGATCTACAACAAGAGTTTATAGTTGCAACTTTGTATGGATGGTCAACTCTTTTTGACACGTAGAAAGGACATCGGATGTAATCTCTTTTATTGATGAAAGTTTTATTATTATATAGACAATAAAAAAGTTCTAAACTTAAATATTTCCGTCTGCACGAGAGCAGTTCCCAGTGTAACTGCTCTTTCATAGCCGTGACGCTTGCTTTGAATGTATAATTATTCAAGAGAAATCTGGCGCAGCGACTTTGTACTCGTTCTAATTTATCCGATAGACTTTTTTTGGGGGGGTCCCAAACTATGCATGCATATTCCAGAACTGAACGAACAAAATAAAAATATAAATTTTCCTTCAGATCTTTTATGGCAATGACGGAAATTACGACCTAAAAGTCCTAACATGCTGTTTGCCTTATTGGTTATAAAATTAATATGACTATTCCATAGTAAGTCGCTTGAAAACATAACACCGAGATAACGAATTTTATCTGTTTTATCAAGTTGTTGATTGGCAATGGCATAGCCCAAACTTTCTCTATCTTGCTTTTTTCTCAAAAAATCTAACTATTTTGCATTTGTTTTTACATTCAGCTTCATTCGCCGATTGACGCATCAATTTGACACACGGTCCAAGACTCGTTGAAGTTTAAAATAATCTTCGCCATCCTTAATTGTTCTGTATATGACGCAATCGTCCGCAAAAAGCTTAGAGCATGAAGAATTATTTGAGCAGATATCTTTAATATGTGTCAGAAAGAGACGATGTCCCAACACCGAACCCTGGGGAACACCAGATGTCATAGTCACACTATTAGATGAACAACCCTTCAAACGTACACATTGTTTTCTATCACTCAAGTAGTTACCGATCCAGGCTAAAACATCGAAATTGATATTCAAACACTCTAACTTACTCAGTAAAAGACAATGATCCACTTTGTCGAATGCCTTAGTCATGTCAAGAAAAGTACAATCTAGGGGCAATTTTGAAGTTAAAACTACATAGAAGATAAATGTGGTAAAACGAATGGTAGTACAAACAAGAGGAGTTTACTATATTATTTTAAGACCCCCACGGGAATACTAAATGTCTTGGCATTTGCGTATTTGTATAAATAAGTTTGACAGGGCAGTTTTCGCTAGATTTATCTTCAATGGGATGAACGAGATGGCAGCACCAGCACCAAATACCCAGAGCGTTTATTGTTTTTACTGCTTGCACGAGCTTTGCATGGAGGCGACTCGTGGTACGAGTCCTTTGCTCGACACCGCCAAGATCAGTTTTAACGTTTTTCCGGAGAATGGTCTGTGTGAAATTTCTGTCTGTTGCCCCACACAAAAAAATATGACCAATCAGAGGTGACGCATGCAGTACCTGAAGTGATGTCATGACAACGGGCTGTGTCTCGCCGCCGCGTGACGCGCTTTTCTTTTCAATAAAGGTATTTCTAAATAGACGATATGCGAAATGCACAACGCCATCTAGTGGGGCGCCGAAGAACATGCTCCGTCTCACCAGTTGGTTTCGGCGCTGGCAACCCCCCCTTCAAATTGACACAAGCACTTGGTGCAACGTCTACCAAGAAATTGTTGCCATCCGAACAACCCTCGAGCCTCAACCTCACCGGGTCATCCTCGTTTCGGCTTACATCAGGCCAGAAGCCAGAGCCAAAGGGAAAGACAAGATAAAGCACAACTTTTTGTGTATTGAACGTATTCGGAAAAGATACCTGGAAGGCAGAATTATCATAGCAGGAGACTTCAATGCGCATCACCAAGCCTGGGGCTACATTGTCACAAGCAGGAGAGGAGAGGCCCTCCTGGGAGCCTTTGAAACAGCCCATCTAGCCGTGGCAAACAATACCCAAGCCAAAACTAGGTTTGGCAACACCACAACTCAAGGTGACCCTACACTCGACCTCACCATCATCGATCCCAGACTCCGCGTCACTTGGGCAGTATACCCTGACGCCTGGGGCAGCGATCAGCCACCCATCGAGATCGCCTTACCCCTAACCAAGAAAAGACCCCAGAGACGAAAATCCACTGCCACTCAGTGGGACCGATTCAGACAACAGCTCTCCATGTCCCTTGACCCCTAAGACCTATCCACAGGCATCTCAAAAAGCATCGTAACTGCCACCAACACTGCAGCCATCGTGAAGGAAGTCAAGAGGGAGGCTCCCACTCCGGAGATACTCCTGCTTTCGCTGTGGCATATACGCACTCTTAAACTCACGGAATATAAAAGCGACGGGACCCAAAAGGCCCTTCAGGAACTCAACCAAATCACGTCGGAAGCAGCTGACTACTCTAAAACTTTTAAGATGAACGAATAGCTCGAGCACTGCGAGTCCCTAGATCACCCCACTCCAATACCGAAACTGTGGCGGACTTTCCACGGCATGCTAGGGATCGGCAAGACCGGAAAAGCCAGTGAGAACGTGACCTTAGCTCTCGATAAGCCACTAGAAACCATACTACATGATCTAGGAAATGCCTTCTTCCATCATTCCTCATCCGCTCCAGAGCCATCTCTGTACGACCCGGAACCCGGAACCCTCACCGGCAGACCTGCCACCTTGGAAATCCCCATCATTATGCGGGAGCTGGAGACAGCAATCGGCAAAGGCAAGATCAAGTCGGCTCTCGGGCCTGATGGCATCGCCGTCAGTATGCTGAGGAATCTCCCCACACCGGCCAAACAACAACGTTTGCAATGGTTTAATCAGATCTGGACCCACAACACCTTTCCGGAAGAGTGGCGAGAATCTTGGGTCAAACCGAATCCCAAAGCCGGCAAACCATCCAACACCCCTAAGAACACTTGCTTAATCCCTCTCACTTCCATCATGTGCAAGCTATCCGAAAGAATTGTCCTCGCGCGGATCGAATGGATTGCCGAGAACCGCTATACTTCGTTTCACTTTATCTGCGAGCGAAGCCAAAGCTAGAAGCGCGAGACCAGCGCCTTTTGCATTTCTCCCCAGCTCGCGCGCTCGAGCAAAGCCTGAACGCACGGAGCTTCCGTGCTGGCGCTTCCAGTTTTGCCTTCGCTCGCACATAAGGTGAAACGAAGTATAGATATTTCACGCCAAACAAACCGGCTTCCGCAAGCACCTGGGCACAAGAGACAGCCTTCTCTTCCTAACCAGGGACACTATAGCCACAAACAAGCAAGACTTTGTTCGTTCGTCGCTGTAGACATCAGCAAAGCCTTTGATTCCTTACCTCGCGATGTGATCGTCCGTGCATTTCAGCACAGCGGCATCACACACGGAACCCTTAATTTCGTCAAAGTCTTTCTAAAGCAAAGGAAATATTCCATCCGGTTCGGAAACATCAAAGGCCCAACCCGGCACAACCACATCTAGGTACCGCAGGGAACGGTACTCTCCCCAGCCCTCTTCAACATCGTCATGGCTCCCCTCGCCTGGATGCTCTAGAAATTCCCATTTCTCAAGTTTACCATTTACGCCGTCGACATCACCATTTGGACGCAAGGAAGCACCCCCGACAAGAGGAGACAAGCCCTGCAGCAAGGGCTCGATATTATCGAAACCTTCCTCAAGGAGACAAGACTTACACTTTCCTCGGACAAGACCAAATCTATGATCTTTGCCCGACGCGGAAACCCAACCCTCAGCCTCGCTTTCGGAGGAGCCCCCATCGAGAAAGCTGATAACCATAAAATCTCAACTCGAGAGGCTCCCCAAAAGAATGCATAATTCAGATATCCAGAACGTGGAAGCAGGACACAGCCCTCATTCGTCGGATTGCCCACAAGGTAGGGAGCTGGCGAGCGGGTAGCTAAGACCCTGTGCCAGGTGGTACTCATGTCCAAAGTCCTCTACAGAGCAGATTTCTACAGACTTGGAAAGAGCCATTAAGAAGCGCTCGAAGGTTCCAGAACGACGCTCTAGAATGCACAGCAGGCCTTTCTAAACATACCAAGCTGAATGAATTGCTCACATGCTTCCTCCTCCTCAAAGTACAAGATATAGCTAGGGCCTAACGAGGACTTCGCTACATTGCTTTCCAAAACTTCAGGCAAGGCAGAGCCATCCTCCGCCGATCTGGCGAATGTATCTCACACTTACCCAAGCTTGGACGACCTCTACCTCCTTGGTAACTCACTGACATCTTCACCATCCCCATACCGAAAAACATGGGGCCAGAACACCAAGAGCGTTGCGAACTATCAGCTCAACGACACAGAGACATCGTAGCCATCCACTCCGAGACCACCGACATCCTGTCGGTATACATAGACGCCGCATATCTCCCCTAAGCCTCCGCTACTGCCTGGCACATTCCCGACACAGGCACATAGGGCCGGGAAACCTAGACCGCCAAGACACCCCATGCAGCCTAGGCCCAGGCCGTCCAGCACGCCATGGAACACGTCGCTCGGAACTTCCCGCTGGCTCAGACCGTCAACATCTACACCGACTACCAGGATGTTCTGAGACGATGTCGCAGCTACGACCCCACAAGTCCCATCACCAGAAGGATCCTCGTTCTCGCCCGACATCTCGTGGACACATGCAAGACTAAAATATTGCCGCGCGCGCAGCTGACCAAGTAAGCAGCACACTCGTGGCCTAATGGTTATCGCGCGTGCCTTCCACGCAGAACGCCAGGGTGCGATTCCTGGCCGCGGGTACGCATTTCGTTGACTCTAATGTAATTTTCTGGTAAATCCGAATACCGTGTTGCTGATTCGAGGTTAGAATGTTCTACACGCCGAACCTTCTACGCCGATTGTTCCAAAAGCCCACGCGTGTGGGGCTTCGCGTGGCAAGCCGGAGTCAGTCTCACCTGCAGCGTTCAATTCTGCTGTTACGCCGACTTCTACGCCCGCGACGCTCCGTTGTTATCTTCTGTTCACTTTTTGTTTTGGGCACAAGTTCGCCCCATTAAACGTTTCAGTTTTCTCCATTTTTTCAGTTGCTCTTTGTTTCATCACCTCGTCATTCGTGACAATATCTCTACACTGGATCCCTAAACACTCGGGAATCCCAGGCAACAAGGTTGCTCATCAAGCTGTGGGAGCGTTAGCTGGTTTGGTCCTTTGGCAGCCACCTCGAGCTCCCTCCACCCCTGTAGCCCCCGCAACCAGCGGTCAGTTCTATGACCCCGAGGACAGCCTCGGAAGAGCCAAAGAAGAAGCTCGCGGCAAGCGCCTCAGCTCCCTGCCCAAAGAAGAGCACCCCATACCTAAAGGCTACTCTAGGAAAGAGCTGGTCCTCTTCCGAAGAGTCCGATCCAATAGTGCCATCATTGCACACATCAAACGACTGTGGGGCATCTCGGCGAGCAAGACTGCCAAAAAAGAGCTGGAAAGGAGCAAACAGCAATGCCTGGACCCCTCCACCTTTAAGCCTGGTTCACATGCAGCGATTTTGGCCCTAGAGCGGCGCGATTTCTGCCGTCGCGGCGCTCGTGCCGATCAACTGCTAGTGCTGGCCAGAGCGCCGCGACGGCAGAAATCGCGCCGCTCTAGGGCCAAAACCGCTGCATGTGAAACACGCTTTACACCTCCACACTGGAAAAGCTGTTCACACCTCACCCCCGCCAGACACAATGTACTCAAATCACTCCGACTCAATTTGTGGCCATCTACCTTGGAGGATTGGGTCAAGCCTGCCAGAGACCTCATCAGGCCGAAGAATTGCACGCGCACTCGATGACATCAAGGGCGCGTGCAATTGTACGGGATCGTTATACAACCGCGTTCGCAACCGCTTTGCGAACGCGGATCCGCTTCCAGTGTGAATGAGCGGGTAGGGTGCCTTCATGTGCGCTTTGAGGGTGATGACCACTGATCTCTATTGTAGTATAGAGATCAGTGGTGATGACCAAAGCCGTGTATTCAGAGTGTTTGGTCAATGGGAGGCGTGGGCAGAGCCAGGGCGTGCACCAGACGCAGAAAGTGAGCTTGGCATGCTCTCTTGGCCAACCAGAAGCCTAAAGAATCCCCTAGCGGTGGTAGCGAGAGACTGTTTTAATCAAAGGTATATGTTCGTAAATAGTTCTAATAAGCGCGTAAGATTGAAGTGTAGTTACCCTTCGTGGTTGAAAATAGGGTGCACGTGATGTTTCGATCATGATAATGCAGAAAAATGTAAGAAACGAATGCGCCGCTCAACTCTGTTTTGCTCGGAAAGAGTGTGAGCGCTCGGACGGCAGATTCCCGGTCCTCGGCGCTTGAGGTACGGATTATGTCGATCATTCCACTAGTCGCACTCTTCCGCCATGATTTTGGATGACCGTGATTGAAACATCACGTGCACCGTTTTCAGTCACTGAGAGTTACTCCGACGCACTTATCAAGTTTGTTTCTCGCGACCACCGCCAGGGTATTATTTCCGGCTTTTGGTTGGCCACATTCGAATTTCTCAAGACGCCCTGGAACACGCCCAGCCCGCTTTCGGCCAATGGCGCCTCCTCATTTGTCTCTTATACTTCCCAACGAATGGCCAAAACCAAATTCTACATATACGGCTCTGGTGATGACAAGCGACGTTGGATTAGGGTGTACTAGTTGAGTGATGACATCTGGCCATTTTGTTGCGAACGCGTTTTATTTTTTATTTTTTGTTCTGTAGCGCGTGAAAGAGCGCCTCCTTGTACGCGCACTTAAGCCTGGTTCAGACAGTTGCGTTTGACTGCGGTTGACTGCGTTGCGGCTGCAAGAAACCAGGACATCCCTGCTGCTTATATCGCGTGCCAAGATGATTCCTCGAATTGGATTCCACGCTTCATACGAAGCACAGATGTGCCGGTGACTGGCTTTCTGCACTCGACGCAACGCAGTCAAACGCACTCAAACGCAAGTGTCTGAACCGGCCTTAAAGGCCGGTTCAGACACTTGCGTTTGAGTGCGTTTGACTGCGTTGCGTCGAGAACCGAAAGCGAGTCACCGGCACATCTGTGCTCCGTATGAAACGTGGAATCCAATTCAAGGAATCATCCTGGCACGCGATATAAGCAGCAGGGATGTCTTGGTTTGTCGCCGCCGCAACGCAGTCAACCGCAGTCAAACGCAACTGTCTGAACCAGGCTTTAGCGTTGACTGCGCTACGGCGACATTTTGTTTTCGGCGACTTCTTTGCATTTTACCTGTGAGCGCATGCTGTCGGCATCGGGTACTATAAAGCCTGTCATCACCCTAACCAGAAGGACACTGAGGCATCATAGCTCCTTGGTGCTCGGGTAATTTAGCAAAAGGCCTATTCCAGAGTGATCGCGACTGATGCCACAAACTATTCGAGACTCCAGCGACCTATAAGGAGACGCCACTATCGGACAAATATGGCGGTCTAATGCAGGTCGTACCGTGTCATGTGCCAGCTCTCAACGCTGCAGCATCAGCAAGCAAGCATTGAATTCAAAATGCTTTGCTCCACTTTTATCCTCCACGTTTCGAACCTAGCGGCCATGTTTTGGCGTAAGCGAGCTTCCAGATGCTTCACTTTCTTCGAGGAAGCGACGGAAGAACTGCATACTGTCCCTCCACAGTGCTGATGAACGCAAAATGTCCGGCTCACGTGGTTGCCTATTGGCGACGTGCGCGATCGAAAGCGTCGCTGTGGTCGGCCTTCCATGATTGGCCGAATACTGGCTATGATGTCAGCAAAGGCTTTCTCATTGACGGAAATAAGTGTAATGTAAGAACTACAATTTTGACGGTGTTTGCAGTGTTGGTTTCAGAGCGCAATGATTTCAAGCTTCCACCATGCTCATTACAAACACCATCGAACATGTGGTTCACAGGGTAATGACGTCATGAGAGCGAACCATAGGAGGGCGCCACCAAAAGATCTCTCTGCTAATAGGTTGTGTGAAGAGCAACCTGGCAACAAGGTCATTCTAGTCAAACTTGTGCCTATCTCAAACATTCTACTCGAGATACTGTATTTCAAATACCTTTTGAAGTATCTTGGTATCTTGCAAATACTTTTGATCGAGAGAATTTGATACTGTATTGTAATTACATTTCTAAGTATCTTGTACTCATTATATCAAATACATTTTTGACATTCCGCCATTTTCCGAGTTTTTCGGTATGAAGTGGCGTGGCCCGAGCAAACGGGAACATTCTTTTGAGCAACCAAATCCTGTTGCTAGCTCCGATAAGCAAGGGTGACTTAGATTGAGCTCGTGCAAACATTGCATTTGTGCCAGTTCCGGTGTGACTCATATTTCACCACAAAGTGAGTACAATGGACTTTTTCCAAAACCGACGCGCCCCATCGCGGCGAAATGCCACGCAGTGCACTCTGGGAACTAGTTGGCCACTCAGTTTCGGTTTCGACTGAACAGCTTCATCTAATGCTATCACGCCGCGACCGAACGCGCGGCTTGCGTTTTCGATTATCTGACCTTTTATGAATGTGCACTGCACTCATTCTCGAGCGATACAAAACGCAGACCGGGGCACTTTTCTTGGTTCCCGAAACACCGGATATTGTGTATGCGTATGCAAACGTAGTAAGACGGCTTAGTCACCTCACCCCACGAGTGCATCTTTAAGCTCAATGTCAGTAATCCAGTGTAGTACCAGTGAATCACAACTGAAATTTGGTCACCTTGAGACCTGCACGCATTTTGTTTGCCAAACGTACGCTTCTTGTTGCTTCATTGGGCTAAAAGCAAGCCGCGTCCTCGCAGGAGTATCAAAGTTGAGCCCAGCGTTGGCGCATGAACTTTTAATAAAACGCAATAAATTCGACCTCACTACTGCACAAAAGTTGCTATGATGTCATCCTCGTGTCATCACATATCTCACACTCAAATTTTATGCTGATAGAAGATTACGTTTTCGCAAACGCAGAGATCGGCTAGCTGCGACGGAGGCCCTAACAAGCGTCCCCTACTCCTCGCTAAGCATTTTTGGACGAGCTTTTACTGACGCCCAAGATCTGTGCCTGAACGGTGTGTCTGAAATTATCTCGGCATACTCAGGAAGAAAGCAAACAAATAACAAATATTATGGCCATTAGCAACCGTCAAATGCGCTTTGAATAATTTCGTTCGTTTCGCGCACCGCATAGGGGTTCATGCCCGTCCGGCGCACTTCCGCCGAATGGTGCGACATTCTTCCCACAACTGCTCGACTTTTGCTTTCTTAGAACGGTTTGTAAGTGCGAATGTGCCTGTATGATTGCAGGATCACTTTATGCGCATACGCGTTGTTGAATATTAGTGGAATGCAAGCAGGCGGGGACTTCAACTGCAGTGCTACGGGGCAGTACAGATAAGAGATGTGAAGTGTGTTCAAATGAAGCTTTTCAATGGCGCCTCCGAGTTTTACCTCGCGTACTCAGGTATATTAAAAGAAAAACAGTAATTGCAAAAAGTTATATTTCGTCTAAGGACGTAGGAAACAAACAAACTTCCTGATCAGTTCATCAACAACACTAATGTAAAGGCGCGAGCTCGATGTAGGCATGCTTATTGATCGTTACAGCTTGTTTATTCGTACACAAGCAAGGTCCCCGAGCTTCGCAGCGTCGAGATTCCCAGCACTGGCTCGTCCACATACCTCGAAAGGCTAACAGAAAGGCTCGGGTACAAAAATAAACAAGCATGTGTCAAGACAAGCTATACGTCTCGGGCCTGTGCTAAAGCTTCGATGTCTGGCCATTTAGGTTAGTTTAGAGACCACATATGACGCTCTCGGGGCCAGAAACATGAGATAACGGCCATTTATAGTCCACGCTCTGTGTATAATCTCGTGACGACGTGTCGATCGAAACCGAAACCATGCCACTCTCCTCCCTGGCCAACTAGTTCCCAGAGTGCAACGCGCGCCGTGTTGCATGCAGGGGTTTATGGAAGTAGTCTATTAAGATTTTCCCCTCGCCTTCTCAAAGGCGCCTTTTGTTTATACGGTTTCCCCCAAAAGATCCTCAAACCAAAGGGGTGGTTCTACGGAAGTAAAGATTGCCACCCGGAGGTGCTACACAGAACGGGAAACGACCCACGACAACAATGCAGACTTCAGCGTGAAGAAAATAACAAATAGAAGAAAATGGGAAGTGGACACAAAAAGAAGACACTTTTCTTTGCTTGATGTTTATTTGACAACGCTACTGCAAAACGTGGAGATTTTTTTTTTTTTGTCGTCATTACGGCACTCATTGCTCTCGCGAACACCGTCTGTAAACGGGCTTCGATAAGCAGAGAACATGAAAGGAAATGAACTACGAGCAGGATAACCTCTCAGAATGCCAACAATTCGTCCCCCCATATTGAGTGCCTTTCTGAACGCAACCTACTTGAAGAAGGTGCGACGAGTGCCGTGGCTATTATGTGGGCTTTCTTAGTTATCCATTCACTCATTTCCGTATCCCAAGTTCGTTTACAGTGAACTCCCCATATAGGGGATATGGACTGTAGTTAAACGACGCGTCTAAGGTGTGCCGCAGGACGTGATATTCAGCAATGTCACTATAGCTGAAGCGACCTCTTTTTCTCTTTTTTGTTTGTCCCAGAAATGTTTTGTAACATGAATCAGTGATATTCTGCTCCCTAAAGTTGGACTGCATAAAATAGCCATACGATGTTTTTTTTTTTTTTTTTTTTTTTTTTTTTTTTTTTTTTTTTATAGCGGAGCTGTTAAGAGCTAGGTTCCCCGGGATCGTGTCCGTGTATGTCGACACAAGCCTACCTGGACTGCTACCGCCATCTATAAGCGACGGTGGCAAGCACACAACCGGTACGGTTTCCGCCGTCAAACACTCTCGTGAAGAAGGAAAACCAGCGAAGCTCTACTATGGCGTAGATCGCGTTGGTGGGAATTCATCGTAGGGAACAGCGCGAAAAACAGACGACGACGAAGAAGAAGCACACAGTGTATCGAGTACAGCTCCGCTGGTCTTCCTTCTTCACGAGAGTGAAAAGGCTGAACGATTTTTTAGTTTTTTGCTGTTGCGCGCTAATAAAGGTAAACGAGATTTGCGCAGCTGTATAATTTAATTGTCACTGACGTCGATACAAATTACGCAATGCAGAAGTATCTTGAAAAGTAATTGAACTACATTTCTAAGTATTTGTGCTCTACTCAAGATACTTTATAGTGAAAGTAACTTGAGTAGTATTTTAAATACTTTATGAAGCAGGTATTTAGTAACTCAACTTAAATACTTCTATCGAGTATTTTGTCCAACACTGAATTTCTAGTACACTGTACTAAAATGAGCGGCCCTTGGACGCGAATGGCGGCGGAGCACCCGCTCGTGGTACGTGTCTTGATCGTCTCCACAACAATAATTAAAAATATTTATAAAAAAAACCTTTTAGAATGGTTTTGGCTGAAACAAGCATCCTTTCCCCAGCAACTACAATTTTATGTGTTTTTAAATATACAACGCTCTTGCTACGACTCCTTTCAATAACAGGAGACGCCTATTTAGTACTAATAAAAACTGCAGTTGTGACAATAAAAAAAAAAACCAAACAAAAAAAAACTTCCACAAAATAAGCAAAAAAAAGAAAAAAAAAACTAGCAGCTCTGGATGCATTGATTGGGAGAAATCCTGCAGACAAGGCATCAAGTCAAACGTCTGAGAAAGTAGTAAAACCAAAATAAAAGAGATCATACTTTTACTTGCATTTAATGTGATAAAAGGTATATTTTTACTCTTTGCATTGTGCTGTGGCAATCGTTTTGTAATATCAACACCTTACTTGTTGAATTTTAGTTAGAATAGCAGACGATCACAACCGAATTCAAAAATGAATCAGGCGTCGACATCGCAAACCATCTCTCTAACGCAAACACATAAAAACAAATAGAATTAATTAGAGCAGTTGGAAAACGGAAACAACAATTCTAGAGAAATTCAGCAGCACAGTTACGCACAGTGGCGAACGAAGAGACGGGCATGGGAAGATATTGTCAACTTTCCGCGGAGTGTACGGCAGACGCAGAGGCGTGGCGGAAGTTGGTAAAGAAAGCCAGAGACATGTTTGCGCTCTTCCGAGGTCATGAACAACGAACTGGTGAGTCAGAACTACCCGCCTAATAATTTTATAGAGCTCATAGGGCCTTGTCTACATTCTTACTGGGAGTGCAGTCAAATACAAAAAAAAAAAAAAAAAAAATGACCGCATCTCCACGTGGTGAATGATGTTGCTTGGGGCGAAGCTCTGGTGGTGCTTGTCTGCGTAGACGCCGAGCCGCAGCATGCCGAGCTTTTTCATTCATGTCAGTAGGAGAATGTGTGGTTTTCTTCTTTTTCTTTTTTTAAGCAGACAGATGGGATGGCATCTCAGAACCCCCTACTCTTTTTTTTTCTTCTTTTTCTTTTTTCATAATTTTTTTCATCTTTTTTTTTCCAATTTTTTTTTTTTGCCCTACACGAGCACGTGAGCATGTGCTCACGTGCTCGTGAGCACGTGATCTCACGAGCAGAAGCACGAGCACCCGACGCCGGGCCTACGGCCGACGGACATACGGACATGGCTAGCCCCTAAGGAGCTTCGCCCCTATACTTCGTCTCACCCTACGATGGACTATAGGCAGAAGCTACGGACCGCCAGATCCAATCACGAGCCACTTAGAAGTTGCGCGGTATTTTGCTTCGATGCACGAATCGGTACCGGGCGTCTCGGATCACTGATGAGGGTACGGGTGGACAGTGGTTCGAATCGAAGAGCACTGAGTGACTCCACAATTTTACATCGCAAAGAAAGCCACGACATATAGGCTCTTTGCAGCGTCGAGGCTATAGAAATGATGCGGCGCTTTTGGATTCGAGCATTATTCGTCCCCCCCATAATCAATGTTAAGCGTGTCATAGTATAGTGTGGAACGTGATTGGACTCGGCGGCCCGTGGCTTTGGCCTTTAGTCCATCGTAGGATGAGACACAGTATAAAACACAGAGAGTTTCTGGCGCGATTTGAACCCGGGACTTTCACGCCGCAACCTCAAGTAGCGGCGCTCTAACCTCTCGACCACAACAGAAAGCGCGCGCCGCCGGCGCTGGCGCCAGTATATAAATACACTGCCACCGCTTTTATCTCGCGTGGTTTTTTCTTTATTTTGGCTCATATTTACCCTCTCTGGCCGTAACTTTACCTGCCGCTCCTACAGTATAAAGGGGCGGTCAATTGGACTCCAATAGACCCTTTCCGAAATTCAGTCTGGCCACTTTGATCACTATCATCATCTGTGGAACGGCATCTGTGCCATACCAATGGCGGCCTTATAGTGACTTATAAAGGAAGACGTTGAAGATGCTCCTAAGCGGAGGATGCGAGGCCTGTACATTCGGGGGGTCAGTACGACGCTACGTAGGATTGGAACACAAGCGCTACGTTAGCGTTTATTTCTAATAACTCAGATTCAGTCAATCTGTGGACGGCGCACAATCGGCTTTAAAGCACTTTGGTGTATAAAATTTTCTCGAGGCATCTGATTGGGTTGGAGCTTTGTTCTGAATGCAGGTTCTTGGTCACCATCGAACTGAAAGTGATCGAGAAAGAACTCACACTGGACAATTCCACGAGTGCCGTTGACTTGCGAAAGTAATGGTGCCGATACAAGTTCATTTCCGCCATTGATATGACAAAACCTAGACTGCTTTACAAACCGCCAGATGGCACTGAATTTCGGAAAGGGTCTATTGCAACATCAAGTACCGCCGCAACCTCAAGTACCGGCGCTCTAACCTCTCGACCACAGCAGAAAGCGCGCGCCGCCGGCGCTGCCGCCAGTATATAAATACACTGCCACCGCTTTTATCTCGCGTGGTTTTTTTCTTTATTTTGGCTCATATTTACCCTCTCTGGCCGTAACTTTACCTGCCGCTCCTACAGTATAAAGGGGCGGTCAATCGGACTCCAATTTACCCTGCAGTCAGTTTCTGCGAGCGAAATTAGGCTGTTGTGCTTGCAGTCAGTTTCTGCGAGCGACATTAGGCTTTTGTGCTTGAAGCGATACGGATTTCTCCGCCATTAGGCAGGAACGCCAGGTACTTCCTTGTCCCCATGGAGCTGGTCACGTGACAGAAAAATCCCCCTTGGCCGCGGCCGCGGCCGCAAGATGAGCAAACCGGCCCAGGTGCTCTACTGTATCTGCGTCTTTCTCGCAAGCCCGCCAGATGGTAGAAGTCATAGGAACGAATCTGTTCATATAAGTGAATGTCCGCAGGATCTCCGCTAGCGCCTCGAACAAAAGACGACTACCTAAACGATTGTCGTACAGTTGAGCTTCGGTCTAGATTTGTCTTTTGTTTTTTCTGTAGAGCAGCAGAGTTGACTTTTCTTGGGCTGCTTCAACCAACTCTAGGTTCTCGCTCTCGCGCACTTTTCTCTGTACCTCAGGGGGGGATCGGTGGCTGAGTGGGCCTGCGCACACGAGCTCGAAGCACGTGGAAAGAAAGCTCGCGCTGCAGAACCCAGGATCATGGGGTCAATCCCCACCCCTGCCCGTTTCGATCTGGGTACCGGCCACGGTACCGGCGTGCGGTCGTGTATCACTACTGCGTGCTGCGCGTTAAAGTCCCCAGGCTAGCGCTTGTACTGCACTGGCTAAATTTGTCATCTACAGCTGGGAGACTCATCGCCCCTCGAGGCAGACCAAGTTCTAGGCATGTATAAACATGCACACAACCCAATTATTTTTCTGGACCCCAGTCTTCGTTGGTGCCTCCACAGGCTCAGAAAGGAAAAAGTTCAGGAAAAAAGCAGCGCCATCTGTAAAGAGAATGCTACAAATTATGTTTTTTTTTTGAAGGTTCTCTCTCTGTTTTTTTTTTTTTTTTTTGCAGTTCCCCAGTTGTAATTACAAGAGACATTAAATTATATATAAAAAAGAAGACTCTTTGCAGCAGCTGTGCATGGGCGCCGCCATAACCAAACTTCGATTTTTGTTTCCTCTTATCTCGTTTACTTCACTTCATCATTGTTGAGTTTAGTTCAGTTTCCATTCCACTTCTCTTTGTTTGGTTCCTTTTATGCTAGCCATCTGTGGCATCGCCCTCCGAACACCTGCGACGCTGCCGAACGGCACGCGCCAAGAGTGCGCGCTCGGCTGCTGCTCTTTGCTTGTTTGATTCTCTTTTGCTGTTTCGAAAATTCAAACAGTTTGCAATGCAACTCCGACTCGGCTGGTCGCTGCCTAGGCCGTCTCCACAATCATGACCACAGCGGGGCAGGTTATTGCCATTTTAGATTCGACTGTGTCCTTCTCCCCAACATTGGCCTTTGTGGAAGCTCGTCAACGCTCGCTTCACTGGCTGGGCATCTGGTGAGACAAGAGAAAGTCAGCAAGGCGGCTGTTTTCTGGCGAATGTTCCAAGCATTTATTTATTGACCATTTGATTCGGCCGTCTCGCCTGCTGCGATTAAGGAGACCACTACGCTTTATCCTAACGCAACGTGGAGCGCAGTCAAAGTCAAGTGCCTGAAGTCAGACCGTAGCCTCCTGTATACTGACAAAGCCTGGCAGATGGCCACGAGAAGCGACCGCCGAAATGGAAGAGGTGGAGCGGCAGACAAGGAATGAGAGGAGAGCCACGTGACTGGCGCCCCACTGCGGCGAGACGCCAAAACACACTCCTCCCGAGCGAACAAGTGTGTTTCGGGTTCTTGCCGCTTCAAAAGCTGTGCTACCAGATCCTCGCGTTCCAAATCTGCGACCGGGCACTCTATGGCTCCGTCGTCGAACTCCCAGGCTTTGTGAGTATAAGGAGTATTCACTGGGCGCCATATTTGTGGTAAGCGCATGCTCTGAACGAGCCCACATTAATAGGCTGCTAAGACCGGCAATCTTGAGGCTGCGGAATGCACGTTACAAAAGAACTGTGGAAGCTCGCTATCCGCACGCGCTCAGCAGTCGTGCACACAGCTATGGCCGCCAGTGAATACTTCCTATAAAGGAGGTTATGGTCAGACCCACTTGAGGTGCTGAGGTGCTGATCCTGCGTGCCTGCTTGTGCGGATAAAGTATACTTCAAAATAAAAACCTAAGAGATAACGCTCCATGCCTTTTTTGCATGTTCCATGTCAGTTGCGTAGACACCTCGCCATACATAGCTTGCACAAATATTTTGCTTGCATGTGACGTCATTCGCTGCCGTGCCAGTATTTTATGCACCGCGAGCGTTTTGTTTGCCATGTTAGTTTCACGCCGCAGAGGTTGTAGTTCGAAGAAACCAGTAAGTACGCCTCCTGTACCTAGTCCAAGAAGCGTCGAAATAACCTCAGTACCCAGCAATGTCGACACCTGCAAGTTATGTACAGGAAGTCACAAAAGAAATTACAGGGTTTTTCTTACCGCAAAAATAAACTAGGCAACGCTGAACGCTCATTCTCCGCCCAAAGGTAGCGCTAGAGGTCACAACCAGATGCCAAAGCTTCAGCCCGAACGGACACCTTATTCAAAAGTTATAAGTGATTTTCTGAAAATCCCTATGGGAAAATGGAACCCATTTTTACCCGTTTTCGGTTTCCGTCGGCCGCCATTTTCTCATTGACCTTTTCAGAAATTTACTTATAACTCTTGAATAAGGTGTCGGATCGGGCTGAAACTTTGACATCTGTTTGTGACCTCTAGCGCTACGTTTGGACGGAGAATGAGCGTTCGGCGATGCCTAGTTTATTTTTGCGGTAAAAAAGATTTTGTAAAGTGTTTTTTGTGACACCTTGTATAGACCTTTTTCGCATAAGCTCATACCAGCGTGCAACTAACGTACCCTCGACCTGGTGCATTTTTGGATTGTCCGCTAACGCAGGGTATGCAGCCGCCAAGGGTATGGGCGGAAAGGCTTAGAAACGGACGTTGTGCATGATTTAGTTCCGAGTGCTTCTTTTTACCGTGTTACAATTTCTGAAAATCTACGGTTGGCTGGCTATCACTGCGTCGTCGGCGGTTGCACAAATAATTTTAATACTCATAAGAGCAATAGCAGAAACTGCACAAGAAGCTGCAGCGCAAGTGTGACTGCAATATTAGTGTGCTTCACATTTTCCC